>PRKT01000007.1:4507551-4569099 GCA_003671525.1 Saccostrea glomerata
TGCCACCCTGTATGTACCCTATCACACCCTGTATGTACCCTATCTATTGAAACCCTGTATGTACCCTATCACACCCTGCATGTACCCTATCTATTGACACTCGGTATGTACCCTATCACACCCTGTATGTACCATATCTACTGCCACCCTGTATGTACCCTATCACACCCTGTATGTACCCTATCTACTGACACCCTGTATGTACCCTATCACACCCTGCATGTACCCTATCTATTGACACTCGGTATGTACCCTATCTATTGACACCCTGTATGTACCCTATCTATTGACACCCTGTATTTACTCCATCTACTGACACCCTGTATGTACCTTATCACACCCTGTATGTACCCTATCTACTGACACCATGTATGTACCCTATCTATTGACACTCTGTGTGTACCCTTTCTATTGACACCCTGTATGTACACTATCTATTGACACCCTGTATGTACCCTATCTATTGACACCTTGTAGGTACCCTATCACACCCTGTATGTACCCTATCTATTGACACTCTGTAAGTACCCTAT
This sequence comes from Saccostrea glomerata, assembly GCA_003671525.1. Lineage (NCBI taxonomy): Eukaryota > Metazoa > Mollusca > Bivalvia > Ostreida > Ostreidae > Saccostrea > Saccostrea glomerata. The sequence continues at coordinate 4,508,085 of PRKT01000007.1, forward strand.
CTATTTACACTGTATGTACCCTATCTATTGACACTCGGTATGTACCCTATCACACCCTGTATGTACCCTATCTATTGAAACCCTGTATGTACCCTATCTATTGACACTCGGTATGTACCCTATCACACCCTGTATGTACCATATCTATTGCCACCCTGTATGTACCCTATCACACCCTGTATGTACCCTATCTACTGACACCCTGTATGTACCCTATCACACCCTGCATGTACCCTATCTTTTGACACTCGGTATGTACCTTATCTATTGACACCCTGTATGTACTCTATCTATTGACACCCTGTATGTACTCTATCTACTGACACCCTGTATGTACCCTATCACACCCTGTATGTACCCTATCTACTGACACCATGTATGTACCCTATCTATTGACACTCTGTGTGTACCCTTTCTATTGACACCCTGTATGTACCCTATCTATTGACACCCTGTATGTACACTATCTATTGACACTCGGTATGTACCCTTTCACACCTTGTATGCACCATATCTATTGCCATCCTGTATGTACCCTATCTATTGACACTCTGTATTTCCTCTGTCTACTGACACCCTGTATGTACTTTATCTACTGACACCCTGTATGTTCCCTATCTATTGACACTCTGTCTGTACCCTATCACACCCTGTATGTACCCTATCACACCCTGTATGTACCCTATCTATTGACACCCTGTTTGTACCCTATCTATCACACCTTGTAGGTACCATATCTATTGCCACCCTGTATGTTCCCTATCTATTGACACTCTGTATGAACCCTATCTATTGACACCCTGTTTGTACCCTATCTATCACACCTTGTAGGTACCATATCTATTGCCACCCTGTATGTACCCTATCTATTGACACTCTGTATGTACCCTATCTATTGACACTCGGTATGTACCCTATCTATTTACACTGTATGTACCCTATCTATTGACATTCTGTATGTACCTTATCACACCTTGTATGTACCATATCTATTGACACTGTGTATGTATCCTATCTATTGACACTATGTATGTACCCTATCTATTGACACTGTGTATGTACCCTATCCATTGACACCCTGTATGTACCCTATCACACCCTGTATATACCATATCTATTGACACCCTGTATGTACCCTATCACACCTTGTATGTTCCCTATCTATTGACACCCTGCATGTACCCTATCTATTGACACCCTGTATTTACCATATCTATTGACACCCTGTATGTACCCTATCTATTGACACCCTGTACGTACCCTATCACACCCTGTATGTATCCTATCTATTGCTACCCTGTATGTTCACTATCTATTGACCATATTTATTGATACTCTTTATGTACCATGTCTTTTGACTCCCATGTTTTAATAACTAATATATAACCTTAGGTACAACAGGAAGGTTATATATTCCTGTCAACAGGAATATATAACCATCCTGTTGACAGCTGCTCTCATTTTCAATCAAAAAATCAACATTTATTTTTCTATAATATACAAGCTTGTAGCTTAATTCATTTATATATTCATCACTTTAATTGAACAACAAATTTCAATGTCTATATTCGTTCTCTTCATAATTAGCTTTAGATCAACATCAGTACGTACATGGCATTGTGTATCTATACCATATTAATAACTCAACTTCTGGTGTTTGATCCTATGTCATGTCGTAAATATTTCTCATCCAATTTTTTCTCTGCATGTATACATAAGCATTTCTATTACTGGAAAAATATTTGCAATGCTATTGGACTTAGCTGAGACCATCGCTATATTCAATATGGTTTATTTCTGAGGTTGTGGGAGATAATTGCTTTATTGGCACCTAAAATTGATCTTATTCGACCAGTCATCGGATCTAGTGATAAGGTCATTTAATTATCAAGCTCATTTCATATTCCCTTTCTTCTTTTAATTGCTTTACTATAGAAGCATGTCCCTGTGTATGATAAATGAGATTCATTCAACACAATTAGCGACCACACTTTTTGCTTTGTTTGAGCGATTGTGGCGTTCGTTTCACTGAAAGAAATACCTAGTTGATTTAACTAGTGTGCCTAGTAAAGTGTTCGACGTGATTAGTAATCACTCTGTTTACTAACTAAGATAGTGAAAAGTGGAGTAGTGGTCGTAAAAATACTTAGATACCTAGTGAAAGTTACTTATAAGTTCTTAGATTTACTAATGTTATCTAGTAAATCTATCCAATACCTAGTAAAACTACTTTTAAGGTAGTGATTGTATGGACAGTAAATTTACTAGTCTTCCCAGTGACTTTCACTAGTTTTTTACAGTGTTTGTTCCTTGGAGTCACGTGATGGAATTGTTTCTTCTTCCGTTACTTTTTAGACTGAAAGAAAGTTCTTACACTAAGTAAGATGATTTAAGGATTTTGAGAGACTTTTATCATGTTAAGATGTACATATTGAGTTTATCTATTTAATATTTTTAATTAAGGTTGTCTGGTAGATTTTCTCGCCTGGTTCCCTGTCCCTATTTTGCTTCGTGTACTCCGCTGGCAAGTGATGTCTTGACTTGGGAAGGATGAGACAGGGGACCAGGGTAGGAGATTTTCACACTAGCTGCCATATTTATTTTAAAGAAGATGACGGAAATTACGCTAATGTTGTAACGTGCGAAATTATAATTTCATTACTCTACATCAATGGTCAAATATCACTTGTTTTAAATTGTCATTTACTGTGAATTTCCGTCATTGACATAAAAGGGAGAATTAAAATTATAATTGTATGACTTTTTTAAAATTAACTTTCGACACGTCAGTTGCGTCTTTTTCGTATTCTTTCGAGACATTTAGGTATTAAATTTGGTATTGTCATGAAATCTGTAAATGGGAATTGCTGTTGTTGTCTTTAAACTATATCCCAAGTTAAATGGAATCCAAAAATATTACCTCCATTAAGTTGTATTACGTCGTCTTGATAGATTATGTGGATTAGTGTTGTGATACCAATGGATTGTCAACTCACCGATTTTATGGAAATCAATAAACACCAAGTAATCATTTAATTAATTGATAACAGACACTGGAACACATACATATGTTAACAAGTTTTCGGCTTTGTGTATTTATAGAAACAAGAAAATGTTATGGCTTTTTTGATTGACCACTTGTATTATTGCTATTATATGGTAATGATTTTTCGTGACTGAGCACCATTTATGGATTTATAATGTGTGCATTAATTTCAATACTTTATTACTTTCTCTTAAATAAAATATTCAGAGAAAATGAGTTTTTTTGGAAGTGTCTCATTCTGCAAATCATAATATCCTTATATGGAAATATTACGCGTTGTTTATTTGTAAGGATCAAAAGGTTTGAGTTAACTTACTTTCTCGTGGTTAGATAGTAGACGTGGTTGTGATTTCTAAGTTAATTGTTTCCTCGATATTCCGAATGTTTACAGTATATGCCATTTGTTTTTCTTTATTTACAGTGATCATTTATAAGGCAAATTTGAAAAAATACATGACGACAGCGAACATTAATTTATGCTTTCATCAGATTTCCCTTGCGATCATCGCACCTCAAGGTGTAATGAAGTCTCTTTTGTATCAAAGAAATGACAAATTAATATAACACCGGCAGTGTTTAACTTCGTAGTTTCGCTCAGCCGGGATACAGTGTCACCATTCTATCATATGTATCCACCCAAGCTAATGTAGTATTTATAAAGCATTACGAGTAAAGAAAGCAAAAACTTAACATAAAACATTTCCATACTGCAAGCTTTAGTCTTTTGAAGATATTATTTTTTCTTTGTCATCGCAGAGAATTGTTTCGGATCAATGTCAGTATAATCATCTTTTGAGATTTCCTTGCTTACTTATGAAAGAAAAAATGTATTTTAAGCTCTCAAACGCTTTTTAAGTAATCTCTTTAATCAAAGGAAGAATTTAGCAAATCCCTTTTATCAAAGAAATAATATTAATATCGATGTAGAAAAATTACTGATCCTCATACATGTATTTGATTTTTTTTTCGTCATTTAAATGTATATATTTTTGCTTTGTATGAAAAAAAAATATATAGAATGAGATTTGAAGATTCTTATATGATTGATTGATCGAATGTTGTTTTACGTCCAATTCGAGAACTTTTAACTCATAAAGACGTCAAAATATGAAAGTAAAAGAAAGATTTCTGTGCCTGAAAAAAAAAACATTTGTTTTAGCGTCCACCTTCTCTTATACATATAGCACAATTTCGTTAAAATGAATATGTAGTGGTAAAAACAGCATACACGATATTAATAAATTTACAATTTGCATATTGCCCATTTTTCAAGTAAATGTTCTAAATGCAGATATTACCCGGTATATACTGGAAAATAAAACCATTGTTTATTTGAATTTGTTGGGCATCTCAATACTAGACAATACTGAACGATAGCCCTTGATATCGCTTACAGCAGACTTGCTATCTTAATGAGAGTATCCAACATTGGAAATTCAATTAAAAATAATGTCGGCTGCAAATGAGACTGCATCCATAAAAGTGCATTTGTGTTGATTCAAATTTGATTTTTTAAAGATTAGAGCACACATAATTCAAAATTAATATTTCATTTGGAAAAATATCCTAGTGTAATATATTATATGACGTGATAGTGATACATTTCTCAACATATACTTTTATTTCGCCTGTCACGAGTAGGGGCCTTGGTTTTTAAGGTCTCATAGGACATCCAAAGGGACCGCAACTTTCACTTTAAAGTGCCGAGCGAGTGGAGAAGGTACAGTTGCCACAGACCTATTTTTATCGACTTGGGTCAGTCGCAGCCGAGATTCGAACACTCAACCTTCCGATCACGGAGAGAGCTGTCTACCGACTGAGCTAGCGCAACGGTACACTGTAAAAAAAAAAAAAAAAAGCTAGTTAAAGTCACTAAGGAGACTAGTAAATCTATTGTCCATACAATCATTACCTTAAAAGCAGTTTTACTAGGTATTGGGTATATTTACTAGATAAGATCAGTAAATCTAGAATTGATAAGTAACTTTCACTATGTATGTAAGTATCTATACGACCCCCGCTTCAAAACTCACTATCTTAGCCAGTAAACTGAAAGATTACTTATCATGACAAACGCTTTACGAGGCACACTAGCTAAATTCACTAGTGTTAAATATAGTTTTACAGATGAAAACTATACTTAACGAATCGTTAACTATAGTTAACGAATCGTTAACTATAGTTTACGGTTTGTAAACTATAGTTTACAGTCGATAAACCTAGTTTATCAATTGTGAAACTATGATTATCTCATTTTTGTGAATTTGGCGTGCCATAATTAATATAAAAATGACTTGAGGAGCAGTTAGGTGGGAAAGTTTACTTTACGAATGAAATACTATACAATGTGTAGTAAATTTTAACCTTCCCAATTATACTACTTTTCGAAGGGGGGGGGGGTCCTTTGAGGGAGGCTTAAGTATGTCATCATCAAAGAGGCACATTGTACTCTCGTTATAGATTAAGTAGGTAGGAGACACACATTAAATAATTACATGTGCTTTCTTATTCTTCAGAACACCGATAATCAGACTATTGAAATGCACTCCAGGAAAGACCAAGGGCGATCTGATCACTATCTATCCAGAAACTGTACACGTACGTACAGAATAAAATACAGGGAAATTGTTTTTAAAGGCCGGTATACATCTTGACAAATGTATTTTGCATGCATGCATCTAAATTCACAGTGTAAATAGCCCTTTGTCAGTTTTAATAAGTGTTGGATCTTTACAGATCAAATAGAAATTGTCAAGATGCATGAAAAGAAAGTTCAGAGTTGAGATTAGATCAAATGTCTTATTTTTCTTTACATGGTTGCAAAAAATTTCACAACGAAAGAATCAAAGAAAGGACTAGATGAAGATAACGAACAGTATTCAAGCTCTAAAGTCAATAAAACAATACAAAATAGGAGCAGAGCAAACATGGACCCCCGAAACATCAGAGGTGGGATCTGGTGCCATGAAGGAGTTAGCTGGCCAAACGAGGAATAATTCGCTAATACAATTTAGAAAAGGACTTAGATGGCTTTGTTTTTAAGAGGCTTAATCCTCATGATTATAGTGTATTCTGAAAATGCATGTGTCAAGACACATAGTCTAAATATCAAGATGCATGAAGCAAAATAGAAGAATGAGTTAACTTTCCCTACTCGATTTTTCCATATCTGTTATTTATATTGAAATAGTACTTCTATTATAAGTTTCACTATTCATTGACCAATTAGTACAGATTTCTACATTTAATTTGATTTATGTTCCTGAGACTGTATTTTCTACGGACAAAGATCCTCTAGCAGTAATCTCTCTTAGAAATAGCCAAGAACTGACGCTAGGCACAGAGGACTACTGGTATAAGAAATGCATACCAATATCAATACATTTCCTTCTATTATGCTCCAAGTACAAGTACACATGTACATGTGTACTTTTCAGCTCTTGAAAAAGCGTTGCATATGTTCTATGCTCATAAGAAAATCAAATTTCAGCGTACAACTGCATGCGAAATATTGAGAATTGACTAAAATTTAAGTTTAAGTCCCACACAATGTTTTAAAAACATTGTTTAACATTAATAAACTGTAATACACCTAAAGTTACTTATTGGTATAAAATAAAGCTATAATCAGAGACATTTGTTTAAATTTATTTCAGACCGACCACCAGAATTAAATGAGGGAAACCCCCTGCTTGCAGACAACGCCAATTTGCCAAAGAGGAGGTACCTCCGACTATTACAGAGACACATACTAAGAATGTGCTGCCATTGCTCGTGTGTATTTAATGGAAATGACGTCACTTAGAAACAGAAGTGAAGGCGCCATCATCTTGAATGTTTTTCACATCTTTAAAGATTTAAGCATTCGTTATATTCTATTACAGGCTTTTTCTTATGTTGAAAAAATCTTTTGTTGTAAAAATGTTTTGAAAATAAAAACTTTACTTTGTTGTTGAAAAATTATGGTAATTTTAACATTTTAAAATTTATTTACAAAATTATCACGTAAAACATATTTTCTTAGTATGTGATTTTCTACATGATCACAGAGTATTCGTTTTAGCTAGATCAAAGTTACACTAAATATTGTTTAAAATAATCTGATTTCAATTTCAAAGTTGGTCATTAAATTATCCAAGTAGAAGTAGATAAAATTGTTTGAAAACGGAACCCTAATTTTTTTTAAACCTCTGATATTAATATATACCTTAATAACTGATGTAATAAAAAATACTTTATCTTAAAGATAGTCACATTTGAAGAAGCTGGAACCGTTTGAGAAAAAGAATTTAAATGTTGATAGACCAGAAGTGTTACTATAGGAGATGACATGAAAAAGATCTTACTTGAAGTGACAACGTGCAAGGTTTTGAAGTGATTTTTGCAGCAGAGGAAGACAAACGGTTGTTGAAGAATCCTTAAGTACGATAAACCGAAAATATTATATTATAAGCCAAGTCTTTGCACTAACGTCCACCATCATCGGCCTAAGGTCAGTGCTTTCATGCATTTGTAGGGATTTGATTCAAACACATTTTTTCTGAACTGAAAAAAGCATGCACATGTACATACTGTCAATTTTAAACATAATAATGAATTGCAATATTGGTTTTCTTTTCGTCCATGTACATGTAAGCAAATGAAAATTTATTTAAGATATTCACTCTGAAATTTGTTCTCAAAGGATTAAAATTAATAATAATATATTTGAAAACTACCGAGATTCTATCCACTACAAAATCTGCAAGTTTCATTGAAATTTGGATTGGTTAAGCAATAAAACAGTATTTGTTTCTTTCCTGAGTTCCTAAAATGTGTAGATTTCCGGATGACGAATCAATTGCCTCTCTTCCGTGCCTTTAGCAGGTGTCAGCTTTTCTCTATAGACGCTACAGAAAACGTGTAAAGTAATCAAACCGATAAAGAAGACATTACTTCTGAAAAGAATTGATGGGAAATGCAATTTACACTCTCATTACTTTATACTTGGTGGGTTTCAAATACTCTGGTAAATTGATAACTGAAACTCGAGTCGTGATCACGTTCGTTCTCAGGGAACAGGAGGGAAGTGATATTGAATGTGGTAAATATCCTCCAATGATACAAGTGTCAGTGTTAATTCAAGTCTTAATCATGCATTAATGTTATATAATTTGTCTTATTTTGGTCCTTTAAACCAAAACAATAAATACTTCTTTCTAATGTTTTAAGGAACAATTTACTAATACCTTTCCCTGATGTAGTTCACCAAGAACATTTTTCATGCTTTTATTATTTCGCTTATCATTTATCAAAGTTTCAGGATATAACATATTTTTCGATGCTTCATATATTTTTTTTCAGGAGTGCAGCTGGTATGATAGAGTAGTCAAATAAAGTCATAAACAATACAAAAATATATGAACGATAACCCAGAAAGTATATTTTTTACCGATTTATCGCTAAAAAGGAATTCATTAAATCGAGTTTTTGAAAACAAATACTATTAGTTTAATGCATTATTAGACTGATTAGTCCTTGATTAATTATAAATTTCATTTACTTACGAGGAAAATCATTTAGTCTTTGAATGTTTCAAATTGCGACAAATTCGGCATTTAATGCCACAATTCAAGTAAATTTGAAAAGCAGAGCATGTGATATTTTCCAACGCCACTTTTCTACCAAAAGAAAAGTTCCTTTCTAGATTTCGAAATCAGTTTTCTATTGAAATTTTTTTTCTCTTTCACTTGTTTCAACCGGTATATTGTGATGTCTCTATAAAAGGAAATATTCTCGATTGGGACGCAAACAACATAAAATCAATCAATTTAATCTGTCAATCTTATATTTCTTTGAAGAAAATAAAAATATGACCTTTATATTATCTTTATATCTCAATATAGAAGACATTTACGCACACTTTAGATATCTTAATCAATCAAAAACCAGACAAGAATACCTTGATAAGAGAAAGGTCGTAAAAAAGACATGATTTCTAAAAATATAGTACATGTATGGCACGCCAAATTCACAAAAATGAGCTAAACATAGTTTCACAGTCGATAAACTAGGTTTATCGGTTGTAAACTATAGTTTACGGACTGTAAACTATAGTTAACAACGTTAATCTATATTTTACATCCGTAAACCATAGTTAACGCGATAATCTATGTTTCACAACCGTAAACTATACTTAACACTGAAAACAATCATTTGCGATTGCAAAACATATATTATCTGATAAATACAGTTTCATGATTTGTAAACTATAGTTTACAAACCGTTAACTATAGTTAACGATCTGATAAATATAGTTTCACGATTTGTGAAACTATGATTAACAACTCTTAACTATAGTTTACGATTGTAAAGTATTGTTTACAAACGTGAATCTATGTTTATCAACAAAATCTATTAACGCTTATTACAGACAGATAAACTTAGATTATCATTCGTAAACTATACTTAACAACCGTTAAATCTATGTTTATCAACAAAATCTATTGTTAACGCTTATTACAGACAGATAAACTTAGATTATCATTCGTAAACTATACTTAACAACCGTTAAATATAGTTTTACAGATGAAAACTATACTTAACGAATTGTTAACTATACTTAACGAATCGTTAACTATAGTTTACATTCGATAAACCTAGTTTATCAATTGTGAAACTAGGTTTATCTCATTTTTGTGAATTTGGCGTGCCATATACATGTATTTTGTTTTTTAAGCCCTCGTAATCGAAAGAGTATAAAGTTTTTGTCCTGTCCGTTTGTCTGTCTGTCGGGTTAACCTGTCATTATCTTTTGAAAAAAATCAATGATTTTTGGATTCGATTTGACTTCTAATATTTACAGTCATTATTTTCATAAAATCATCGTAGAAACAAGATGTTCTATCTACACAATCCAAATTGCAAATACCAGTAGCCAGAATCAAGAAAATATAAATCTAAGCTTATGTGAATTCAAGTTTCTTCAATTATATAAGCTGCAAAAAGGTTCTCCATGTTCCAATATGAAATGAAATATAACACTTGGTGTTACGAAGCGTCAAATTTAATTGCCAGTAACAAAAAAAAAATATCCTTTTAAGCAATCATTTATTATTAAAAATTTATCCCAAATATTACATATTAAATCATGCCAGGAAAGGGCAAACATACATTTGGCACTTTACAAGGGGAAAACATCACTCACCAACTTGTGAAATTTTAAATTCTACACATATCCTACCCTGTATTATATACACATGTATACATATATTTACATAGAAAAAAAAAACAATGGAAAGAATTTTAAAAAGTCACAAAGCATGCTGTAGGATAGCCCTTGAATAAATATCACAGTCAGAGATATTTATTGCATCAGAGAGAACATTTCAATAATATTTTGAATTAACACATTTTTTTCTTGAAAATTATTTCCCATCCGAATTCATTGTTATTTTTCAAAAAGAAAGACCTTTTAAAATCGTACTTTCTTTTCTATAATTAGATATAAAGTAATTTCTTTCATCTAATAAAGTTGTACAATTTTCATGTACTGGTAGATTCCATGGAAATATGGGAATTACTAGAAATAGAATTAGTATACCCGTGCATAAAATTCTTATTGAGACAAAACAGTAATATTTCTAATGATCCTTTTAAAAAGTGTGCATTAAATTTCTCTTCAGGTTAGAGTATTTGGACAATACTCCTGTCTGACAAGTCACATAATTCACATTCTGTACTTCATATATATCTAGATCTACGGAATGGTTGTATCAATCCATTTTCTCTCCTTCATGCCGTACATTGCAGTAGAAGCTGGAGCGTGCTGCCCATCTCTCCCACGGACAAGCGCCTCTTTGACCTTGCGATAAGCTTTTTTCTTCTTGGCCTCGATTTCACGAATAATTTGCATCATTTTCCGTCGAACATTGACAACGATGAAAACAGCGATGGCGGCGACGGTGAAACCGATCAACAACAGGAGGTAGAATAAAATCTGATGCCACGTGTAGCAAAAGATATTTGAAACAACACCTGTAGAGGAAAAAGAGTTTCTAAATTAAATCCTGAAATTAATTGGATGATTGTTTTTGTTTAGCTTATGATAACAAAAAAAGTTTCTAAAATATAGGTTATTGTTAGATATTCATATTTGATAACATGTAAAATATTTGTAATGCTGATCAATTATGCATTTTAATTTGGAATAAGGTTTGAGGCTTGGAAGACATGATGTATCTGTCTTGTGTTTAATTTCTACATATACATTATCTTACCTGGTATTCCAAAACAAAAATCCTTCTTCTCACACACATTGAAATAGTACTGGGTCCATTTCATATCTAAAATGACATACATGTTGTTTAATTCATGGCTAGTATAATGTAATAATAAGCAAATAAAATTTACTATTACTTCTTAAATAATTTATTTATATCTATTCATCTCATATTTACTTACATTGGAAACTTGTGGGTGACATACACAGGATATTTCCATACAAGTTAATGTAATTTGAGGATAGTGAATGTTGGAACCAGAGATCATTACATGTGCAGTCCCAGTTGATCTCCGACATATTAATGGAACTGAGAGATGTCAAACCACTAAACAAGTCGTAGGAAGCCTTGGTAAATTTGTTCCTTGAAAGGTTGATTGTCTGTACAGCGGTATTGGAGGTAAACATACCACTGGTAAGATTAACCAGATTAGCATTATCCAATGTGATGGATACCACGGTGGTGATGGGAGAGAAGAAATTGGCGGCCAATTCTCCGCTGGTCAGCTGGGCGTTTTGAATGGTAAAACCTCCGATTGGGTTTGGGACGTTGGCCAGCTTTTGGATCGTGAGTCCAGCAAGACTTGAGGCATCAGTGGAGGCGATGATCCCTCTATCGATCTGGAGATAATCCAACTGCATCCCATTGAATACATTTGCTGGGATTCCGTTGTTAAGGTTGCAGCCGGTTAGCCTTAATTCCTGAATGTATGTCATGTCGGTAAATGAGGTTGTAGCAAGCCCCAGTGTTCCCCCCGTTGCGCATGAAATCTCCAAAGAAGTCTTAAAGTTTGTATCAAATGTTGAAACATCATAGGCACCAAACCCCGAGAAAACGCTGGCACTTACCAAGTTACCATTGAAGAAGGTAATTTTCAGTCTTTGGGGATTTGGATTTGAAAAAGATCCTAGTGCCACTGGGAACGTTGCATTTGTAAAGTCACAAGTGTACACACCAACTGGTTTTGTATATTCTTCATAGGTACATCCAGAAGGGTATGTAGCTCCGTAACACAGAGACTGAAATGCCAAAAAACAAATTATTCTTAAAATCATTTTCCCTTCTGTCATTATTTTAGCACAGAAAGGCCCTCTGTTAAAAGATGGGTTTCGAAGACGACTTAATTTTTTTTTCACTGAGAATTCGATGACCGGAATAAATAAAGACCTCCCCTTTCAGTGTGTATTTTAAAAGACCGAATTTAACATTCTTCCATAAATGTTTCTGATCATTATTTGCTTTTTAACTTAATATATAAAGTCATAAAATAGTTGTTGACACAACAGATATTTGGCATGACAGAGGACTTAAACTACTTAAAATGACTTCCATGTGACAAACTGCTCCAGGTCTTTCAGGGCATTTTAAAATTTACCAATTTAATGTACATGTTAATTACAGAATATTTGAAGGGTGCAAAATAAATTTAATAATGATTAACTAGAAAAATGTTTGTTTTTTTCAAGATGATTTAAAGCTTAATATCTATTTTACTAATTTTGTTTGAAAATCTTGGCGATGAAGTTATATTTGCAAACTTATTTGCTTAAAACACAGTGCATGCATCAAATATTGGTGGACTCTCAAAAATAAATAAAAACAAAAATAAATGAAAACTAAGAGTAAGGAAAATGACAGTTGAAAGAACTTAATATTTAAAAGTAAACAAATTAAGTATTTCGTTTGTTCACAAGGATACAATAATCACCAAATTAAACATAACCCACATTGACACATCAAACCTAACTTATCGTGTATTTGATCATTTTCTTAAAATACTTGGATCTAATTCTTTATAAAAACATATAGCACGCAGGTATTATCACATTGAGGAACGGTGAATATTTAAACACCTGAATATAAGTATTGAAAGGTGAAGGTTCTAATACAAGTAACTGCCAAAAGATGTGAACCGAACGTCTAGCAAATGGGGAACTTTTCAAGAAAAATGACCATCATGTCTTCCTTACTATTTGTGATACTAGGACTTTCTATTGGAATAGTGTCGTCTGCAACTGCTCCCACTGGATGTACTTATGATACTTCGACGTCCTCCATGGGACTTTATATATGTGATTTCGCCTCAATAACTCTTCCACTAGAATACGTGAATTTCAGCAACCCCGAACCTCAACGTTTGGTGATTTATGACGTCACTGGAGACATTTCCGCATCACAACTCTTTAATGGTTTCAGCGCCTTCAACTATACAGCTGTGAATGGAGATTATACAAATTATTTAGAAATTGGCTGCAAAACAGGAGGAACATTACAAATATCCAGTACGACATTTACTGATCTGAACTTTATCAATGAATTTAAAATGGTTGGATGCAATTTCAACAACGGTCTTCCGAGCAGCGCGTTTTCTACATTTGTAGAACTAGATTCGTTGACAATAGAAGGTGGAAAAATAGCATCGACAGAGTCAGACACATTTTCTGGATTAAATATCACCAAGATCTCTGGAGTTCCCAATCCTCAAGGAAAGCTCACCATCAAAAACGCAAACGTGGGGACGAATTTTTCCTCTGGGTTCTTTGATCTTCTTCCAATGGTTAACGCCATTGACATCAGCGGTTGCGGGATAACGACTATCGATGCCACCACTTTTCCTTACAACAATAAAGTCTCTTTACTGAATCTGGCGAATAGCAATTTTACAACTTTACCAAAGACATTTCTACAAAACATGACATCACTAGTGGAAGTTGACGTTTCTGGAATTGCCTGGGATTGTTCCTGTGACAATCTTTGGTTTCTTGACCACTTTTCAGCGTACCGCATGCGCATGAAGGGAAGCATTCTTTGCAGTGGCGGTCAAAGAGCAGCCCAATATTTTGGTGAACAGTGTAGAAGCAAAGACGTCTGCAACAGTATACCAGGTAATGATCGAAATAAGAAATCTTTTCTTTTTTAAATTCAGAATTTAACAAAGTGTTTAAAACTTTGTTTTTCTTTGATTTTTAGGTATCGCCATAGGAATCGACTGCTTTGAATGGTTTCAGATTATCTCATACGCGTTCACCTCTGTGTCTTTCGTACTCGCCTGGATTGCCTTTGTGGTCGTCGTCATCTATCGCAGATCTATGTACAAGAACGAAAAGGAAATCGAAACTAGGAAACGAGAGAAGGCTATCAGGGTCTTGGAGGCGCTGAAACGAGGAGGCGGAGGGGGACAGAAGGCGCCACCTAAAGCTCATATGATGTGGGCTGTCACAGATCAATCCGAGAACACAGAAATCAAGAAGGCGCTATAAACATTTATGGATTATATATTTTTTTATGCATATGTATTATTTACTTTAACATACAAAGAATGAATAAAAATTATCATGTGGTCTGACAAAAGCTTATTATTCACCAGAAAGTTTACTGATATGATACCTTGACAAAAGTTGACGTGTATTATGTCATGGTCAACCAGTATGCATGAACTTTTTATGTTATGAATCATCCTAGGTGAAAAGAGTACTGATAATCCATTATCTCAAACACAGTCAGGAATCCTCAAAGTCTCTCCTACAATGGGAAGGCATTTTGGCCATGGTTTTCAACGATACTGATAATATCTGTAAAGGATTTTTTTTTCCAGATTATTCTAAACAGGACCATTAAAGGCTTGAAATACTAATGCATAAAATTATATAAGCTATACAACATCTAGTAGAACAATTGAAAAAACACCGAGTACAATATTCAATGCATCAGGTACATGCACATGTAAGTTTCAGGTAATTTTAATAATAAAGTACTTAGAAAACGTTTGAAAGATGGGCGCTCTGTGAAATGTTAATTATTTGAGAATTCACTTAAAATATATTGACAAAAAATTTTGAAAATGCTACATGCAGGTTCATAACGAGAAACATGTACCTTTGACTTGGCGTATATAGGAGCATAGTGACGTTAACCGAGGCTATTTAGGAGTACGTATACACGTTTTTATAGTTTTAATCAGAGGTTCGGAATATCTCTTTCATTGCTATTTCTTCGTATAAAAACGTTTAAAAACCTGTAGTTCTAGCTTAACACGGAATTTTTAAGTTACAAGTAGTTAAAAATAACTGCAGTATCTATAAATCATAACTGCTAATTCTTAAACCATAATTTATTGCAAAAACTTAAAGGGGTGGGGGTACAATATAATTTACGAATATTGATTTGATACATATAAGAAGTTTGTCTTGGTTAAAAAAAAATTGTCAGCCGCCGGATTGTTCCGTGCCGGAACCCGGGATCGAACCGGGGGCCTTTAGATCTTCAGTCTAACGCTCTCCCAACTGAGCTATTCCGGCTGACATTTACTCTCAAAATGACGTCAAAACAGGTGCATCATCACACAAGGTGTATATATATTATACTTTTTTAAATGTATTAGATAGAAATAGCATTATAATCTCAGTCAGAATCAAAATTATACTGCTGGATAGCAGATAGCTGCAGAACTGTATCTCTCCGAAAAAAAAAAATTTTGTCAGACCGGAGAGCTACGGTGCCACACATTGTAAAAACTGTATATTTATTGCGCACAAAAAAATGCGCTGTTTCTCGATTTATTTCTCCATGTTTTTAAACTGTCATATCAAAATATTACTAACCGTATGTTCTAACATATTCTTTCACTGTTTCCAAACAAAACACTAATTAAGTTTTAATTGATGAAAGTAGCCCTCCTGGCCCAGAAATTGAGATCATCGAAAATTTCGTCTATTTATACTGCAATTTTGGTTTGCAAGATTATTCTGTTTAACGTGCTTCGTGCAGTTTTAAACTACCAGAGTACTTGATAGAGAAGTAAGGAATTGTTTGAAATCTAACTTTTTTACTGTTGAGTAAAGAATTTGGAAGAATTAATGCAGACCCAAGTGCAAACATTTGTGCGCAATAGTTGTTCTATTGCACACAGAGAGCCGCCATATTGAATTACCTATTTATGTATGCGTGTCAAAGGTCATAGGGGAAAACCAGCGTAAACAATATGGATGCCACTTGTTGATGTTGCGAATTTCTGTTACCTTTTTCGATATTTTACTGGACTTTTGATGCGTTTAACACATATTTTGACACATTTTTCCACTTCATGGACACAGAGGACAAGACTGATTCACAGGACCATGAGGACTCGGCAGTTTTATCAATAAACCAGTGTAAACATAACCTGACTGTATATGAGCTTCGAGTTTTTTTTCAATGGGTGGCACTGTCGCTCTCCGTTCTGTCCAAATCTATTTTTTTCGGAGAGCTACAGTTCTGCAGCTAGATAGCAGAGCATATGGTTGCTTATTGCAGATCTGTAAATATATATATATATGCCTAAATTTCTAAGGGTTATTCGTGTATTCTCTTTTTAAAAAGAACATTTGCAACGTAGTTTTGACTAAAATTTCTTGTTCTCTGTTTATTTTGAATTTCGAATTATTGAAGGACCTTTAATGTTTTAATGTTGCCCGATAATGCTGTGCACCTCCTCTAAATCGAAAGTTTGGGACATACCAGCTAAAACTAAATTTATGCTAATTTTTTCTTCAGAAAATATTTTCATTTTCAATCATCATATTAGTAAAAACTCCTGATAATATATGCTTTTTTTTGTGGAAGAACATCTTATGTTAATAAATTTTAATATTGAAAAATTCATAGAAAATTATCTATAGGAAAGATACATTGTAGAGTTTGTGTACATGCACGTTGTGTATGCCCTTAAACAAATATAAATACTAATTTGCCCCTCAAAGCGTTTGTCGTGATTAGTAATCTTTACTGGCTAAGATAGTGAGCACTGGAGCGGGGTCGTATAGATAATGAGATACCAAGTGAAAGCTACTTTTACATTCTAAATTTACTTATGTTATCTAGTAAATCCACAGAATACCTAGTAAAACTACTTTTGAGGTAGTGATTGTGTGGACATTCAATTTACTAGTCTTCTTCGTGACTTTAACTAGTTATTTTTCTCAGTGCGGTGTAAATCTACCATTAATTTTAAAAAGTCACATGAACCTTAAGAAAACTGAAAAAAAACCTATATATATGGCACGCCAAATTCACAAAAATGAGATAAACCTAGATTCACAATTGATAAACTAGGTTTATCAACTGTAAACTATAGTTTACAAACCGTAAACTATAGTTAACGATTCGTTAAGTATAGTTAACGATTCGTTAAGTATAGTTTTCATCTGTAAAACTATATTTAACGGTTGTTAACTATAGTTTACGAATGATAATCTAAGTTTATCTGTCTGTGATAAGCGTTAACAATAGATTTTGTTGATAAACATAGATTCACGTTTGTAAACTATAGTTTACAATCGTAAACTATAGTTAAGAGTTGTTAATCATAGTTTCACAAATTGTGAAACTATATTTATCAGATCGTTAACTATAGTTTACAAATCGTGAAACTGTATTTATCAGAAAATCTATGTTTTGCAATCGCAAATGATTTTTTTCGGTGTTAAGTATAGTTTACGGTTGTGAAACATAGATTATCGCGTTAACTATGGTTTACGGATGTAAAATATAGATTAACGTTCTTAACTATAGTTTACAGTCCGTAAACTATAGTTTACAACTGATAAACCTAGTTTATCGACTGTGAAACCATGTTTATCTCATTTTTATGAATTTGGCGTGCCATATATATAGCCACTGCACCACTCGACCAGTGACTGAAGTTTAGTACGTTGAGATAGAGAAAGAATTCAGTTTACATCTCAAATTCACGTGTTAATTACTTGTCTTTTATCACAAAACTTGCTGAAATGAGAAAACGCAGATTTGTAATTTCCACCAAAATTGTCGCTGCAGTCAGTCCGTACAAAATATCGGATAGAGTAAGTCAGGATGCAGAAGCTTTGAAGTTTATTGTTGCTCTAAGGAGAAGCCACTGTGTCAAGTCTTATAGAGTCAAAAGATTCTCAGCCAATCTATCTTGTAATCGCATGGTATCTAGTTTAGAAGTAGGAAGTAATGTTACTGTCCAAGTAAGTTTATTCTTTAGCTCTGTAAACCATATTTTCTTTTTAAAAAGAAACTTTACAGCTTCTGTTGTCATTACCTTATCCTCTTGCATTTTGTCTACCATTGAATTTATTTTGTTCATTGCCATGAGTTGTCTCTCTTTAAGCAATAACTGTTAACTCCAAGTAGGAAGAAAAAGTTACTGCGTTCACCTTTTTCAATGTTTGAAAAAAAAATCAAAAAGAAAAATGAGATATTAGTTAAATTATAGATCACTGTTAATAAAATGTGCTTTTAAATTGCAAATATCAATAAAAATTCATCAGTATAATAAACTTAAAATGCTTGAATTGATTATAGATTACAAAAAACATAATAAAGTTTAAATTATAATGACAGAAACTCTTGACTATATGTATGAAATAAGCTAGTCCAATATCTGTCGTTTACGAAGTTTAAAAAAAAGATTTTTACACTTTACGTGCCAGGAAAAGTAAGATATTTCGGAATAGAAACATCATGGCAGTTGCCTTTCCAATGTGCAGGGCCCCTGAAAGAAAATATACACCCTGATTGAATTATACCCAATAAAATATGTTTAAAGTAAAATATACACCCTGTACTATATTTTTTTCAGAGGAAATTGAAATATATTTTCTTTAACATTTAATTAGGTAATATGAATTGTGTTTATGGATCACAATACATTCTTTGCTCTTAATTTAGGTAATATAAATTTTGGTCAGGGTCACAATATATTCTTTACCTTAGGAAAAATTTGGGCCAAAGCCGCCAACTACATAAAGACACTTTACGAATAATCATTTCAATCTGCAGGAAAATACCAAATAAGCTGCTGTCAAAGAATCTATATACCTGTTGAATTTTTTATACATTGGCCTCTGAGTTTGAAATAATTTTCAAGGTCACTGCACATTACCATTGGAACACTCTGAAGTTTGAAATATATGAAAAAGAAACACTCACTGGAGAGTATGTGGAAAAGGCAGATGCTCGATGAACAAACGACAGAACTCACGTATAATATTATTGTCTTAGCAAATGAAAGGAATCGAAAATGTAACATGTTAAAGACTTCTGTGCCAATTTATTCTAACTCTCCTTTTATTGGAAGATTGATTGATTGTATACTCTTTAACGTCTCTCTCCAGAATATTTCACTGATATGGAGACGTCACCATTGCCGGTGAAGGGCTGCAAATTTGGGCCTATGCTCGGCACTTACGGCCTTTGAGCAGGGAGGGATCTTTATCGTGCCACACCTGCCGTGACACGGGGCCTCGGTTTATACGGTCTCATCCGAAGGACCGCCCCATTTAGTCGCTTTTTATGACAAGCAAGGGGGTACTGAGGACCTATTCTAACCCGGATTGGAAGAGCCAGGGGCTGAAAGGCACCATTTATAAATACTTTTTCATAAAATATATTTTTTCTGGGGAAAAAATTGCGCATTTGGCTCTCTTCTTTTCTATGTCAATTACAAAAAGAAATCGGTACCTAAAATTCCATTATTTCATAATTACAAGTATAAATTGTTATAAAGTGTTAGTAATTATGAAAATATTAATCATATTTATTTCAGTCAAAGAATATATGTGAGGCAAAATTAAATAATCTAAGATTAACCTTAATGTTTAATTAAAAGTTCCATAGCTCATAACTGCCCTGAAAATTAAAGTCCATTTGATCGTTAATCTGTTTTTGGTGCGAAAAGGATTACCTACTAGATGCAGTAAGACCTGAATTGTTATTGGCATTGGATTTAAAAGATATAACGACTGAAATTGGAAGGAACACAGGCAGGGGAGAACCATGTGAAAGCCTAATTGAAGACTAAAATTAACTATCGAATATGAGGAGTTTAGTGTTTTTAGCATGTTTTCTGACTCTTTACTCTTGCCTGGTTGATGCTGCACAGCCGACAGGATGTAGCTACAGCACGGAGACTGGATCACGTGGTCTGTACACCTGCGATTTCGCGGTAATGACCCTACCCGTAACCTACAGCGCCTTCACTAACCCAATACCTCAGCGTCTTAAGATAAGGAATATCAACGGCAACTTACCAGTTTCATCCCCAACTAAGTCCTTCAATGGATTCGGAAGTTATTCAACTGGTAGCCATGACTCGGACTTTACATCCTACCTAGAACTCGAATGCTCCACCGGAAGTCCCTCGGGACAAGCCATCATTTCAATGGGAACGTTTTCACAGATGACGTACCTTGAAGAACTACATATAAGAAATTGCAGGCTAACAAATGGTCTGCCCGAATATATATTTGCTGATTTCAAAAGTCTGAACATACTAACTATTGAAGGGGGCTCTATTGATGCAATGGCTGCAGATGCTATGGCTGACTTTAACATCACTGTATCTACATCGTTAACCAAATCGAGAGGTATTCTGAACTTCACAAACGTAGCTATAGCAGGAGGGTCGATTACCAGTGGATTTTTCTACCACCTGAAAACTGTAGACACCATAATTCTAGACAACAATGGTTTGACTACATTGGAAACCGCCATGTTTTCTCAGAACACGAGGCTCCAGCGACTCATTATCAGGAACAACCCTATCACATCCTTCCCTAACAACATGTTTTCTGGCCTGGATTCTCTGTTGTACGTGGAGCTGAGCGGAATGAGTCTGACGTGTTCCTGTGAAAACGTCTGGTTCATAAAACACTTTATTGACCATAACATCACCCTAGGGGATGGAGCTCTTTGTTCAATGAGTACGAATGGTAAGGGTTTCCAAGAACCAAACTAATGTCTGTTTTGCAAGATTATGAAATCGAAAACTTATGTACATAAACTTTTATAATATTTTCAGCTAAAAATGCAGAGAAGTATTACTTTGAAAACTGTGTGACCTACGATATCTGCGACGGAATACCAGGTAAAACGTTTTACTATATATGCTTGCAAATATTTTTTAGTTGATACAAATATTCTTTTACTTATTTCTCAGTCACTATATGTTTTGTATAGGTCTCATCGTCTTCGACTCCTGTCATCACTGGTTCAGAATCCTCTTTGTCCTCTTACTTGTCATCGCTATAATCCTCACTATCCTCGTCCTTATCCTCCTCATCCATACAAGGAAGAAGCTGATGTCAAAACACGACAAGCTCAGAGCCAAGCAGACGGAGAAGTGGTCAAAGATACAACAGGTGCTTAACTCACAGGCGGTCACCAAACAGAAGCCACCGGCAGCCACACTTCCACCAAAGGGGGTCGCAAGGTGACCACCACCGACAAGCGCTTTGTTGACAGTGATTTAGGACATAACTCGATCAGAATCAATTTTTGTTTTACGTTACAATAACGGTTATAAACAGTTGATTTTCTTATTGTGTTGATATTGTTATTGAAATATTCGTTATTGATTTATAGTCTTATATGAATTGCACAATCTTGAATATGTGGAATATATCAGATTTGAATTTATATGGAAAGTTCGCTAAGAAATAAAATAAAGATCAAATCTCTGAAGGCTTCAATAATTTAGTTTAGTTATCAATTTTATTTTGATAATCAATGATCATATCAATAAATTGAAAGCTTATATTGTACGTTCAGCTTTCCTAGCATAATTTCATATGCACTAAGAAGTATGAAATTTGATAGTCCATAAACCCAACTCTGCAATTAGCAGCTTTAAAATAAATACAGTAAAACTCATTTTTATTGAAGTCGAGGATAAATTTTTGAAAGGTAGGTCAAATTCCAAGACGAAAGGGTGAGTTGTTGGTTTCTTAAGAAAGGTCTTCTCACAAGGATTACATAATGTGAAGTACGAAAGCTCTAGCCCTTATCGTTCAAAAGTTATGATGAAGGTTAAAGTTTTTTCATAAGTATGTAAATCTCCAAGGTCAAGGTCAAAATTCAAAGCTGTCTGTGTCCAATGAAAGTTCTTGTCTTAAAGAATACATATGCGAAATATGAAAGTCCTAGTATCTACCGTTCAAAAGTTGTGACCAAGGTTAAATTTTTTTTAAAGTAGTTTAAACTCCAAGGTCAAGGTCAAAGTTCTTTGTATCCAATGAAAGGTCTTCTCACAAGGACTACATACGTGAAGTATGAAAGCACTAGCCCTTACCATTCAAAAGTTATGGTCAAGTTTAAAGATTTTTCATAAGTACGTAAATCTCCAAGGTCAAAGTCAAAAGGTCAAAGTTGTTGGTATCCAATGAAAGGTCATGCAACAAAAAATATATATGTGAAATATGAAAGTCCTAGTACCTACCATTCAAATGTAATGGCCAAAGTAAAAGTTTGGAATTTTTGTGTAAAAGTGGGTCAAACTCCAAGGTAAATTTCAAAAGGTCAAATTTGGTGGTGCCCAAAGAAAGGTCTTGTCACAAGGAATACACATGTGAAACATGAAAGTCATAGCTCCACTGAATCAAAAGTTATGGGCGAGGTTAAAGTTTTTGTGACGGACGGACAGACTGACAGACAGACAGACAGACGGACAGACGAATGAGATTTAATGTCCCCTCGCTTTCGCGAAAGCGGGGGACAAAAACTTGTTAGAGCAATGCATCACAAACAGCTGCGTTTTAAAAATATAAAAATTGAACTTGCAAACTTACAAACTTTGTCACTGGTTATTTGTAAAATTATTTCTAAAACGTTCTAATTAATACAAAATAATTATGAAGTTGATATTAAAAGATGCTGTAGCCTTGATCTAGAGATACATCGACTACGTATTATCGCTCAATATTATATAACTTTGTGAGATCCGGTAATCTGATTGGTCAATACGAAGTAATTATTTTTTAATAACGACCGCTGAAACCGAATAATGACTCGCACGAGCTGCCTCGTTTTCACTTTCGCTTTAGACAAACATGGAGTTCGCAAGTTTGCAAGTTGTAGGTGAGGAAAATTTAAAAGATATAGTGGAGAACTCTGAGACTGAGAATACAAAACAATTACAAGGATATCTGTGAACATTTTTCGGGAATACTTTGCACATACCATTTCATGGTTGAATTCGAATTTTCCACTCTGCGAGCAGAGTTTTGACGCTGTTTCCGCGATAACGGAGACTAAAGAAAATAAAGACTTGCGTGCCATGTATGAATGTATCTTATCGTAATAGAAATAGGTATTTATATTTTGTCAGCGCATATAATTTCCTCTGCAAGTGTAAACGTGTGCGATTCTCAATCTGGGGGAAAGGGTACTATGTGTTATTTGGAGATAGATATCTTGCGTTATCATCATGCTTTGACGGGTTAAAATTTATTACCGAAACAAGTTCCTCTGAGTAACATTCAATAAATTCTGAAACATTTACATTTAACTTATTTATGGTAAACACTATCTCTGTAAACATTAGGAAGATATACATTGTATTAATAAATTTGGGGAAATATTATTTATATAATATAATAAATATGGACTCAATGCACGGTCAATATACATTTATAATGACCCAGGCTGACAGATATTGACCTCAGATACATGGAGTATATCGACCTCGGGCTAGCGCCCTCGGTCAATATACACCATGTATCTTCGGTCAATATCTGTCATCCTGGGTCATTATAAATGCATATTGACCTACATTGAGTCCATATTTGTATAACAATTGTTTTATCCCAAAGAAATTGAAATAATAAAAGATACCACAGGTTTCGACAGATCTGTTTCATATTAAGTTTTATTTACTAGAAAAAGACGTTAATGGTAACCTAAAAATCAAACTTTATGTTATGAAACGGAATGACTTAAACTTTTCTATTTTGAACTTGCCTTAGTTTGGTGACTATGTTGCTGGTCCATTTGACACACACTTGATTGTCTACATTTCTTTTCTTTCGTTCGCCCGGTCATAAGCACGCGTCAGATAAGACCTGGGGACAGGGGACTTTTACTCCTTTATGGTACCAGATCTTACCCATTCTGCTGTTTGCTCTGTTACCGATCTGTATTGCTTCAATGGATTTTTGATCTTGATTTCTGCTCTTTACCATACTTCAACAGGACACAACTTAAATCAATTTGCTATATGCTTTAAATTCACTACATCTTAGAAATCGTTTTAACCATATTTTTAAAGATGTTGATTGGTCCCCACCCAAAAACTTCGTTCTACTATAACTTTTTCATAGATGTATTCAAATTAAAACGTGTTTTACACTATATTTTAGTAAGTGAAAAAATATTTCTAACATAAAATTAGTACACCTGTTGCATGTATATATTGTGTGGAAAGTAAAAAGGAAAATATTTATTTATAAATGTGACCTTGTAAATGGTCTATACATGTATATATTTTTTAAATATTCCATAACTGAAGTAAAGCTTTAACTAAGATTCAATTTTTATCTCAACAATTTTTCGTATAAATCTACAACCGGTCTAAAAAAATCGACAAACATTACGAAAAAATGATCTAGATTAAATGTTAATGTTTCCAAAAACACTTGAATCTGATCTTTTATAGTACATTGATGAACCAATCCAAAAATCTAATTATAATCGTTTAAGGTAGGTCCGTACTTTCAGAATTTTCTGTCAAACTGATAATTTTTCAATTTGAATACCTTGAACAAGTCTTAAACTTACTAAAACACCCATGAAAGACATATCTTTGCAGGTTAATTTTCATACAACATGTCTCAGCGCACACACCTCTAAAAACTCATTAGCCAAAATTGAACATAAAAAAGTGTGATATCATATTTCTCTTAGTTATGCACCAAATCACATCAAATTTATGTTAAAACTTATGAAGATCAAAAATCATTCATTTGCCAAGAGAATATTTGAAATCTTTACTGCAAAACATTAACAAATTGGTGTTGAATCTGTCCATGTCTTTCAGAAAAAAATCTCAAAATATCTTTATTTTTTATAATTCTCAAAATCCAAAATGTTTAGATGCCATTTTTTCTTTGAAACTATTAAGTATTATATCTTATGTTAACAAAAACAGCTAATTTATTATGGTTGACCAGAGAATTTTAACAAAACAGTCTTTTGAAGACGTATACCCCCATTTTTGGAATATCAATTTTTTCAATTATTCAACGCAAAATTTTTAAAAAGTAAAATATAAATTGATGATATAGGCTCTAAATCAATAAGAATAGATCTCAAGTTAGTTTGCTTAAAAGAAAATTAAAAAGATTTAGGTCCATAAAAGCAATTAAGTATATTGTGTCTGTGTGTGTACTAAATGACATATAGATCTTATGGACAGAGTGCAAAGTGTTAATTTCCATAAATAATGTATATCAAATGCTTCATATGCACAGTAACACTATAATAAACAGATATATACTTCCTAAATCATTTTCAATCACCAAAAAGATTTATATCAATAGAAAAGTGAAAATCAGAATTTTATACTGATGTGTAAAATTAGAACGGGATCCGTAAAAGTGTGGGCCTTCCAGAAATGAACGAAAGTATAAAATATCAAACTGAATGTAGAGATAATTGTAATATTCTGGAGAAATATATACCGGTATTTATATTCTGTAGATTTCTACAAATTTATACTGAAAATCCTTACTTCTAACAATATTCTGTTTTATTGTTTCTTGAACATTGTCAAAAAAGCAACGTGTTTCCATACCTTTCATTATATAAAATTATCAACGATCGTAGAAATAAATAAAACGTATATAAATTAGGCAACATGTATATTTATATAACATAATTTTCCCTTGCTTAAAAATCGTTTTACGTTCAAACTTATAAGTATATATGAACAGTCTTTTATATTAGGACAACAGTAGTTCTCCATTGAAATATCTTGTCAAAATTTGCCTTTAAACTTTCAGAGCAGTCCTATTTTAATTAATTACACTTCTGCACATTTACTGCGCAAATTAAAGTAAAACTTATGAAAAAGTATGGCTTTTAAACCATTGTATGGGGTCTGTACAATGTAAAAGGGTAGGGAATACATTGTATCAATATTGTTTTAATGATTGCCAAAGTGTTTACTGCAATGGTGTTATGAATACAGCAAAATAAAAACCAAAAACATAATAGGGATAGGAAAAAATGACCAATATTTCGTTCTTTCTTAGGTCAATATTTTTCCTCTCACCTATTCATCAGAAAATTCTCTGGATTAGTGAACTTGAACAGGTTTCAAGAGATTAAATTTAAATCATATGTACATGATCACGTTGAAATACTGATCCAAATTTAAATAGGAGATTACGAAGAAATCTATGCCTCGCATTCTCTGCAACAATTGTGTTTTACTTCTAGTAATACGATTATTACAAAAGCTGGCTTTGGGAGACGAACTAATAAGGTCAGGGGAGAGGTGTACACTATAGAACAGTCACATTTATATATATGAAGAGACTTTACAGATAATATGTGACAGAAAGTGACATTGAAAATTAAAGAAATTAGTATAGAGTGAGATTTTTCAAAATGGCATTTGGAAATTGCGCTCTTTTTTTCTTTTGGTCTTTAATTATTGCAGTGAATGGAGCGAATTTTCCGTCCGGATGTTCATACCATGATGAAGTGGACTCAGTTCATCTCTACAAATGTACATATGGATCCGTCACCTTACCTCTAACATACAGTACGTTCAGCGACCCCCTACCACAATGGATTCAAATTACCAAAATAAACGGCAACATGAATGCAGGATCCTTTACTGGGTTTGGATCCTATGACACGACAAAACTAAGCCACGACAAAAACCCAACACTTCAGCTCTTCTGCACAACAGGAGGTTCGTTAAATTTACAATCTACATCTTTTGACACTTTAGGATATATTCAAGAAGTTGAAATTTCAAACTGTAATGTCAACCTTCCCGCCAATGTCTTCTCGCCGTTTGGAACCCTGAACAGATTGACGATTAGCGGAGGGACCTTAACTCTGAATGCCGCTACCTTTGAGGGACTGACGATAGCACCAATTGACAAGTATGCCGACCCCGCAGGAGAACTTACAATCAAAGATCTGACCCTAAGTGGAGGGTTTCCAACAAACGTTTTTACACCCATCAATCAAACAAGATCCATCCGAGTAGAAAATGTTGGACTGACA
The DNA here is from genome assembly GCA_003671525.1 of Saccostrea glomerata. Taxonomy (NCBI): domain Eukaryota; kingdom Metazoa; phylum Mollusca; class Bivalvia; order Ostreida; family Ostreidae; genus Saccostrea; species Saccostrea glomerata. The sequence continues at coordinate 4,535,430 of PRKT01000007.1, forward strand.
TTCATTAATGATACAGTTTTCTCTGCCAACACTGGTTTACACTCGCTCTCTCTGAAGGGCAACTCAATAGTCGATACCATCCCAGCTACCTTCTTCAAGGGACTTGATGGTTTGGTTATTTTTGACCAGACTTCTTTCCAGTGGACATGTACGTGCGATAATGTGTGGTGGTGGCCCAAAGCAAGTCTAAAAAATATCACGATCCAGGGACCTGCCATCTGCAGCGGCCCTGCTGACGTTGCTGGTGAGTAGCTTTCTTTAAAATTTGTTGGGACAGAAATGTTTATTTATGTATCTTGCAATCATGCTCTTGTTGCTTTTATGTAACATGAAGCCTTTTCCCAGTACTTACAATCTTATTAACTTCATTTCAGGCACTCTTGTTGGGAAATATTATGATCAGAACTGCGTAACAAACAGCGTATGTGGAGACACCATGGGTAAGATACCTTAAATAAGATTTGTTAGTGACAGAAAATTATACATCATCTTTATCATTCATGATTAATTTTTATACCAAACATCTTTTAATTAAAATACAGAATATACAATGCCATATTTAATCACTGCATGATTCTTCTTTCAAGACACCTTCCAGTTCAAAGACTACCTTTCTTATTCTTCCAGGTGTGGCTATCGGGACCACTTGCCTTCCTCTAGGACATCTGGTCGGATTCGGTCTTATATTTGCTATGCTAATCATATGTATCGTATCACTTGCTTGTATCTTACACATGAGGAAAAATGCTCTGGCTGGTCCAGTCAAAAAGACAAGAAAAGGACCCCCACCACCAGGAGCCAAAAACAAAAAGGGTGGGGCTGGCGGCGGTGGTGCTGGTGAAAAGAAACAAAGAAGAGGGAGCGGATGGGTCTGAAATGAAACGATGCTCAAGCAACCAAAAATGAACTATTTAACAAAAGACTTCAACCGAAATAAAATGATGATTGTACCATAAAATTCATGCTTTATATAAAAATGTTGTACATATTGTTAAATCCACCCGGTTGTCTAAATTGTTATTCACTGTTGTAAGTGTACTCTTTAACATCCAGCCAAATATATATTAAATTGTTTTCCTTTGACTTTTTTAATTTTTATAAGTTTTTGTTTGTCTTTTTAATGAGTTTTTTTTATTGCAAGTAATTCCTACACACAGGATCAATCAGACTGGACCAAGTTTGAAGAATTTTTATTGTTTTCCGCCATTCAAATTTTGATTCTTGATTTGATTTGATCTATTAAGTATACAATGTACCTGTATTTATAAACATTGCTAATTTTTTGCTTAACATTCATTTGCTGATCCTATGTGGTCTCATCCACGAATGAAAAAAATACATAAGCTATAAAAAAGTGTGTTTAATGATAATATATACATTTAGGTGTTTTTAAGAACTTGAACAGGGTTCATTTATTTTAAAGAAAAAGCAACCTTTTAATTGTGGAAGAATATGGCGCCCTGTGGGAATCCGGGTTAGAATAGGTCCTCAGTACCCCCTTGCTTGTCGTAAAAGGCGATTTAAGGGGGCGGTCCTTCGGATGAGACCGTATAAACCGAGGCCCCTTGTCTCAGCAGGTGTGGCAAGATAAAGATCCCTCCCTGCCCAAAGGCCGTAAGTGCCGAGCATAGGCCTAAATTTGCAGCCCTTCACCGGCAATGGTGACGTCTCCATATCAGTGAAATATTCTGGAGAGGGACGTTAAACAGTATACAATCAATCAATCATCGACAATTTGGCAAACTAGTTTGAAGAAAAGCATACTTTTCAAACACATTGATTTTGAGGATATCTCATAGATGTTTTTTACATTTTAGATTTGGTCTTTGAGATGTCAGGTGACACATCTTTTTAAAGTTTTGTTTGATTAGAGATTGAAATATATGGAGATAACGAACAGTATTCAAGCTCGAATGTCCATTAAACAGTACAAAGTTTGGAACAGAGCAAACACGGACCTTGCGGGTGGTACATGTATCAGGTATCAAATTTCTGTATAGAAAAACAAATTTGTCACACTAGCCATCTTAGATTTTCGAGGGTGCATCGGTTCATACTTTATTTATGTCGAAAATCTAGATCTACTCTTATCAGCCTGTTTCCGGTGATATAATGCCTCATAAATGATTGAATAACTCCCTTCTATCGTTTGTCGATTTTAGATGATTGACAAAGAATAAGGTACGGTTTCCATAAAAATCTTGTCCCGTGATTTTCTTAAAAATGAAAGTGGTGTAAAAGATGAAAACTCATGCTTTTTGAATCATTGAAATTCCATGCAGAAATATCATACAAATAATTTTTTCTCACATGTGCTTCTAAATGCTAATTGTGACGTCATATTTAGATAATATTGTCCACAGGCATCGTCCACAAAGATTTTGAGATATGTGATTTTTTATTGACTTTTGCACAGTATATCAAAAAGTTAAAATGGGCGACGACTGTGGACACTATTTTCTAAAGGAAAATTAGTTAAATTACTCTTGCAAGGGACCATTTTGAGGCTTTTTCCATTTAAAATAGAGAAATGTGTCACATTAATGACGTCATATTTGAAGAATAGTAATCCTTCCTGCCATATTCTTTCTGGATTTATCACAGTCATATACTTAACTAATATTTAAGCCAGTTTCAAAACTTTTTCATGACATTAAAAATTTAGGACTTCTTTCTGATTTAATATTTCATCACACAAGTGTTTCCTAGTATACCGGTAGATAAAGGGGCATACACACACCAACATTACAATGATATTGTTTATAATTTTAAATTTCTCTACCAGTATTTAGAAAATAAAACATTAACTTCATTTTAATGAATTGAACTTAAATGAAAATACTCAATGCATGTATAAACTAAAAATTAATTGAAACATGCATCTCTGTCCCAGCTGTGTTATTGTGTAAGTAAGCATTTTAGTTTGTACGAACATTTCATTTCCTGGCAGGTTGGCAATCAGACACTGATGAATTTCGTAATTTTTTTAATTTTACAAAATAAATGCAATATTTTAATCGGACTTTTCAATTGATATATCAGACAATCAACTTAGTATAAACATGTACTAATAAATATAATTTGACGAAAGTAATTATAGGCATGTTTTCAGATTAATTTTTTTTTTTTTTGAAAAAGGGGTTAAAATAAATCTCAAATGATATATCAGTTCTAATTATTCATTCTTGTATATGTATTCCACGTTTATTTGCTTTTTGGGTAATATTTAACAGATTACTGGAAATTTTGAAATTTCAGATTTCGAAAGAAATCGATGCGAACTTCTTTTAAATCATCACGATATACTTTTACACCTGATATAAGTGCCCCGTTCGAAACATAATCCAAAATTTCTTGTAAAAATATTGAGAGCATTTTAATCGTTTTATTTTGTGATCGATAATGGAGATTATTGAACTTACATTTGAAGATTAGCCTAAAATGAAATGAAATATTGGCACTGGTTTGCGATCTCAGATTGGGGTTAAAGGGAACTCTACACAAAGAAAGCAAGCGCGGAAAGCAGACCAGCTAAAATGGTGGCTGGGAAGTGGTTCTGCCTTTTCCTGGGATTCTTAACATTTACCACCATTCAAGGAAATCCTGCCACCTGCTCGGAGAAGACTGGGAACTACGATAGTGTTCGTCCTGTCCGATGTACTCTACCAGGAGGAGGGACACTGTCAAACACGTTTTCTACGTTCTCCTGGCAGAGACTGGAGATGGTCGAGTATCAAACTGGTGTCCAGGCGAGTCAGTTCTCGGGATTTTCTTCCGCTTCTACCGCCTCTTTCGATTCATCTTATTCACACTCGCTCACCATTATCTGTAAACCTGGGATCTCCTCTTTTACTGTTGCTGCCAATTCATTTTCCCAGTTTCCCACCCTCCAGGTGTTGGAGTTTCAGGATTGCCCCATCACGTCCATTCCCGCCAACGCCTTCCCCAATCACTTCTTGGATCATTTAATTTTCACTGGCGCGAAAATCGACTCTATTGATGCTAATGCTTTTATTGGTCTCAACATAAGCAGGCTCTCTATTCCTGGAGCTGTTGGTGGTATAACCATCAATAGTGCTCTTACTGCAGGCCTTCCAGAAACAGTATTCGACAACCTGACGTCTATGGAATATCTAGCCGTTAATGGTGCCAATCTGAACACCCTCACTGTCGGCCATGTTGGAAGTCTGGCTAACCTCAAGTATCTGATTCTTAAAGACAACGCTCTCACTAACATTACTACCGGTATCTTTACAAACATGAAGAGCCTGTCCTATGTGGATCTATCGAATAACAAGTTCACCTGTACGTGTAACGATCTGTGGTTCCTGCAGTACACAGCTGAGAACCACATCAATCTTCTCGGAGGGCCTCTGTGTGGAACCCCCGCTTCTCATGACAGTAAGTTATCAGCTATGTCATGAATAAAATTCTCTGCAATACCACAAGATATTTAGGCATGTATCTTTTTTTATTGTGATTTCAGCAAAGAGGGCGACGATGTATTATTCAGAGATATGTGCTACAGTAGATGTGTGTGGTGATACTGTCGGTGAGTAATGCTTAGAACTATCTTCTAGATTTGAATTTACCGAATGAGGGTAAATACGAAATAAAGAACATGATATTATGTCCAGAAAGTGCATAAATTCAAACATCCAGAAGTACTCAAATCTACATGTATATACTAATATTTCGTCATAAAAGATCTTCATCGCTATACGGTGACGTCTCTATATGACTGAAAAATAAGAGCATACATTCAAGCAATGAAGATATTTTCTAGACTATAAAGGAATTATTTATCTCTGTATTTTTAGGAGTGGCCATGGGAAGTAGCTGCATGGCACTATACCAACTGATGAGCTTCATTTTGCTCATAATCATCCTGGTTCTTTCTTGCTTGGCACTTGGCTGTATCTGCAAGACCAGAAAAGAACTCACACGAGTACAGAGAAGAATGAAGAACAAACGGGCAAGCTCTTGGAACAGGGTACAGGAAGCTATGAAACAACGTAGTGGAGCAAAACAAAAACCACCAGTCGGCAAAAACGGATGGATCTAAAAACGCGCCTAATTTAATGAAAAAGATCACTAGTATTCATGTTGTGGTTGAATGTTGCATATTAATCTATTATTTTCATAAAGAAGCCATCGTTACATTGAATTTTTATAATAGATAATCATTTTCTCGAGTTCGTTTTGCTGTTTGTTATACAATTACTAAAATGATTACGTGTTTCCGCTTTGTTTACATTTTTTAATATTAATTGTTGCAATTCGTTTCAATTGTTATAAAATACAAGCTTCTTGTATAAATCTTTCCCATGATATGTTATTGTTTTGTTAAATTGTTACCGTCAGAGTAGAGTGTGAACGTAGATAGACCACAGTAAATGAATATCGAACATCAACGTTACTTCTTTGAGCCCTCGCTGATAGTAGTTAAAGAGATGAAAGAATATATTTTGAGATCTATGCAATGCAGATAGCTTCTTGGGAGATGATACATTTTCGGAGTATGACATAAAATTGATCATTAAATACTATAACTAGTATAATAAACCTCATCAGAGATGACACAGGATCACAAATTATCCCCGTTCATAATTTGTAATGAACTCTTCTTCTATCTCTCATCTACTATTACATCTCCCAAGAAATCTTGTATCATTTTATGAATTTATAGTCAGACGATATCATAATAAATCTACTCTTTCACTCTCCATAACGACACTTTATCACCTGTTGACTTCTCGGGAATGAATAAGTAAATCGAACCACATCACAGAAAATCAAATGTACATGTATATGTTTGTTTAAGTTCTATTTAATCATTTCACAAGAAATCAACTGTCACAAAAATAAAACAGCTGATTTATGGGGGATGATAAAGAGCAGCTCGTGCAACAGGATACTGTTCAATTTAATTATGGAAAGTAAATCAAAATAATTCACTTTGTAAAAGAAAATATTTTGCCTCGTAAGAGGTGCTGCAGCACACATAATGAAAACTCAAATGAAGATGATGAAGAAGAGTTCATAAAAGGCAATACATTTCATTTTCGTAGAGGTTTGTAATGAGGAGAGGGGTGGGGAGGCAAGTTCGCTCCTTGGAAGATGATGATAGAAATCATTACAGATGGCACATTTGACTCTCTGGAAGATGACGGTTGTGACAAGTCGGCAAGGGATGCACCCACTCCTCCATGGCACTTGATCCCACCTCGGATGTTTTGGAGGTCCTTGTTTGTTCTGCTCCTGTTTTTGTATTTTTATTGGACTTTTGAACTTGATTACTGTTTGTTATCTACATACATTGTATATTTTATGATACATTACATATTAACCTTAGTGCAATTTAACCTATACTTAAACAAGGATAACTTGTTTTTTTAGGTGATTTATAAAACTAATCGGGAGATTATCATGTTTTAACTAATGAAAAAGAAGAGCTTTTAAAACAAAAACAACAAATTATTTATTTTCTTGGGGCAGATATGAAAGAGGTAATTCTAGATGATACATCTGACATCTTGGAGGGATTGGTCATAACATTTGATAATGTGTTGATTACATCTGCTTATATAACACATGATAATGTGGTCATCACATATGATAAAATGGACAAAATATATAACAGTGGTCATTACACATTACATATAGTGGTCATAACAAAGGAAAAAATGGTCATGAAATATGGTAAAGTTTTAAAGAAATATGATAAAGTAAGTCATAACATATGATGATGTGGTAATTTTTTATGGTAAAGTTGAAAAACATTTAAATCATTACATATCATAAAGTATGTCATTCCATAGGATGAAGTGGTTATTTTGAAGTGGTTAGCATATAGTAAATAAATCATTGCATATCATAAAGTCTGTCATTACAAATGGTGAAGTGGTAATTATAAAATGGTTATTACATATAGTAAATAAATCATTACATATCATAAAGTATGTCATTACATTAGATGAAGTGATCATTATAAAGTAGTTATTACATATAGTAAATAAATCATTACATATCATAAAGTATGTCATTACATATGGTGAAGTGATCATTATAAAGTGGTAATTACATATAGTAAATAAATCACTATACCGGGATATCATAAAGTATGTCATTACATATGATGAAGTGATCATTATCAAGTGGCTGATACATATAGTAAATAAATCATTGCATATCATAAAGTATGTCATTACATTAACATATGGTGTAGAGATCATCATAAAGTGGTTATTATACATACGGTAAACTAATCACATATGATGATGAAGAGTCCATGAAAGATGAGTTTACGACAGGTGATAAAGTAGCTAAAAATTAAACCGATTTTTTTTAGATGAAATAGTGATGATTAAAATAGTCTTTTTGTTTAGTTTCGTTTATATAAAATCTATAAAAGAACATGATGAGTAAATTCCTTACAAGAACTTTTTAAAAAAGAGAGTATCAGGATCCTGTTTAGTGTTTACAGTAAAACATTTATCACAATAATCTTTCTTTCTCGGGCTGCATCTACCATCATGCATGGTTGTAGCAAATGGACACTCTTGAGCATATTTTGTGCATTTTGAAACTTAAGATTCGGGTCAGTTTTCGGATTTTTTGTAGTACTGAGTGATACAACATAAATCAACTTGTTTGTTGTCTTCATAATTTTTGCTTGAAACAAATTTATGTTGCAAATACATATTCATGTATAAAAGCGACATTTAGCAAAAACGGATACAAGTATAGCATAAGTATTTTGCATGCTAAATAAGTATCATTCATCAATATGAAACAATAAGCAGGACAATTTTGATCTATTCACAGTTTCATTGATAATGATGTATTACCATCGTTAAATTATTATCATTCTTTGGAGTGTTAATCACTGATCTCGCATTAAGAACAAGATAATCTGTAAGTTTTTTTTTTGTTTAAATCTCACGTTTACTTTAAGAAAGCAATCAAAGCACGACTGACCTACTCAGTCCATAGAACTATAATTCTCTATAATCTCTTATGAAAAAGCATAATCCTTTACATGTCTTGAAAAAGTTCATATGTGCTTGTGTTTTAATAGCTTAAATTAAGTAGGTTATGGATTAAGTTTGGTCCTGCATTGGTCATGCGTTTAATTAACAATGTGAAGGACAATTTTCATACCAAGTAGGAAACAACCAGCGCAAATAAAACATGTCCGTCAAAATGGCGGACAAACTTCTGATAGCTGTTTGCATAGCGTTATTCCCTTGGGTGAAGGCAAACCCCACAGGTTGTGTGGCGAAGCCTGGAAACTTGGATTCGACCATACCGACTCAGTGTACCTATGGGTCATTCACAACGCCTTTGTCTCATTCTTCCTTCACCACCCTTTCCTGGCAGAGACTGGAGTTTGTGGAATATCAAAGCTCATTCCAGTCCAGTCAGTTTTCAGGATTTTCTAGTGCTTCAACTTCCGGATTTAGCGCTCATTTTCCGCATACAATAACAATCAAATGCAAATCTGGAATTTCTACCTTTTCCTTCGGTGCCAATGCGTTTTCGCAGTTTCCAAACGCACAAGAAGTAGCTATTATAAACTGTCCCATCACGTCCTTTCCAGCCTCTGTATTTAATGGACTGACCTTGAGTAAGCTGACGATTCAAGGCGGGAAAATAACATCAATAAACGCGGGAACATTCACGGGACTGACAATCTCTAAAATGAACATCACGGCAGAGGAGAGTGGGATCATCATAAGGGATTGTCCAATCACAGGAACCCTCCCTGACGGACTGTTTGCGTCGCTACCATCACTGGAGTACCTCATCTTGGAGAGAACAAGTCTAAGTTATATTGCACCAACCACTTTCACCAACTTGACTAGTCTCCACTATCTCAGCCTGGCTAATAACGCCTTGACGAATATTACTTCGGGAATCTTCGATGAGCTACGAGCTCTCACTGAAGTTAATATGGAGGGAAACAATTGGGCATGCTCTTGTGACAATCTGTGGTTTCTAGATTACAGTATAAATCAAAACCTCAGACTTAGTGGTGGTCCATTGTGCGACACACCTACAGAATACAATTGTAAGAAACTTCTATACTTCTGTGAACTTAATTTCTGTTCAAATAATTGATAAGAATATTGATATGCTGTGGTTTTATCGTTCCTCTGCAGTTTTATAATTATATTTCATGCTTTTAGATAAAAAGGCCACAAAATACTGGAATGAAGTCTGTCCAACACTTAATGCCTGTGGACACAATTTAGGTAAGGTCTCAAGGGTAACAATGATGCTGTTAAAAGTCTATTTTTTTCAAAATCAAATTTTAGGTCTATATAAACTAAATTTCATTTTTCAACAAAAATGTGTCACTAAGAAGGGATGCTCACTCTTCCATGGCACCTGATCTCACCTCTAATGTTTTAGAGGGCCGCGTTTGGTCTGCTCCTATTTTGTATTGTTAATTGGAGTTTTGAGCTTGAATACTGTTCGTTATCTCCATATATTATATTCAATATGTTATTTATATTCTATAAAGGTGTGGTTATGGGTCCAGCTACATGCGTCCTGATGCATGACTTGATCAGCTATGGAATTGTTGTCATCACCATCATCATATCTACCATCGCCCTGGTCATCATCTGCAAGGTTCGCAAGGACTTAAAGGATGTCCAGAACAGGCTGAAAAACAAGAGGGCGACTTCATGGGGACGTGTGCAGGAGATGATGAAGAAGAAGGAAGCCGGTGGGGTAGGGGCTTCACAGAAACCGCCATTCCCAACGAAAGCAGGATGGGAATAAGATTAATAAGGGCTTTAATGGGCTCTAACAGGCTGATATATCTTCCACATTTTAAATATCTTGCCTTTGTTACATTTATCCGTTGTTAAATATGCTAAAATGTTTACAAGCTCTAAACGTCGACATTGTTTTTTTTTAAAAATTATATAATAGCATCACGTAGGCGTGTCATTATGTGAGAAAGTAAGTTGCGTTTATTGGAATGTATTTGTAAAATAATATATTAATGTTCCTTTTTACATACAAATTTTTGCACATATATATGGTATGATGTTGTGATCTTGCTAATTTCAAGAGAAATTTTTACATGTATGATACTATATAAATTCTTAATTTATTTTGTTACATTATTTTTTATCGTTATTACACTAGGTCACTTATAGGACCGTACATTTTACTCAATAAAATCACTGATAATAATGTTTTATTGTTGATATCTTAAGTATATAAATCTCCGGGTTTTTTTTCTTGTTGAGGGATGAGAGTGGGTGTTTGAACTTTCTATACCTTTTCAATACTAGTTTGTTCACAGACGATGGGGATGCTCTGAAAAATGATTCTATTTATTCATGTATTTTTCTCTTTTTTTCTATCATTAAATACCGGTATTTGTACATACCAGTCAACATTCAAAAGCAATAATCAAGTACATTTTGATATTTTTATCTTTATCATAAAAGCCAAGATAAAATAAATTTGACCCTACTATCTTCCTGAAACATGTCTTAAAGCTAAACTTATCGCAATGTCTCACTGAAGCTTTTTTTAATTCCTAGAAATCTTCCATAATATCAATTCTTTTATTTCTTTTAAATTATTTAAAGTCTGCAAAATAAATATTTCCATTGTTTCAAAAACCAATTAATACGCAAAAGCAAAACCAGAATTTGAAGAAAGGAAAACTATGGCCCAACCAACACCTTACCGGGTCAATTGCAATACTTATGTTTGCAATATAAGATTATCAGTATTTCATAATGAGGTATTTGTTTCCAATTATAGCTTAAATTGTTAAGTGTTGATCGTATTGAGGCTTATGAGTTAAAATGTGTGCCAGGCCACTGGGTCGCTGTTTGCTTTGTTTCCTTGCTTTCATGGAGATTTAGACTGCAAAGAATGTAGAAGACCTCACACCTTAAATGTCCTCTCTGGCCGCAAACCAGTAATCCACTTATAATTCAAAGGGATTTAGAACCTGTTCCATTGTCAGAAAAACGGCGTCCAAACAATAATAATTTTTTTCTTCTCAAGATTTTTTTAACTGTCTTTGTTTTTAGAAAAAAACTTGTCGTGCTGAAGTGGACACGTCAATCTTTGTATATATTCCAACATTTTAAAATTCTAACTTCTAAAATTTCATTTATAAAATAAAAGTGTTAAAACTTCGTCTTAAAGTGTTAAAACGTCTTAATTGATTACTTCTTTTAGATTGTAATCAAGACAGATAGACTAAACATCTATCAATTGTGCGTCCTTCAATTTTCAGAGGAAGCCGTGTTTGCATTTTGTACTTTGGTTCAATTTGAAAATTTTCAATTTAAAATAATAAAATAATCAGGCTGCAAAAGATATTAATTATACAACTGTACTGTGCCAACAATTTCTGTAATCGTTGGAATAAACAGGCTAAATGTCTTTCTTATTTTTCAATCTTCTTAGTCTTTATCCATGAAAATCGTGTTCCATATTTAAGAATTTAAATCAATAAGAATTATAAACTTTTGAATGTGATCTACCTTTGCAGTGTTTAATGATTTCACGGATCATTGGATACAAGAACATTTCAAGTTAATATTGAAAGACCTTTCTGGGCAAATTCACGGCCATTTTTCTTTCCACTGGATTTCGGAGATAAAAATATCTCCAATGTAATTTCTGAAAGACAGAGGGAAAAATCTGGACAATATGTCTCTAATTTCAGTCCTCGTGGTTCTAGCTGTGTGTTCGAGGGTGTACAGTAATCCGCAGGGATGTAGTTATGATTCTACACAGCTCCTACACACATGTAACGCCAGAGCTTGGTCCCTTCCGTTGGCCTTCGGAACATTCTCGCCCCAGCCCCAGAGGATTTTGTTGAGGGAGGTTGATGGAGAGCTTCCAAACGGTACCCCAACCGGACCAACGTTTTCGGGATTCTCTGCCATCAATACTGCGAGTTTTGATTCCAATTATGCCCCAGAACTCATCATTAGATGTACTTCTAACGGTCAACTCATCATCACCCAAGCTGCCTTCTCGGACATGGGATGGGTAGAAGAGCTGACCATTGAAGATTGTGATATTTTATCACTTCCTGTTCAAGTCTTCTCACATTTTGGGAATTTGAACCGGTTTGCTATTATTGGAGGATCAATCGACGCCATGATTGGAGACAGCTTTACCGGGATGAATGTTGAAAAGATGTCCACGGTACCGGACCCCCGGGGAGAATTTGTCATCAAGAACAGTCGCCTAGTGTCAGGAGGATTCGCATTCGGTGCCCTTTTTTCACAAGCAAATGTAACGAGTGTTATCATCGAAAATGCCAATCTTAAATCCATTCAAACAGATATGTTTTACGCTCTTCAGAAGATGACATATCTTTCTTTGAGCAACAATCCCTTTACTTATCTCCCAACCGACTTGTTCAAGGGTATCAACTCTCTAACGACTGTTGAACTGTATGGCATCTCCTGGGCGTGTACCTGCACCAACATCTGGCCCCCAGCCTGGCTAGAAAGCAACAACATAACCATGAACGGAGACGCCGTCTGCGGATCTCCTACGGCATACGAAAGTAAGATTTCTGATCAATGTCTTTTGTACTTTGGGTTATTTCCATCATTCAAAACATGACATGAGATGTGCTATGTTCTTTATTTTATTCTGTATTCTTTTTTAAAGATGTGAAAATGTCCTTATATGATAAGGAACAGTGTCCACAACAAGATGCATGTCAGAAAGCTGGTCAAACAGGTATGGTTTCCCAGAACATATCAAGCATGAATAAACAATCTTTCAAATTAAGGAAAATGTTTGGTAATCAATTTCTATGCACTTTTCATTTATTAACATAAATTAAGCTAATTAATTTAATTGTATTGAAGAGATTCAAAAAATGTGATATTTCACTAATGTTTCGACACGCGTTTACCACTCTTTTGAATCTATTTTCCAGGATTTGTTGTGGGTAGCATATGTATGACGATCTTGGACGTCGTGAATTACGCTCTGCTGTTCGCCACATTCGTCCTGTCCCTTGTGGCGTTGGGTTTGGTCATCCACACCAAACGACAAGTAGGTAGTGCCAAGGACTCTAAACAGAAAGGCAAACCTAACGCCAAAGGCTCAGGGCTTAGACGTTCCAGTACCAGCTGGAATAAGGTCGACGATGCTCAGAATGTGCCCACCTAGATCAAAGAATATTTTCATAATTTGACTTTAAGTTTTTATCTTTCCCATATCATGAATGGTTTGGATGACTGTTTGGCGTCTTTGGCTTGCAGAAGACCATTTCTCTTCCATTATAAATGATTATTTTGGAGACTGAATTGTTGTAATTAACACACAGAGGTTTTGTAGATAGCTGCACTAGTATTTAATTTGGTTGATAATTTAAAGAAAAGTGAAATTATTCCTTTTGTGCCAAACAATAACGTGAATGGTCATTATTTTTAATTTTTGGTGTTGTTTATAAGTAAAACTCCTATATATTATACAGTCTGTGATATTTTCTATCATACATCATTAAACTGAATAAAATATCTGTGTTTTAATATTTTCCCTTGAGTCAGTAAGAGACTCTATACTCATTTCAGTTGTCTTTTTTCGTCTATTGAAAGATATTAGTTCAAAATTCTGCATAATTATATTCCCATTCGACAGGTCTTACCTAATAATATTTTTTGGTAGGTGGAACTTCTACTTCTTGAAACCAACCTAGCGATGCAGGAGCCTATGTTTCACCTTCTAGGAGGCTGACATATCACGTGAACTTTGATTTATTCTACGCCACGCCCCCATCAGTGTAATAGAATTTAATTCATACACTGTCTTCTCGTGCCATTAAATATATTGCAATTAGTGTATATCATTCAATTTGCAATTCTAGACTTGTGTCAATTGACAACCATTAATTAATGTATATGTATAACCGTGTTCAACATATAGTAATGATGTCAACTAAAAATCTTACAAGAAAACCCTGAGTTCTTTGCATAAAAAATCAACTTCAAACAAAAGTAGTACATGTACTTCGGGTGTCCAAATTTAAATAAACTGAAGCAATAGTCTTCTAACAGGTCTCATACGTATATGAAAGATGTTAATATATTTCAAATACTAGTAGTCAGAATTCAAAAGACCGAAACTCCCTTTTTCGATATATTACGCTTTTGCGTTATTTTTAAAAGTTTTTCCCCGCTTTCACTGAACATGGGGGATATTAATTTGGGTCTGTCTGTCTTTCTGTTATACTTTCATTTCCACACAATATCTCGAAAATCCTTAAAACCTTTCCAATGAACATTTACATACCAAATTCCTTTGGCTTAAGGAAGATTCTTATTTGATTTTTAAGGTCAAAAGCTTTGTCAAGTTCAAAAAGTCAAAAATTCTGTCTGTTTTAATACTTTCGTTTCCGGGGGTTATCTTGAAAAGCCTTTAAACTTTTGCAATGAAACTTTTTCCAAAACTTTCTATATGACTTTAAGGGGATTCCTAATGAATTTTAGATCAGAAAGTAAAGTCAAATTTCATTTCCTAACAATGTCTCAAGAAATTTTTAAGCTTTTGCAATGATTTTACCGTAACTTCCTATGACCCCGTCCACCCCCATTAAAGTGTCCTGTCCAGACCCCTGTAGATCCGTGCATGCTCTTCTTTTTCCTCAAGCGGGGAACACATGTTCTCCAAATTAACTAGAATGTCTTGTCTGTAAACAATTTTTCAAAATTTTACTCTTTTTACAGTTTTGGCCTGATTTCAATATAACTTGGCACACATTGATTTCGATGAAAAGTGTTGCTGCTGTTACTAAAAATAGAAATTTATTTGAAATACATTCAAAATGCTACTCTTCCCGCAGTTTTCATCTGACTTCAATAAAACTTGGCGTACAAATAAACTACACTAAGAAACATCATTCTTTGTATCGGTTTTTAATTTGGATGAACATTGTTGCCGAGGTAGCTGCAGAACTGTAGCTTTATTGTTTTATATATTAGTCTTTGATTATGGTCAATGACTAATATATGAAAACATTGCTGTTCTGCAGCTATTGTCGTGGTTACTAGAAATGAAAATTTCTGTGAAATACTTTCAAAATGCTACTCTTCCTTCAGTTTTAATCTGATTTCAATATAATTTAGTCCACAGGTAGACTACACTTAAATACAGAATTCAGTGTATCAATTTTCGATTTGGATTAACGTTGTTGCCGTGGTTACTAAAAATGGAAATTTCTGTGAAATACTTTCAAAATGCTAATCCAAATACAGTTTTAGTCTGAGTATAATATAATTTGGCATGCAAGTAGAATACACTGAGATACATAATTGTTATTTTTGTTTTTATTCTGATGAATGTTGCCATGGCAACTAAAATTGAAAATTTTGTAAGATTTCTTATTAAAGCTTCTAAAGTTGTAGTCATTTTGCAATCTTGCCACAAAAAGAGACTTAATCAAGGTTCATTTTTCTATTTATTACTATTGTAAAGTTTCAAATCCCAACTGCTACTTTTCTCTATTTTTTATAAGTACAAACCAGTAGAGCTACAGTCGACAGAGACTTCTGGTTTTAATTAGATTGAAGATGGTGAGGGTGGATAAAATCCTTAAGCTTTAGAAGTCAAATAGATATCTTGTGCTTCTTGGATAAAAAGAACTATATATTGCAATGCAGACTTCCGTCTTGTTTTCGTTTATTTTGCACTTCAATGCGCTGCAATGTTCTTATCAAAATTTTGTGAATTCTCTTCAAGTAGTAGCAGAATTCTTTCTTGCATTCAATATTAATTGTACGAAAATAAAAACAGCGGTTTATGAGTTGTCTTTATTTTCCCTAGAACGATCTATGAAATATTACTTTGAGACAAGAGTGACCACTGCAAACAGTGCGAAGAAAAAAAATGACCCAAATTATAAATTTAAATCACCAATACCTGACCAAGATTAATAAAAATAAGCAAAAAGTAATGTTTCAGGTGGCATGTAAAGGGTCTTTCATTCTCAACAATATTATTGTAAAAGAACAAATTCGGTTAGCTTGTAAGTCAATGACTACAACATGGTCAAAGAGAGACAACTTCTATAACGTGTATTTTGATCCTCTTCTTTCGGTTACGTTTACTTAACTAAACTCTTTTTCAATCTTCAATACTTTAAATTTCCTTTAAATATACCATCACTGCATACCTGAAAAAATTATTTAACAAAAAACTCTTTTCTTGGGTATTTCGTAAGATTTTGTTATCTCTTATAATAGCCCTTCATACTATAATTCAGGGTCTGGGTCATGAGTTAAAAAAGCATAGCAGGTAATGCAGTTTGGGAGCTTTGGGAAAAAACGGCGTCGAATTAGTTTCATAGTATAATCTTTACACACACAAGTGCCTAAGAACTTTTCCCGATTATTAATGTAAAAAAAAATGTTCAGACCATGTTCTATACGTACCAGTCATCGCAGCACCCTGTCCAGAGGGTTTACATGTATATCTAGATACGGATGAAAGACAGCATTACATGTATAATCCTGAAAATGATAAGTATGTCTACATATCCGGGGGGACTATATATGTAGGTAAGTGTGAATATATATACATATTTATACATTTGTTTGTTTTATATTCATTTGAAGGTTTATTTTACTTTTTTATAAAGGTAAGTCTTGTTGTTTATTTTTTATCATCTAAGTATTAGTAGCAAACACAAAAAATATATAAACTGCTAATCTTCGGTCTTTGTTTGTGTGGTAACAGTTTTATATCACATACCTCAAACTTTGCAAAATATGACTGCATGATAACAAAATACACCCTTTCTTCCGATCTTATATCTAGAATGCACTGCAACTTTGTCAGTGACTATATATGGATGCACCCCTTTATTAGCTACATGTAATACCACGGTACGTGCCCCCCTCTCTGCATTCAGGATTTCTCGCAGTGAAAATATTCATCTTTGATTTTGGATGGATTTTTAAATTTTACGGATATAAAAGTGCATTGTCTACTAATTATAAAATTATAACCTTTCCATTACAGGTTACTACATGTATTCGGTATATGGAATCTATATTGTTGTCGTTCAGTGACAAAAAAAATTATAAAATAAATGAACAAAATTGCAAATATATCAGCACCGGCTGCACAATTATAAATTCAAAAGTAATTTTTTTTGACATGCACAAAAATTATACAAATAAATGAACGAATTCGATTTTATATATTTGGTCGGCAAGTTTTTGACTAGGGTAAATGAAATCGATCTTCTAGACCAGTGGTCATGGGAATCTTCATTATTTCCGGCGGGTTTTACAGTTTATTGTTCACGCTCCTTCGACTAAAAGAACATTAGAATCGTGAAATGGACCATTTAAAAAAATCAAAGACACAAACATTTAGATAATGTCGCGGGCACTTTGCTAGGACAAGACTTAATGCTAAGTTTAAACGGACAGTTCTCATACATTAAACAACAACCTTTTAAACTTTTACTTGATCATTGGATTGCTTACATGGATGTTTAAAAAGAATTACACAATAAAACTTGTTAGTATCAAATTTTTCAGGTTATATCTTGACTTAACAATTCAGTGAATCAGTGAATTCTTTCTCTATCTAATATTTGAATGTGAAGCTTTGTATCCTGCTGATAGTAAAAATCACCGACGTAAATCATCGCAAAATTCTAAATTCGTTTAGAGAAAAGGGTTCTGTATCTCATAATCGTTAATATGAACTTGAACGTTCTATTTACTTTTTTGTAAAATAAAATCAAAAGACGAATACATTGATATTTTTCGGTTATTATTTTTTTTACAATAGCATCACAAAGCAAAGCATTTCCTTAAAATATTTTTGCATTAAAAATATTTCCTCGCGAAATAAATAGATAAATTGGAGACTGCGTTCATGTTATATTTTCATGTAATATTATATCAATATTGCATGTAGTTGAGTGTAACATTGAAAATTTTCACCCCAAGAAAACCATTGTCAACCGAGACGCAGCCGAGGTTGACAATGGTTTTCGAGGGGTGAAAATTTTCAATGTTACACTCAACTACATGCAGTATTTATTATATTATACTGAATGCGTTATACAAATACATATACCAGGGAACCGTGCGCGCATAAATTCTGCGCAGTCGCCATTTTTTGGAATATCACCCGTCGACAAGCACTGTTGACTGTTGCTACGCTGGAGGGCGTGGCTTCATTATTCAGAGGGTAATAGTGTTTTTTAACAAACGTTTCTCGACCAGTCAGATTCAACTAATTTACATGAAAGTATAATATAAATTCTTATTGAGGACCCTTTGACAGAAACCCTTAAGTTCACAACCTTGTTATAATAAGGATGAATAATAAAGTAAGCCAGCACTACTTGAGGGTATAAAGAGAAACTAATCCTTATAAACAGTCTGTCATTTCTGTGTGTATGGATGAAATAAATAGGTATACGGATATGTTTCAGTTGAAATGTTCAATCTAATTAAAATTAGATGTTCCGAATCCGCTACCGCTGGTGAATTCGGAACATCTAATTTTAATTAGATTGTTGAAATGTTCAACTGACAGTTTTCATTCATTCATATTTTTCATATAAAGCTAAAGCCCTTAAAACTCTTCTTTAACTAATAAACTACCTATCAGGCTATTTCGTGATCCAAGGACCTGTACAAAGTATTTCACAACAAAGCTTTAAGGTTTGCTGTGAAGTACAGGTCCTGTAATGCATGTGCACTTATCAATATCTTTGACTTGATCCTTACTGTCAGGTTCAATTATGTATTTATCAAATACAATGCAAAATCTTTGAATTGTGTCTAATTCTGATGATAGCAAAAAGCTTAAACATCTTCTAATTTGAATTTTTAACTCTCAAACGTAGATCCCTTTTCTCTTGGCAGATCTGCAATCTCAGATGAAAGTTCGTGAACTTGTACTCCAGCATGTTAGAAGTTCACGGTGAGATAGGTTGACTTGGTGCCGCGGTATATAAGGAGGGTAGGGACGTTCACCGAGGCTCTTACTTGTAGGAGTTAGCGATTCTGGTGCTTTACCTATCTTTACCACAAAACTTTTAATAAAAAAAATTATGTCTCTTTGACCTTGGCATTAGTTATTTGACCTTTGGATGAATATCTAAATTTTTGCAGTCTTCTGCTTGAATGTCTTTGATAAACTTGATTGAGACTCTATTACGCCACGCTGTTAAAGACTCACAGCAAGCAAACATTTATCTGATCACTTACTACTTAAGTAGCAACGTTTCATAGTACCTTGTAAATGGTCAAATTGCATTTTTCATACCGTGTACATATCGCTTGTCGAAAAAGACACAGTTAAAAAAATCTCACTTTTCTATGGATATTTTCGTTTACAAGATCATGACGTTGAGTGTGACCGGTCGTTAGGGGATACTTTCCCCTCCATGGCACATGATCCCATCTCTGAGGCTTTTAAAGGTCCGTGTTTTCTCGTCACGTACTTATTCTTTAGTAATGCTAACAGTGAAAAGAGAAATAGAGCTTAA
The DNA here is from genome assembly GCA_003671525.1 of Saccostrea glomerata. Lineage (NCBI taxonomy): Eukaryota > Metazoa > Mollusca > Bivalvia > Ostreida > Ostreidae > Saccostrea > Saccostrea glomerata. The sequence continues at coordinate 4,554,961 of PRKT01000007.1, forward strand.
CATATATCGTGTTTAGAATATATATTTAGGGATGCATGTATATGCATTTTTTTTTTCAGTTTGCAACGCGTTAACTTTGTTTCAAATTTCCGTAAATATTGCAAGTGTAATTACATTGAAATTTTCCTTATTCATTTTCCCTAGATTTACATTTAATATTACACATTGGATTTTTTGGGATGTATATGTTTGATTTCCATTTCAGTGACAAAAATTTAGTTGCATTGGTCATTCAAATTATATGAATTATGGCTAATCTTTATCAATTTCATCGTCGGTTAGTCACGCCCACGGTTAGTCACGCCTCTCTTACCTCGGTAAAAGAGAAGCAATTCCGACCGTGGATTAACCTAGTATCCAATGAAATTAATAGTTCCATTTCTTTTGAAAGCTTTCATTCAAGCGTAAAAGCATCCACATCTTGAACTTAACACAATAAACTATCTATAATTTAAGTAGACATGTTTTTTTTTGACAATCCAGAATTGCTGCATAAGTATATCTGACTATAGCTGCAGATCTATAGCGTTATGGTTTTATATATTGTGTCTTTGACTATAACGCTACAGATCAAGTAGTGCAAAAAAAGTGCAATTTACGGCGCAATATTTTTTGCGCTCTTTTGGGGAGAATTCCTCCACTTTCTAGCATCGGTCAATCAACTACCTTTCAACTCCTAATTCTAGACACAATTTGTAGCCAATATATATAGTTTCTCCACCTCCCAACCATTTATAGTTGTCTCTACAGGCAATAAACTCGCTTGAAGTGAATTTTCAGTTATCTAACAAATAATTTTAATCACGTGAGTTTATCATTTGTATAGACGGCTATAAAGGGTTGGGAGATGGATAAAATACACCGATTAGTTAAATAATGTGACTGTCTAGAATTAGGAGTTGAAAGGTAGTTGATTGACCGATGCTAGAAAGTGGAGGAATTCTCCCCAAAAGAGCGCAAAAAATATTGCGCCGTGAATTGCACTTTTTTGCACTACGGGATCTGTAGCGTTATGGTCGAAGACAAATATATAAAACCATAACGCTACAGATCTGCAGCTAATCTAACTAATCATCATTAAAATTAAACACAAGAACTTTAGATCCGCCAACTCAATCTGGATTATTAGGTTCTATACACACGGTGAAACAGGATGAAATGAATGATTTCATCCCTGTCTATACCTCAATCGATTTTCATCCCCAAACAGTTTTATCCGTCGCAAGCTTATCGATTGATCTGCACTGGTTATACAAAGAAATTCAGGTACGTTTATTCTCTCTACAGACATTTGAGAATCATAAAGGGGTATGTGACACTGGCACCCGAATGGAATTCCATTCGGAATCTCTTAGCAGACGTCTTGTGAAAAATGGAGTCCTTGGGCTTAGGGACAGTGATAGTATACGTGTAACCCTTTAAAAAATTCTTTGTCCTGCTGGGACATTGTTAGGGTAACTTAATTATGAAAACAAGATATTTATCTTGTAAAGTACGGATTACACAAATCGACAATAAATCTTTCAGGTAAGTAGAAAATAAATGTATACAAACTTAATACGAGTATGACTATTAAATTACTATCATAGATTGGGCAATAGAATTGATAATCTATTTCTAGGGACCTGTATAGTCTATACCTCCTGCTATTTCTAATTATAGATTTGTGAGGGTTCATTCCAGACTTTACACAGTGAAACTGTCGTCCACAATATGCAATTTAATGCTAAATTATATGATATACGCTGAAATGCAAATACACGACCTTTAATTTTTACTTAAAATAGGAAACACCACATTGTATTGGCAGTATTGCCCACACCTTCTTTCTTCCCTTAGGATTCAGTAATAGGCAAATAAACGAACTGAATATAACCATTGCAAGTATGTCTGAATAATTGTTTGCATGATTATGATCACACAATGCCCAGAACACCTTCCAATACACATAAGTAACAGATATATTTAAATTGTTTGCTATTTCTGACTACAGTGTATATACATTGACATGCTTAGAATGACATTATAACTCCTTGTACATGTATGATGTATTTGATTACTTTTGTGCATTATTTCCTGTAGCATTATCAAAATTTTATGATTAAACAAATTAAAACTGCGTCAGGATTGAAATTAGAACATATCTCAACATGCAGCATTGCTAAAAGTTCAAAAACAGAAATAAAATGCCAGGCAAACTTTCTAAAATTAATACAGTTAATAACCTGGTTTTGAGTATATCTGAAGTTCTTCCTGTTAAAAAATTTAAGATAACCATGCTGTTTTGTTAATAGTATTGAGACTTCATAGTCCCAAGGTTTTTGTGTCCATCCTATTTCCACAAACCTTATTGGCTTGCAATGATGAGAAGACTTCTTTAGCTGTGCTTTTAAAATTAAGTTGAATTTCTCAGTTATAAGCTTGGAAAATACCCTAACTTGAAGTAACTTCAGATCTTTGGCTCAATTGTCAGAAAAATTGCGATGAACAACCACAAAGTTGCAGTGCCTGACTTATTTGATAAATGTAAAAAAAAATATCATTTTACCGGGGTATTGCATGCAAAAAAGTGCATTGTTTCTCAATTTATTTCTGACTGTAACATTAAATAAAGCTGCCATCTCAAAATATTATAAACTCTGTGTTCCTTATAAGAATATCTCTAATACTACTTCAGCATCAAAACATTCCTTTAACATGTGTTTAAACCATATACATGTAGCCTCCTGAAATTTAGACTGAAGAAAATTCTGCCTATTTATATTACGGGTTGGGCATGCAAGCAATACTGGCATTACATGGAACACTTCTACATAAAGTTTTGTAGTGGAAGTGTAATGTTGTTGCACACTGCTTGTTGCTGAATGTCATTCTTAGGAAGTTTTACTCATATGTAAAAACACCACTTGCCAATGAAGGGCTGCTTATTTTGACCTATACTCAGCACTCAGGGCCATATCTTTCCTTCCTGCCAACTCCTTCTTCGACTTTTGACCTCTGTTTGTTCATAATCTCATCAAATAGGGCTGGGCAATAATATCGATATTTCAATATATTGCAATACAATGACAAAAAATATCGTATCGCAATACGATTTTGTAATATCGATATATTGGCAATATGCTTAGATTAAGGAATTTTGTCATTAAATATAAAAATGGACTTATAAAAGTTTGTTATTAAGCCAAACAGTAAGTCAGAAGTTGTTTTGTGGTAAAATTTCAGAGCATAACTTAAATGAAATCAACAAGATTTTTTTCCGTGTTGGTTACTTATCATAGTTGTGTACATTCTGCATGTAAATTAAAGTAAATATAGTAAGAAAATGCCATTTTCATTACCTTGTAAATATTGCAATACATATCGCAATACATTTAAAAATATCGCAATATATCGCAATACGAATTCTCGGGCCAATACCCAGCCCTATCATCAAATGGCCCTGAAATGGGCTGACTGGTCCTTATGTCTTGCATTGGATTCAAACTTCTTACTCTGTGAATCAAGATGAAATGCTCTAACCACTGTGCCAAGTGGGCAACTTTGTAGAAGTATTAAAAAATGTGTTAGGAGCAGTAGGTTAGAAATATTTGAAACATATAGAGAAGGAGAAGAAACATCTCACTTTTTATGCCCAATAAATATTTTTTGTTTAATGTGTGTGCTATGGAACTGTAGCTCTCTGGTTTTCTTCCCTATTCTTTTTTTCAAACCATTGAGCATAACAGTTTAGGAGCCAGGAAGTGCCTATGCTAATTTGATCTCAAAAAATGTATCAGATTTTATGCTTTAGGTTTTTCTATTTCAAATCTGATACAAAATATAAATGTGAATGGAATATTTCTACATGTTTATTACATTCTTCAGAGAAATGTTTGAATCATGATATTCTGTAATTTGTACATAATACCCCTCTTAAGGAATGGTAAATCAGAAAATCATATTGTTTCCATAGACACTAGTATTAAATAAGGGAATAGTTTTCCGTCTCTAGGATATGACGTGAAAATACAATTCAAATTTCCTCAGCATTTTTAAATCAAAATATGTATATAACGGTGCTTAACTGCAGTTTCAGTTAAAGATTCATCAAGTTGTTCATCATATTATTTGTTATTAGAAGTATACATGTTGTATCAAGTTTTAGGATGCTGTATTAAAACAGTTGGAGTTTTTTCATGTTAATTAGGCAAATTTTTTCATTGGTCATTTTTCAATTTTGCAAAGTTATTTTTTACTACAGTATATATTTGAAAGTTAAAATTCTTTGGGTGCCTTCACCTTGTAGCAGTCAAAAAATTTTGATCACAATTAAGTGGTCAAGTTGACCCATTTGTAGCTCTACACTTGATAAGTGATTCAGGGAGGCCACTGGTTTGAACCATGGTCTGGACCATTGTATCCCCTCCTCTCTTCAAGTACATTTGGTGCCTTGCCATGCTTTGGAAGTGACAGGTGGAAGATCTGCCAGGAAAGACTGGGTTGTTGACTTTGTGGGCAAAAATCTTTTCTTAAAGAAGGGAGGAATGTGCACAGGGCAGACAGGAGGGTTTGATCACCACAAACGAGATATTTCATTAAGAAGTGCATGTAAAACATTTATATTTTTACAGAGAAAATAAGAAGGGATTCACATTCTCTACTGAAAATAATTATATGTTGAAAAGAACTTTTTGTACAAACATGCATCCTCCAAAATCAATACACATTCATATACTTCATATGATTGATTTTAAATTTTCCAATACAGTCTCAAATTTTTCAAATTTTAACATATATTCTTGAATATTGATAACAGTCTACCAACTGAGATTATAGCAATCAATGTAATACTCTTGATGAAATATGTCTATCACAGTGACACATCTATCAGATTCACAGCTGAGAATTTACTGATATTGATGATGCATGCTTCATAAATACTGCTGATCAATGATTTTGATGAGATTATAAAATCCTTGGAATCTTGATAACGTTCATATGTATCAACAATGAAACAAGTCCTGGAATCATTATTTAATCCTTCAATCTTCAAAATAACAAGTACACTAGTTAAAAATCCACTCATAAAAAATATAAATGCCTCCCTACAGTATAAACTTAATGTCTTTGGAATCTGTGACATTTTTCTTTACAAATCGTAGTTACTACTGTGGGGTTTTATTGAGCTGCTTGACCTCCTGAAGAGCTCATAAATAACTATTTTGTGTTGGAGGATAATATAACAGGGAATTTAAAAGGAAAAGGATGGATCGAATTGACAGGCTGTCAAGATAGGATCAACTGTAAGTGATAAATGTAATCAAAAGACGCAGATATATACATGTCTATATGTTATTATATTTTATGGAATTACAATGGGTGTTACTGTGAAGCACATTGATTTCATGGCTGGTGACTGGAATAAAATTGAACAAGTCCAGGGTACTTTTATATGTTGGGAGATATTGTCCAGTTTATACTCTTACAGACACATGAATGGAATCAAGATCTTAATTACAGGCTACAGAGGTTATACGTTTTCATTTTATTGGAAAAGAAAGAATTGTTGCTTTCAATGCTTTGAAACAAAATGCATTTTGCTTATCGCATAGAGGATTGCCATTTGATTTTTGGGCAATCAATTTCAAAAGTAGAACTGAAAGGAGTCTGTAAGTTTACTGGAATATAGGAATAACTAGAGGTACTGTGAGCAATGAGCTCACTAAATGATACCCCCCGCTTTCCGTATGAATATAATGGGAGTGTCCATGTTTTGTTGTGGGAAACCCAAAATATGTGTCAGATCGAAAAATAAAATAGGAGGTGCACAATGAGAAAATGTAATAAAGATTCTGTGAAAGTTTCATCAAATTTCATTCATTGGTATGGGAGGAGTTGCGGATAAGAGATGGGTACCCCAAAGCGTAACAGACAGACGGACAGACATACCGATTACTATATACCCTCCTGCTTTTCAAGCAGGGGGTATAATAAGCAGTACTTCCTCACTGACAGGCCACTATTCCTAACCATGGCCACCATTCCAAATTTTCATAGATCAGTGTGACTGCATAGTCATAGTTGAAGTCATTGAAAGCAGTCCATTAAACTAACATAAAATAGTGCATATAGTCAAATTGTTTACATTAATGCAGACTCCTGTAATTTTGTTTCAAATCAGATTTTTAAGTTAGATTTTTCTTTGTTTATTGCTTTATGTCACTTCAGAATATTTTACTCATGATGGGATACCAGAGGTTGCTGGTGGAGGGTTGCTTTTTGGACTATATATTTAGTGATCATTTAGCAGCTAGAGATCTTTTTCATGCCAACACTTAGTGTAACACAGTACCCCAGTATAATAAGTTTCATCCGAAGGAGTAGCCCCTCTGGGATGGAATTTGAATCCCCAACCTTACTTATCTACATTTAACCAAATCCTTTCCTCAAACCACTCACACTCAAGTGCCACGTATGCCATGGAAGACTTTTTACATTTATATCCTTCTTGAGACTCTTTCACCCATCATGGAGATGCCACCACTCGCGGTTGGAGGGCTGTATTTTTATACTCAACACTTAGGCCATTGAACAGTGAGGGATCTTTTTCATTACCGCACCTACTGCAACATGGGACCTCAGTTTATAGGTCTCATCCAACAGACCAGTCTCCATGTTCCCAAGTGGATTTGAACCTGTGACATGGGTATCAGCTCTTTAGTCTCAACACTAGAGGGACACTTTAACCACTGTACAAGGCAGGTGACCATAGTGTATCGAACTTTAAAGGGAGAAAAAATCCACCTCCCATGATTTTAACAATTTTTTAAAGAAACGGGGAGCTGAGATGCTAAGATGATGTGGACTAGGACTGTTACAATATACTGATATACCAGTATATTGCAATACTAAAAATTGTATCAAATTGCAATACTAAAATTGTACAAGTCATCTGATATAACATTTCAAGCAAAGTCTGCTATTTTCAGTTTCCTAATAAAAGCAATTTATCTACTTATCTTGTTTTTATTGTGTTCAGGGTTTAATGAATGGTATGTAAATTGTGAATTGAAGAAGAACTTTTCACCTTCTATACAGAAAATTTCAAATTTTAGAATAGACACAAACAAATTACATAGAAAATAGTGCTTTCATGATTGACCAAGCTCATGCAGAAAAATATAATCTGTCATTTTATAAAAGCCTACTTGAAGATGAATAGCTAGTACATATTATAAGTTTTTAACAATAGACCAGTTTTATAAAGACACAAAAATTAAGTGCAAGCAAGAACGTTGTCTTTGTAAGTACAGGACTTTTTTTTTTCTTTTTGAATCATTTTTTCTGCAACAGCTGCAACATTAATTCCCGTATTAACAACCAAAGAAAGCATTTATTGTTTGAATAAACCTACTGTGTAAATATCAATACTACACCATTTTAAGTTTTATCATATGTTATTGTTTGAGGTTGAAAAATTGTTTATTATTGGTATTGTATCATGCTTAACACAAGTTATTCAGTATTCAGCTAGTTTATCAATATTATTCATATAATTGAACAAATGTTTCAGACGGGCTACTGGAAATAAATGCATGCTCTGAGATTATTGTAATAACTCGTTTGTGAATGCCATACACCCATGGAACAATAACTATACTAATTCAAATAAATAGTTAATTTGCACTAATGCCTATGGATGTGAACTGTAAGGAACGTTTGACAAATCCGTCACTTTTTCTCTTATAAGTACATTTGTATTTTTTTCTTGCATGTTGTGAATCCATTCTGATTGAGACACATTGATTTCTTACTAATGTAGAATGACTTAAACTTCATGCATCATGAGTGAGAAGAAAGGGCTGAATGGAGCAGTTAAGGCATATGATGGATACGGCAGCGTCGACAAGTACTCCGAGGATAAAGTCCGCATCCTAGCAGAGGAGGAGGCAGTAAGTGTTGGAATATTTTTTTTTGTGTAACCCCAGTATCAACTTAATCTTCGAACAGTTTAGCAATTATACCTGTTTTTTCTAAGAAAATGAGCAGCATTTAAACCCTCAATAAAGCTTGTCTTCCTATAAGTCTAAGATACATCTCTTTTATAAAAGAGTACATGATATTGCAGTATAGTGGGATAATGTTGTGTTTATCAAACAATAGTTCATTGATTAAATTGTCAAACACAGACATACTTTGTTAACAGTTTGTGACAATAAGTGTAACATGTTCATATCATTACAATTTCCTCGTCTCAGTCAAATAATTTTATCAATACATTAATACATTTACAAGTTGATATGAGCTAGTACACCTATTTTAAAGATAATGCTCAAATCTTGGCAAATTAAAATTCTTGCCTTACTTTAACCCTTCTTTTCATCCTAGTTATTATGACTTATTTAGTATCTCTTTCTTATGAAGAATTAAATTAATATAATATATGGAGATAAGGAACAGTATAATCAAACTCAAAAGTCTACAAAAACAATTTAATACAAAACAGGGGCATAGCCAACACGTACCTCCAAAACATTAGAGGTGGAATCAGGTGCCATGTAATAGTGAGCATCCCCTGCCAACCGGTCACACCCACTGTGTGCTCCTTGTCATGATCAGGAAAAAACTGAAAAATCGATCAACAATTTAAGTGTGTGAACAATAGCCTAACAATAAATATGAAAAATGTCATTTTAATTTTAATTTGCTATGAAAGTCATTTTATTGATCTGCATTGAAGAACTTACAAATTGATGACTTTTAGTTTATACAAGATTGTTGATATTCTTGTTTCATCAACTTGTTTGTCAGTAACTTACCTCCTTTTAGAAATTGTTCATACATAAAGCATACTCTTTAGTATCAAATCAACTTTAAGTAAGGGAATTTGATGATTGAAAAGTTAGTCATCAGCTTTGTTGTTTGAGTAACATCTTTTTCTAGTAAGATATCTAAGTATGAAACAGACTTAATTGCTTGAAATGCTTCCACTCCCTCTAGTTGTGGATAAATCATGATAATCATATAAGAATAATATAATTCCCTGCCTACTTGCAGTTTCCACGATATGTTTATCTAATATGGTAAAATGTAAACCAGTCCTACAGGGTTTAGGGTGGACATTTTATGTGATCATTTTATACCCGTAATATATACATTTCATATTAATCATTTTAGTTAATTTTAATAGTAAACTTACTGGGCCATAGACACAGTTTCAACTGAATTTTTAAAACTAATTTTTATTTTTACAACTCCTACCAAAGGCATCATCTAATGCTTAGCAAAAATTTGAATATCATTTGTTGATTAATTAACAAACAATTAAGATACAAAACTTAAAGTTCTTCTTAATGTAAACAAGGCTCGTGCCTTGTTTTTGTTTTCATATTGAAAATATCATATTTATAACAAAATAAAATTTAACAAAGCAATAGAAATTGGTACTTGGCAATAATGAGTACTTGCACGTTAACTGTATATAAATCATTAATTTGAATTGCTTAAATGAATTACAACTTATTAAAACACAAGAAAGAAAACAGGAAAAATTGACAAAATACACATTTTAATGATCAAACACAAAAATAATCAAAGAGAATTTTCCTTTTTTTCCGGTGGTGGTGGGGTGGGGGTTAACTAAGAAAATTAGAAATTAAACTTAATCTTTTAAACGGGGAAATGGTATTTCCAAGGAAATGCAAATAATTCTTCCAAGATAAAATAATTCCATTTTCTTGTGTAATTTCATATTTGTTTAAGTATTAGTTATCCAGTGTGTGTTTGAAATGGAAATCTAACATAAAGTACTGCAAGAGTTGCAAAGTTAATGTACATCATTTTTACACAAGTTGCATAAAGTGAGTACAAAATCAAACAAATACAGACACTCTATCTTACCCATAATTAATTTTTAAAAAAAGAAACTTTGATAACAACCACTTTAAAAGTACCATGCATAGTTGATTGACTTATAAGATCTAAGATCTTGATCATGTTTGATAGTGCTGTGAACATTGTTAGAGAATGTGAACATCCTGTTAAAGAAAAATATATATATAGACTTAAAGAAAAATTCCTAAAGTATCTTTTAAAGGATATACAGTTGCAACCAGTGAACCACGCTTAACCAGTACTATGTCCGAGATTTTGATTGGAAGAAGTTCGAAATTCCTCGTACAGAATATAGCGATGTCGTACGTCATTCATGTAATGATGCAATCTGCAATAGGCCTATAGATTTGTGGTCCGTATGCATGTGGGAAACATGCAAATCCTTATCTGGGGCTGCCTAACTCTAGTAGAAAAATATAAATAGTCTTTCTACAATATAGCCTAAATATTCTAGATCTAGTTAGAGTAAACTCGTATGGACGAAGAAGAAGAAAAGACATGTGTGAAACGTCATGCATTTTGCAACGTAGTGCACAAAAACGTCATTTGTCAAATTTCACAACATGAAATTTCACTGAGTTTACGGGAATTTGTGATATTTGATGCCCCAACTACATTTCCATTTTCGAGTCGCCAACGGACTGAATAAGGCTTATCACATTAGGATCATGCATTTTAACAATCATCTGATTGTCTGTTCGAAAGAAACGAGTCCCTCTTCTTCAACAGTTGTCAAGAAGTCGTGGTTCAAGAACTCTCATCCTAACATCATAAAACAAGACAGCAACAGCGCTTCCTACCTTAGTCAAGTTGGTGATCATGTATTGGATATTGAAAGTTGCTAATAGAAGTGTATCAAAAAATTTCTTAACCTTTCTAGTGCCTTTATTTTTTTGGGGGGGGGGGGGGGGGGGGGGGGGTTAGCGGTGTATCGTAGACTACACTGTTTTAGCCCATGTGTCATGGTCACGATAATTTCGTCTTTTAAAACCCACGTTGAAAGTTGCAAAACAAGATTTTTAATCTGGAAATGTCTGCATTCTTGAGAGACGTTGATGCGATCATGCAAATCATATCCGGATGATTACCATGCTTACTTGTTCGTCTTTTCTTTAGAGAAGTGGACAGGTTTCAAGAGATAACCACAGGCATTTTATCAATCGGTCGCTAAATCAGCTAAATATCGAAAAACTCTACCCCCTCTACATATCAATACACAAGGTGTATAGTCTATAGAGAGGGTAGAATTTTTCGATTTTTGACTAATTTAGCGACCGATTGATAAAAATTCAGGTTGCTATGAGATAACCTTTTCGCACTGAGTGAGTTAGGCCAGTCTATGAGTGAGTCTTCTCCTGTTCGCCCTCAGTGGATTCGACCCGCGGGGTTTTCTTAAAACAAAAAGCATAATTTATTTCAGCAAAAGTCATTTGATCAGTAGGTGTTAACATTTATTTAGCCTAAATACATGAAATTGGTATGTATACATCATGATTACCGCTCCATTGATTTATTAAGTTTGTATCTAACATGTATATAAACGATTGATCATCGTCATGAAATTAAAAAAAATCTGAGTTGTTCCAAATATTTACATGTATGCTCTTCATTCCTCAAATCCACATGCTACAGTCCCGCTTCTGTCTCTGTCTTGCCCCGTACGTGATATTTTTAACCGCGCCTTTCGATTATTTATTTAGAAATAAATTATATTTACTATAAATATGTATAATTTTATCTCGGACGAAGAAAATGGAAATGTAAATATAATCAAATATAGTGTAATATGTACCGGTCGCTTTGGATTCATGAAAAACGTTTCCCATACCATACACGCAAGAACGACAAACACAGAACATTCATTTGATAATGTGTCAAAGCAAAGTCCACAAATGCAAAAGATTTCTGGGTTTTTTTTTACAAGTAAAACCACTGGAGGCGAAAGCACTTGGAGCAAACATGTGATCGTGGCGAACTCGCTCGTTACCATAGAAATCTAAACCCTACCCACCCCCGTTTCTATCGACGTTAATAGGAGAGAAAACATGATTAGTAGGGAAAAAAACGGATTGTTCCATTGTGAAACTAATAGTAATGAAGTTTTAAACTGAAGAAAGCCGAGTAAAAATTTGCAAGAATATAATAAGTTGAATACTCAATCGATCATAAAGGCCCATCGACAATCAAAAACTTCAATTTCAAATCTATTTCCACATTTATTAAATAAATTAATTAAACTTTCATAAGCGTGGGAACAATCTCGCTATGACACTGAAGAAGAAATGATCAATGTTATTTACAAGTCCATTCACTCTTGAACGGTATTGGCTTGAACATTCTCTTTAAATATTCTTGAATTGTGAAGTTTTAATGTCCTCAATCATTTGTTGAAACGGTTGTGAAATTTTGCTGCATATAGGTTGATAGTGCAAAGTCGTGAATTTTATCACACTAGTTATACGTTTATTCTAGAAAAAAAAATATACTTTTAAATTAATCCTGCCTAAATCAATTTCTAGCGATGATGCATGTTGTATATTTTTTGTATACTTCCATGATTAACTTTTGGAGCCTTTAAAAGGGGTATTTCAAATAAATTCCTAATTACAACTATAATTTTTTTTTCAGTTAAAAAAATCGACGTATAATATTTACTGTTTTGATTATGTATGAGTTACTTTCTATTAAATACCAGTACCTTGCAACGCGTATACATACAACAGGTTTATTAAGCGATTGACAAATTTTAGCGGTTTTATCGTAAAAGGGGGATATTCCATTAGCGCATAAATATTGAATTCTAGTGATTTTGAGTTTAAGGCTATTTTTTATGACAGTGTTTGCGATTTTGATTGAAATGTATAAGCGACATCAATCTTAGCGTTGCCAAGAACGTCGCGTATGGCGCCAAAATTTGATGAACGCGGATAGATCTAATTTCAGGATTGTTGAACCAAAATTAAAACAAATCCCGACAAACTGACCTTTTACATGTATATTATTCAGTTGACTTTGACCTTTGACCAGAAATTAAAATGAATTGTTAAGAGAAAAAAAACCTGACGAGTGACATTTTCCAAGATTTGTGATGTACCAGAAATATTATCATTATATAAGTATTTGATAGCTGCTTTAAGCACGAAATTCATGTCTGATGGACATTTTGCAGTTTTAATTTAAAAAATTCTATGAATTTCCAAGAAGAACATCTAGCTTGTGTGCCTATCTGAGTCATAAATATTTAACACTGTCATCTTCTGTTTATGTTTAAACAATGTTAAGCCTTATAATAATCCTAAGCCCGCTTCTGCCAGGGCTGCCTTCAAGGAAATGGTTACTTGAGATGCAACATGAATGAAAACATTCAAACATTGATGTTATAACAATATCTTCAGTCATTGGAGTACATAAATATTTTGAAGAGTGTATACATGTACAGCTTTAAATACATGTATATATGTAAGGTGATTAATACGTACACTGTTTATATATTTTTCTGTTGAAGGATAATTTGTGCAGATATGGTGTGTTTTTATAATATTATATGATTGTATATAGTTCTGAACTCTTTATAATTGTGTCTGTCAAGCTGTACATACTGAACTGATAATTTTTTTTCAGAGCTCTGATGGAGGGATTCATATGACAGGTTTGGAGGGGGGCAGGAGTGATCGCTTCCATGCAACTTGTTACTTCAGTGATGGAAAGAGACAAATAGGTAATATTGTATGAAAAAAAATATGAGTTCACGGTACACGTAGTTTTATTGTAATTAAAATTTATACAATGTAATGATTCAGTCTACCTGTAGGTGAGAAGAACTTGTAAGTTGCAAGAACTTGTTTCTGATCCCTTTGTCTTAAACAATAAAATATGTTAAAATCAAAACCTGTAGACGAGAATGTTATACATATATCTTGTTAGCTGCAGAACTGTAGCATCATGGTTTTATATAGGACCATGTCAAAGACTAATATATATACCATGACGATACAGATCTGCATCTTGTATTTTATCACTACATGTAATTGTTTATTATACCCCATGCAACAAGTTGCGGGAGACATAATTTTTTGTACCCGTCCGGCAGTCCGTTAGTCCTATATTTTTGTCAGTGCAACTCCTCATTTTTCGTCAAACCTTGCAGATATTTAGGACACAATGTGTAAATGTCAGGGGCGTAGCAACAGGGGGACCCCCCCCACTTTTTCCTCCAACATTATTTTTTTACTATAGAAAATGTGCATTGAAAGATGGTTGCCC
>PRKT01000007.1:4569722-4587467 GCA_003671525.1 Saccostrea glomerata
GAATATCAACACTTTTCAACTTAGATTTTTTGGCCATATCTTGAATATAGAGATGAACAGTTTGTCAGCGGAACTCCTCATAAATTGCTGCACAGAATTTGGTCAAACTTTGCAGATATTTAGTACACAGTGTGAAGATGTTCATATTACCAGGAAACTCAATTTCCTTTATTTCTCTGGGAATTTTGGCACTTTTCAACTTAGATTTCAGGCCATGTCTTGAATATAGAGATGAACAGTTTGTCTGTGCAGCTTCTCATAAACTGCTGCGCAGAATTTTGTCAAACTTTGCAGACATGTAGGACACAATATGTAGATGTGCATCAGGAAATCTCGATTGCTTAATTTTTTTCGGGTTTTTTGGCACTTTGAATTTTGGGGGAACGTGGGGTATGTGAACTTGCTTACTTTTTCTTTCATTCATTTTGTATAGACTATAGAGTAATGTGCAATTTTTGCAACTTTGAATGAATGGATAGTGTAATAATAAAGTATGAGTCACTTTAACTTTGGTAGATAAAACTTGGTAACAATTGCTCTTGGTTTTAACAGAACCGGAATGGAATACAATGTATATCTGTTGTAAATTTAAATCCTGATTTTGCCAAATTCTTTTACCTTTATTAACACAGATTTCATACTGGTTTATGAGGAAGAATTAGACCAAGCAAAGAAAAAATCACAAGGGGAGGCCACCAACATCGAAAAATGGAGAGCAAAGTTTATGGTCAATCTGAAGAAAAATGGGCTAGCTTTGGAGGAGGTATTGGTTTTATATTAAATTGTCTGTCTGACCATTTGTCATGCGTTTTGATACAAAATCAATTAATTCATAATAAACTAAGGTAAAATATAAGGGTAATATTGAGCAGAATTATATTTCTGCAAAATATCAAGCATTCATGCTAATAATAAAATGCATCTACATCCAGTATTAGATTTGGCTTGAAGTTTGGAACTACACATAGCTTATATATTTGGATATTTTTGGATAATTTCATTTTCCCTTTCTCTGAATTTAGCATTTTTAGATTGTAATTATAGTAATGTGCTAAAAGTTGTCACCATTTTTTTTTTACCAAATATGTTATGTAGACAGGCAATACTAATGAATGACCAAAATAGAACAGCCAGCTGCGTCAGCAGATATAAAAAAATGTTTTTGCAAAATATATTTGATTGATGTCTCAAAAACCTGTCTTGGTAAAACTTGGAAATAGACAAGTCATGGGGCCTTGTGAATGCACTTTGCTGTCTGTAATTTGTCATTTTGATGTAATGAAATTCAAATTTTTTAAAGAATATATAGAATATTTTTAAAATATTATTCACAATCTTCTAATTAAACTTTAATTGCAATTCTACAATATATTTTTTTGTGTCAGAAGCTATACTCAGAACTGCAAGATGTGAGAAGATTTCACACACCAAATACTAAAGTACTCTCATCTGATAACTAATTACTAAGCAACCTTTTTAGACATGGACTAAAAATGTTTGTTGTTTTTTATAAACTTGTAAAGGATATACAATTGTACTCCTTTCATTAATCCTCTATGGTTACAGAGTTGAAAGATGAAACAAATTTGATGCAGGAAAAAATATATACAGTGCACATATTGCTTTGAGATGATGATTTTATCAGCATTCAATTAGCACAAATAAACAGATGCTGCAGGAATAGCAAGATTAATTCAGATTAGTATTTATGATACAGCTGCAGGCATTTCTAAAAGTACCAGTACTCCTATCTCAAGTCACTTTAGTGTGAAATCTTAAACATGTGACAATTTTTTTTTTAATGTTTTCCATGAACAAATATTTTCATATTTTTAAACAATTTTTTAATCATATGCTCAGATCCCTCTTTATTTTTATCTGCCACCATGAATTTGGTCATAGTATGAAGCATTTGTTATGTCTGTCTTCCATCCTTTTAATTTTACTTTCAGTCATAAGGTATGTTGCAGGTTTTCTTTTGTTTTCAATTTTGGTACATAATTATAACATACCAACAAGCTGACGGACAAAATGATACCTATATACCCACCCCCACCCCCCCAACATCCCCAAAACTTCCTCAGATCATAAGCAATCTTTGTGAAATGGAAACTCTCTAAGTTTATCCATAAAAAGATATAGACAGGACACAAGTTATGACTTTTTCTTCCATTGACCTTGAATTTGCCTAAATGACCTTGGGTGACCATAATTCAAGTTTGGTCCATATATTTCTTACGGATAAATTTGGTGAGTTCCCATTTTATTCAAAGATTGTTTATGACCTAACAATGTGTTGTGACCTTGACCAAAGGTCAATTGGGCAAGTTCAAGTTCAAGGTCACTGGAAGAAAATTTCATAATTCGTGTCTGCTCCATATTGATGATTGCATGGGTGACTTTCTTATGGAGAATAATGTTTGGATATTGGAAGTTTCCACTTCACACAAAGGTGGCTTATAACCTGAGGGTGTGTCATGACCTTGACCTAAAGTCATTGTAGAAAAAAAGGGATAAATAATGCATTCAAACTTTCCAATCACAGTCACTGTCTCATAAAGAATTTTTTAACCCATAGTATAATAATGATAGTGTTAAATTTTTATTATACTAATGGGTTAAAAAAATGATTTCCGAAACAAGTGCTTGTGATTTTAAAGTTTGGATGGATTATGCCTGTGTTTCCAATAGAGAAATACTTGAGAAATTGTTTTTCATTTTTTGTAATAAAAAAAATGTTATAATTACAGTATTGATGTTAATAATTAGATTGTAATTCAGTTTTATTCATAAGAAAAATATAGTGATCAATAAATGGCACAAAGGCATATATATTTGTTAACTGTATCTAAAATTTGTTACTATATATACATTTAACTACAGGAAGAGGTAGAAGTGAGTAGTTTTAGAAACTCAGTTCTCTGTTTAAACCACATACACTAGCTGTACTTTGAGTAACTTTCAAGATAATATATACCTGATTTATTCATGCCATTTAGTTGACTATAAAACTATGCAATACAGTCTTAGTTAATATGTATCAGTTTCATTCTTCATGATCATATACTGTGAGTAGTTTACTGTAGCTCTATGAAAAAAAATTGATGTGACTATTTATAGGATCTATCTTGTAGTCTTTTTATAATATAGATTTATACACATACATCAAATAAACTTAGTACAGGTAATATAAATATGTTTAGAAAGGATTTGCCTATTTTAGGTTATATGTGTGTACATGCATGTACCTAAATGAATAAATCTAATGCATATATAAATGTTGTAATTTGCAAATCTTAAGATCAATTCAATAATTAATGAACATTTTACAGGCGATTGAAAATCTGACTTAAGTCTAGGTCTGTTTCATGATCCTGGGGCCAGTAGAGTAGGTGTGTTCGGTGTATATTTTATCAACATGTTAAACCCTTTAATAATTTGATATTTTGAGCGTAGCAGGAACTGCACCTATGCCTGCAAAACAATATGTACCTTGTGCATATATACATTCAATGGATGTATACTGTTAGCTGTATATGTAAGGAATATTCATAAATCTCATATTTCTTATGATTTAGATCGCTATATTTTATTATAAACTTCACAATTTTAAGAGTGACATATTGGGACCAAGAAAGTTAGTAAGTTGTTATTTATTAAATATAAGTTTGAATTTTTTTTACTATGTATGTTTAAAAACAGGAGGAGATAGATATGTAAAAGTGAGTAGTTTTTAGAAACTTAATTCAGTTCTCTGTAAACCGTGTACATGTACTTTGAATTAATTATCAGTTATTAGAATGATTTATATATCATGTAATTCTGTTACAAAAATATAATAGTGTATAAATCTATGATGAGTTTTATTCTCCAAACTCGAGTAATTAAATTCCTGAAATATATATATGTACAGGCGTATAACATGTATAAAAGATTCTATAATTAGGCATGCATACTGTTTAGATTCCTTAATATAAAAAGAAACAATATTGAACACATTTTATTTTATTATTACAAATAAGTTATTAAGATAAATAGATATGAGATGAATTTTATTTTTATCACTTGTTTACGTCTTTAATTAAACTTTGCTATGGATTTAGTCGTATATGATTTTTTTTTTATATAGACAGTTGTCATGGCATCAAGTAAAGTGAGTTCATTAAATGAAAACAGTTTAAAACATGTAATAGCTATGTTCAACATGACGGAAAAAAAAATCTCATTGATTTTGGTTGGAATGCTAGTTATATACATGTAGATGAATTTTATCCATTAAATGGAGCACAATACAATGATTAAAAGTCATATCCAAACACAATCCATGGAAGTTCTCACATATAAATTTGCACAAATCCAAATTCATATTTTTGTGAAGCATATAAAGCAAACCAAGAGATAAGAATTATATTTTATGAACATACCTAACCTAGCTTGTATAATAATCTTATAATCTCATGAATTTGATATCCTGAATATAAAAAGTACATACATGTAATGATGTACATTGTATACACATTGAATGGTCTGATGTACGTCTTGGAGGTCCGTATTTGCTCTAGCTGCTCCTACTTTGTATTGTTTTATGGACCTATGATCTTGAATACTGTTTGTTATCCATATGTTTCATTGCACTAATACATGTAATTGTGTTCATATGTACGGAACATTGATTGGTCTCATCCTCTTCTCCAAAGAAATATATATTCATATACCTTTAATATTGCATTAATTAATTCATTCCACTTTTCTCGTGAATAGGAACGTACCCAGAGTCTGAAGAAAATCACCTATTTTATAAAGATCCATGCACCCTGGGATGTCCTGTGCTTTTATGCAGAAGATCTGTGTTTTAGAGCACCATTACAGGTAGGTTCAGCAGTAAAACTAGCAAGGCAAGGAGTTAAGGTTTATTGATACTCTAAAAAGAGAGATCACTCCTAATTGAGAATAAAATCTACATGTATTTATCAGTCCTAAATTATAATTTTGTCAAGTGGAGTTTTCCCACTAATTTTTTCTTGGCAAGATTTAAAATTATCTGCATTTTTTTTTAAACATACAAATGTATATATATTTTTCTAGGAACATATAAATGATTAACAACATCATATAAAATGAAAATCATGTGGCAAATCCTGTTTGAATTTTTTTTTTTAGCAAATCTTCTTTTCAGGTTCAATAACCATAATCATGATATTTACATTTGCTAATGTCTTTCCTTATATGACAATATAAATTAAATTGACATTCAATTTTCAATGACATGCAGTTGGGCAATCCGCACGAGATTATTAGAAAGTCTTTACTGTGACGTCATATGACGCCGTAGTTACGTTATGTTGCATTTCTATAACAATGTCCAAATAGCGCCTATTTTTCCTTGTTAGACGAATAAAAATAAAATATAAATATAAGAAATAAAATATCATTTTTTAGAGTTTCATTGGGATGTGACATGAAGTAGGTACGTGATCAAATCTACAATAACGCCCTTCGGGCGTTATAGAATTTGATCACGTGACCGACTTCATGTCACATCCCAATGAAACTCTAAAAATGATATCTTATTTCTTAATTAAAGATTTAGAGAAAGATGATTCATTGTTATACTTAAGGACAGATGATACTATGGAATGCCATATACGACAGCCAACTGCGTACTGCCAACTGCTGACTGCTTGCTGCCAACTGTCAGCTGCTTACTGCCAACTGCCACACATATTTGAATAAATTTTATTTTTATATTGATATTTATGTAAATTTAAAAAAAAGGCGCGGATCTATAGGACATTTTTTCCAAGAGGGTCACTCTGGTAAAAAAAAATCCAACCCAGAAATTGCTTGACAAGAAAAAACTACGTAAAGTCCTTTCCTAAATGTGAAAATTTATTTCGGCCGGGGAGAGGGGGTTCTTATGCGTCATACCTTCATGTGTATGACATTTTTCATACCAACTTAACACGAATCCACATTTTCGGTTGGGGAGGGGGGGTGTTCTAAGGTCCCTTTTAGTTGATTTATTTTATACATTAAATAACTTTTAGTTGGTTTAGTTTGTGCATTAAATAACTTTACAAATTTCAGAGGGGGTGTTCCGGACCCCTCTCTCTAGATCCATGCATGTAAAACATATTTTATTTTTACAAACAAAGAGATATAAATGTTTGATCGGCGTTTTCTAAGTGGAGCCTCTCTCTAGATCGATGCACGTAAAACATATTTTATTTGTACAAACAAAGAGAGATAAATGTTTGATCGGCGTTTTCTAAGTGGAGGGTCCAAGGTCAGTTGGTCTCCGGGGGAGGGGGAGGGGGGCTTTTTTAAGGATTAAAAGCAGAAAATAGTCATTTTATTACCTATTTCAAATAGGAAAAAAAACTAGATACGATCTCGTTGCGAGCAACGAGTGGGTCTTCCGTCCGATTCTTGATAAGATGAGATAAGATTTTGATTGAGATTTTCATTCTTAAATAATGATAAAGATTGTGAAGAGGAACGATTTTGTCTCCATAATCTGTGAAAAGACATTGAACATTAAAGACTTAAAAATTAGACTTTTGGCCCCTCACGACCCCTAATATTACGGATCAGTCCTTTTTTCTTCATATCATCTTGAAGCTCTCAGGATTTTGATCACTTTTTGTTCAACAACTATTCAGAGATTCGTTATCGTTTTTGAGTTATATGTATAAGAAATATTTAGGGGCTAACCCTTCAACTCCCTAATGGGGACGTTTAGCAAAAAATGAAAGGTTGCATATTGTTCATAACATTATTTTGAACATCTTTTGTTCAATATTACTTATCAAAATATTTCCCACTTTTGAGATATAAAACTTCGAAAATTTAGCGTTTTGGCCCCTTATGGCCCCTTATTATGCACCATGCGACATTAAAATCATAATATATAGCTGTAGATTGTTGAAATAAACATTTTTGCTTCAGTAATGTATTGACTGCTAAAGAGTTATCGATTGAAGATTTTTGGCCCCTTTCGGCCCTTAATTTGAGTGTCCGGTCCCTTTTTCTGGATTTTTTCTTAAACTTCTTAGAATTTTGATCACTTTTTGTTCAACAACTATTCAGAGATTCTCTTATGTTTTCGTTATTTGCAAAAGAAATATTTAGGGGGCAACCCTTCAACTCCTTAATGGGGATGTTTAGCAAAAAATGAAAGGTTGCATATTGTTCAGAACATGATTTTGAACATCTTTTGTTCAATATTGCTCATCAAAATATTTCTCACTTTCCAGATATAAAGCGTCAAATATTTAGCATTTTGGCCCCTTGTGGCCCCTATTTTTTGTACCATACGACATGAAAATCATAATATATAGTTGTAGATTGTTGAGATAAACATTTTTGCTTCAGTAATGTTTATCAAAATATTGCTTGTTAAAGGGTTATCGATGAAAGACTTTTGGCCCCTCTAGGCCCTTAATTTGAGTGTCCAGCCCCTTTTTCTAGATTTTACCTTAAACCTCGTATGATTTTGAACACTTTTTGTTCAGCAACTATTCAGAGATTCTGTTTCGTTTTCGAGTTATTTGCAAAAGAAATATTTAGGGCCAACCCTTCAACTCCTTAAAGGGGACGTTTAGCAACAAAATGAAAGGTTGCATATTGTTCAGAACATGATTTTGAACATCTTTTGTTCAATATTACTTATCAAAATATTTCTCACTTTTGAGATATAAAGTGTCAAAGATTTAGCATTTTGGCCCCTTGTGGTCCCTAATTATGTAATTTACGACATGAAAATCATAATAAACAGTTGTAGATTGTTGAGATAAACATTTTTGCTTCAGTAATGTATTACAAAATATTGACTGTTAAAGGGTTATCGAAAAAAGACTTTTAGCCCCTTTTGGCCCCTAATGTGATGAGTCAGCACTTTTTTCCTGATATCATATTAAAGATCTTGTCATTCCCCACAAATATTGTACAGTATGTCTTAACAAAAGAATTTTACTTTAAAAGATATGATGCAAAATGTCTTGAAAATTCACTCATGATTCGTGTCCTAGATTTTGACCCCTACCGAGCTTCCATATTGGACCTTTCTGAAAAAATTTAAATCCAATGTGCAATTTAGCAATGTGTCGTCTATCATCGCTGAAAATTTCAGCTCTCTAGCTAATGTCGTTTTTGAGTTTACTCACGGACAAGGAGACCCTCTAAAAATCACTGAAAGGGCGATAACTTCCGATCGGAAGTGATTTTTTCAAAATTGAGTCGGGGGTACAAACTTCACATAGAAGCACATAATCCCTGAAAATTTGAACAAAATCGGACGAGCCATCTTCGAGAAATCTTCTGCACAAAAATTGTAAAGAAAAAAAAAGAATAATAACTAGAGCAAAGCTCGTTGCAAAGCAACGAGTAGGTCTTCCGTCCTGTTTGACCGGAAGTAGATTTTATTTCTAACAAAAATGAGAAATAACACCCAAAAATAGCTTGAATCCTCTAAAGCTATGTTAATTAATGCAAAAAAAAGACATTTTTTGCTACTTCCGGTCTGACCGGAAGTGACGACGACGGACAGAAAATTAATTTTTATGCTTCCAGAGACAATTGTTACCCAAAAACTTGTCAAGAACGGCAAAAATACGCGTTTTCCGACTACTTCCGGTTTGGCCGGAAGTGACGTCACCGGACGAATTTTGACGACGCCAATAGATTAAACTTGACATTTTGAACAACTTTGCTTCTTTGACATATTACAAATTTTATATAGATTTTGAGATATAAAGAAAAAAGTTTCGGCCCCTCTAGGCCCCTAATTTTAGGGGCCAGCCCTTTTATCGAGATATCGTTTGAAAGATCGTGGAATTTTACACTTTTTTTGTTCTATATGTCTTAACAAAATATTTCTAGGTAAAAAGATATCTTAGAAAAGGTGTTAAAAATTTTGAAATTCGTGATACGTCTATTTTTGGGCCGTAGCGAGCGCCGACGTGCGACACTTCCGATAAAAATGATGTACGTTATACATATCTATAGACTTTGGTCTATCATACCTGAAAGTTTCATGTTTCTATCTTGAGCCATTATTGAGAAAGTTTGGAGACAACCTGACCCTTCAAAAATCATAAAATCGACAATATCTCCAAACCGGAAGTGACGTCATCAAATCGGAAAAAAATGCATGAGGTTCAAGTAATGTTACATAAGTGCTGAAAGTTTCATCTAAATCCATAGAGCCGTTTTTGAGAAATCGCGTGCACAAAATCGGTAAGAAAAAAAAGAATAATAATAACTAGATACGATCTCGTTGTGAACAACGAGTGGGTCTTCCGTTCGATTCTTGTTGAGATGAGATAAGATTTTGAATGAAATTTTCACTCTAAAGTAGTGATTTTCCATAATCTGTAAAAAGACATTGAACAATAAAGACTTCTAAAATATTTCTCACTTTCGATATATAAATCGTCTAAAATTGAGCATTCTGGCCCCTTGTGGCCCCTAATTATGTAATATACGATATTAAAATCATAATGAGAAACAATAGAATAATTAAAGGGTCTTCCGTTGGAGACGAAAGACCCTAATAAAAAAATATATACAATGTACTTTATCAACCGCATATATTGAATACTACATAAGATAAAACATATTGGTCATTTTATTCAATTCAATTTTACCAGGGTGAATGTAAATATCAATACAAATATAAAATTTATTCAAATATGTGTGGCAGTTGGCAGTAAGCAGTCAGCAGTTGGCAGTAAGCAGTTGGCTGTCGTATATGGCATTCCATATGATACAAACAAAAAATGGATGCCTGGATAGGTATATATTTTTTGGCTTAATTTCATTGAAAATGATGCAAATAGTAAATTTCTAGAATATAAAGAATTTGTTAACCTTCTGTGACGTTTAACTTCTGCCATTCTGAAACCATCCTTATTTATCTATACAAATATTTTTCACTTCAAATCCCATTTTTGTGAAAATTTGAATAAAATATTAAAAAATATGTGGCAAAAATATTCATTTTACTCATTAAAA
Source organism: Saccostrea glomerata (assembly GCA_003671525.1). Lineage (NCBI taxonomy): Eukaryota > Metazoa > Mollusca > Bivalvia > Ostreida > Ostreidae > Saccostrea > Saccostrea glomerata. Next base: position 4,579,737 of record PRKT01000007.1, read on the forward strand.
ACATGACCCAAATTGTTAAGGTCTTCCGTCTTCAGTGGAAGACCTTCTTGTTATTCTTAGGTTTCTTTTCCACTATTTTTATTATTATTGTTTTTTTTCTTACCGATTTTGTGCACGCAAGATCTCGGAAACGGCTCGCTCGATCTTCATGAAACTTTCAGGACTGATAGAACATCAAACAAAGCTGATATATAATTTTTTGTTTTGATGACGTCACTTCCGGTTTTGAGATTTTTGCGATTTAGTGATTTTTAGAGGGTCATTTTGTCCGCGAGTTTTCTCAAAAACGGCTTAGAATAGAAACTTGAGATTTTCAGCAATGATAGAGCAATATATGTAGATGTGACATACGTATTTCACTTTCACCGGAAGTACTGCACGCCGACGCTCGCTATGGTCCGAAAAAGGGCATGTCGAGAATTTTAAAATTTCTAACACATTTTCTTCGATATTTTTTTACATACAAATATTTCGTTAAGACATATCAAACAAAAATTGTGTAGAATTATTAGCTCTTACAAATGTTATCTAGAAAAAAGGGCTGACCCCTATAATTAAGGGCCGAGAGGGGCCAAAAGTTTTAACTTTATATCTCAAAAAGTATCGATAATTTGTAATATGTCAAAGAAGCAAAGTTGTTCAAAATGTCAAGCTTAATCTACTGGGGTCGTCAAAATACGTCCGGCGACGTCACTTCCGGCTTAACCGGAAGTAGTCGGAAAACGCGTATTTTTGCCATTCTTGAAAAGTGTTTGGGTAACATATGTCACTGGAGGCCTTAAACTTAATTTTCCAGCCGTCGTCGTCACTTCCGGTCAAAGCGGAAGTATCAAAAATCGCTTATTTTTGCATTAATCAACATATCTTTAGAGGATTCAAACCATTTTTAGGCGTTATTTCTCATTTTTGTTAAAAATCAAAGCTACTTCCGGTCAAACAGGACGGAAGACCTACTCGTTGCTTTGCAACGAGCTTTGCTCTAGTTCTTTTTATATTTGTTGACAAAAGTTTGTTTGCATCATCTGTCCATAACTAACTGTATTAAACTTGCATAAACTTGGCATCTCTAAAAGGATGTTTGATTTGAATATACACAACATCAGTTTAAAGTTTTTTTAGTGATCAAGGTCAAAGCAATGATATTATTTTTCCTAGGACTAACTTGCTTTGCAGGTTAACACTAGTTTCATTTATGATTGAAAAGAATATGGAACCTTTTTATTGAATTCTGCCTCACTGATAAAAAAAAATGTTGAAGTGACTGCTTTGTATTCTAAGATATACTCTTTGATTATAATATTACATGTATACCTTTGTTTCATATTTGATTATATGCTTATGCTACATCTACATTTAAATATTTTTATCTATATGGTTACTTGTAGAGGAGTTAAGTGGATTCTCAGAGCTAGTAATTGATTTAACAACTCTGAAAATCAATTTAATTCTCCGGCACAGGAACAGCTTATTAATAATTCATGTTTCAACGTCAAAGATGAACTTGTTGACACATACAAATAACATAGAAAAAGTCTTCTTTTAGTTTCTGAAAGAAAAGAACTTTGATTTCTTGAATAATATGATTTTTTTTCTCTTTGGTTTAATATGATTTTAGGAATTGATACACAGTAAGGTTTGTTGTCATTTTTATTTGTTTTGTTCCTTTGCATTGGAAAAATTTTATTTTATGCTTAAGCATACAATATCTGTCTCTGTACAATATTAAATAGATACTTCGATCCCTCATACACTTATATTGATCTGAAATGTAACCATGCATATCAAATAAGACTATTACCTCAGATTGTACAGAAACATGGGTTAATGAGCCAAGAAATAATGAATTCTGGAAGATTTGAATACATATCTCTGGTTATGTCATTCTTCACCTTACTTCTGTGGAATATGACTGCATGCATAAGTATACCAGTACATATATCACCCAAATACAGTAAACCAACTCTAAGACTTCTGCTTTCTCTTCCAACGATGTCATTTTTCTGTTTCCTCCCCCTACCCGTTATCTTTGTTTTGAGATTGGCAAATAATTATTAATGTTATGAGACAAAATGTTTTTTTTCATTCTTCCTAGAAATAAAACCATATTTGGCAGATATTTAGGTATGATATATAACATTGCTTAGAACTCAGCAACTTAAAGGCCTAAGAAGATATATTTTTGAAATCTTCAAGGATGCATTTACCATTAATGGTAATTAAAGCCTGGTTCATTTGATAGACCTGCTTGTGAATGCATTTCATGAATTACATTGGTACACCCAAAGTAAAATTTGCAGGCATGTAATACTTACACCTGTAAGTAAATATATGCATGTGAATGTGGCTGTGAAACAGTACCAGGGAAAATATGTGCATTTGATATTTGACTGCTTTTTATGGGGAGTTGAACTATGTTCAATCTCCCATGGTCATCACGCATTTAACATGCGCAGTAATTTGTGTTGATTATATAGAGCTGAAAGCAAGGCTTCTGTGTCGACCGATTTACTCCGATGATATTCAACAGAAAACATGCATAAACATCCGCCACAAATAGTTCATGTCATTTTCTCCCGAATTGATCTAATTTTCATAATTTGAAATGTAAGTAAATGTAATGATAAAGTAATCTTATTATGAATATTAGATTTCGTTCAAAGTAAAACTAAATTTTTAGTGTAGCGTCATACACTGAAAGAGATACGAACGACAACTCTACATACTGATGGCAAGCGGTAAATCTAGTCTTACCGACGCCCGACGGTCCCAGATTTTTTAGCAATTTCGTTTTTACCGGTGCACAGAATTTATTAAAACTTTTCATGAACATTTTCTTGGTTTAAATGAATTCATTAATGCATAAAAACTTTAGGAAACAAGCGTATTTATTACTAAATCAGCAGTATCACCTGCCTAAAGCAGTAAATCTAGTACTCTGTTATAAATGTTAAAACCAAAAACAGACACCGTTACTGTTTTCGTAAAATCGCGATTAAAAACAATAAAATAAAGTATATTTTTTTAATAAAAGGAAAACCTCATTTACATACCAGATAATTTGTACGCACACAAACTCTCACATATACCACTGTTTTTATGTTTGGTCATTAAATATTTGTTTTTAACTTGGTATTGCTTTTTTCCTTACAATATTAAAAAGATTAAGTTCTGACGTACTCCATGTATAATGTTCCTGTAATTGAAATACATTTATATTCACGGAGAAGTTTTATATTAAAAGCCTGTTAGCTCTTAAAAGGATGCTGTGTGAAAATCCACGTTTTATCAACATTGATATTATTCCCGCGAAACTGAAATTTTCATAACACATGGGTAAGGTGCCAAGGAAATATATATTACAAATTTGAAGACTGTGAGCATTGAATTATATAAATGATCAACTGCCTCTAATATGAATATTATGGCAGTGTCCATGTTTGCAATTGGAAACCAAAAATATGTGTAGGATGAAAAGTAATAGAAGGTGCACAACGGCAATATGTAATAAAGATTCTTTGAAAATTTCGTTCAGTGGTGTAAAAGGAGTTGCGGATAAGAGATGGGTATACCTAAAGCGTAACAAATAGATGGACGGAAATCCCAATTAATAAATACCCTCCTGCTTTTCAAGCAGGGGGTATAAAAAAAAGGACTAATGTAGGCAGGCAAGAATTATAGCCCATGCATGTTTTTGCTATTCAATGTCTCTGAATGTCTTTCTGAAGATTGTTGCAACTCAAAAAATCTGAAACAGTTGTCTGTATTTGAAATAATAATATTGTTCACTCACTAAACCTCCCTATCAAAGATTTTATTTTATACCATGTTCAACTCCCATGAGTATTTTCAGTACTTTGATTATATTACAGAGACAGCTGTTTAATTGTATTTTATTCAGATTTGTTCATTTATTTTACATGTTTTCATTTGGTTTATTGGTCAGATCTTACATGATGGAGGTAACATATTGGTTTGTTGTCCTGCCTTCATTTTGGAGGTACCAATACCAGCTGGTTTGTTGTTCTGTTTTCATGATGGTGGAACCAAGTTACTGTAAATCACGTTTTATTCACAAGAACTTTATTTTCGCGTAATTACGCAAGACAATGAGCTCGCGAAAATTTTATTCTCGCGTATAAAAGTATTCTTTACGATTATATAGAGGAAAACAACAATTCCTGAAAAATATGTCTCACTTATAAAGAGTCAAGGGCTATCTCGCGAAAATAAAGTGTCGCGAAAATTTAGTGATCTACAGTTGTTTGTTTTGCCTATTTGAATTTGTCAAATTTGTTTGTTTTTCTGCCTTCATATTGGAGGTACCAATATAGGGATGTGCGATTTTATCAGTATACTGGTATATGGTGATTTTTTGTTGCGTGATACGTATCGTGATACAGAGACCTAAATACTGGTATTAATAGGTACATATTATGAAGTCCAGAAATTATTTTTTTGTTCCATCTTTCAAATTAGAATTACAGAAAGTCTTAAAAATGTAAAAGGTGAACAGAATGACTTCTTACCATACAAATATGATTAATCTTATACATAAAAAATTCAAAAAGGTGAAATTTTGTCTTTCTAGCATATTTTAAAGAAAAATAATGACTATTTATTTAAAATCATTGTAAAAATTGCTTGTAAAAATATCATGAAATTATTGTGATATTTTGGAAAAAAATCATGATACATGTACATTGGAGCCTCATTTATCCGGACGCTTTGGTTCCTAGTCAATTTGTCCGGATATGTGAAGCGTCCAGATACCTGAATTACCAGTTAAACAAGACAACATAAAGTTAAAAAATTCCGTTCCAATAAAAAGTCGTCCGGATACTGAAGCATCTGGATATCTGGCGTCCGGATATCTGAAGGTCCACTGTATATCGCAATACAAAATTTTTAGCGATACCATATCCCTTTACCTATACCAATTTGTGTCTGTTTTTTGCAATTGAGGTACCAATTGGTTCATTGTTTTGTCTTCATATTTGAGGTACCAATACTAATTAGTTTGTTGTTCTGTTTTTGTGATGGAGTTACCAATTGGTTCATTGTTCTGCTTCCATGATGAAGGTACCACTGCCAACTGGTTTGTTGTTTTGTTTTCATGATGGAGGTACCAGTTAAATTGTTGCTCTGACTTGAAAATGGAGGTACCAGTTCAATTTGTTCTGCCTTCATAATGGAGGCACCAATACCAATGGGTTTTTTTCTGGTTGCATGATGGTGACAAATTAAAGAACAAGGTTCACTTTATCTATTAAATGGTTCTGTCCATAAACAAATTAACCATTAAGTCCCAATGTCCAATTTCAAACATCAATATAAAGTAGAGATGCAGTGCTTTCATTTCCCATAGAAAAGTTTCCTTTGAGAGTTCAGGTATTGCAAAATACATGTAGGATTTATGAAATTTAAGTGTTGATTTTTGCATTTTGATTGATTGATTGTTATGAATTTCAATTGTTTTACGTCTCTCTTGAATTTTGGAGAAAATGGGCGAATTTGAGCATCTTCAGCCTCCATGATCAATGTCACAATTGAATTGTATTATAAAGAATTTAGTTATTGATAAAACTTTCTTACAGGATGAAACATAGAATAATGTTTCACTATGTGCAATATAAGAAAAAAGTTAAACTGATAAACAATGTAACATCTTTGACAATGTACATATTTGCATTACTATATCCAGAAGACATGATAAAAAATATGTTTGGCAAGATCTGATGGTTTGAATCTAAAAATACAATTATAGGTTTCAGACTGTGATAGAGTGAAAATATCAGACAAAACTAATGTCAAGTTAGCCCACTCAGAAGAAAGTGTAAAAGAACGTGGGCTAGATCGCTCACAAATGCTTTTAGATGTAACAGTTAATGATATGTTATAGAGTCAATGGATGGACTTAACTTCTAGTCAGGCTCTATCATTTCCAATTTATTGCAGAATTGATGGCCCATAATTTACGTTGTTTGATTTAAATCTTGTATTCAGTGTTTATTACTTTGCATCACTTCTAGTCAATTTTTTTCTAACTAGGAATGATGACAAAATTAATTTTAACAAAATTGTTCAGTATTAAATTCTTTTATCTCCATCCTTTCTATAAATTCCAGTAATTTTTTTTTAATGTAGATAAAATGCTGAAAAAGAATTGCTGGTAGTAAGCAGCTGTATTCTACTGTGGATTTTTCAATGTAACCCTCCTCTGTTTTCTAAAAGTTAACATTGTCACCAGAGTAAATTAACAAATAAAAGCAATGCATCTTTACAGACAAGCTAGTTATTGAATGTCAGATGTTTATTGGAAATGCTCGTATTGCATGCCAGAGAAATGTATTTTCTATCCTGTCATTAGGAGAAATATTGGAAGACAAATAAATCGACTTTGTTCAACATTGTCATATAGCCTTTCTTTTCCCCATAGTCACTGCAGATTGTTAAGATTTGCTTTTTCATCTGATTTATGGCTATATTGTTTAACGTAAAGATTTTTTTTCTCAAAAAGAATTCAATTCCGTAACCAACGTAAACACAGGGGATATACTGAATGTGTTTTCATGGAAAAACTCATTTAGGCTCCAAGAGTAATGGCTTCAAGATATTTTAGCCCTTCTCTTTCTGTATGGTATTGAATTTTCATATGCTTTCTCAGATGAGTAAAAAAAAACAAAAAACAAAAGCACCACTTTACTTTGTACTGAAACAAGAGCAGAGTCTCTTCCTCAGAGAACATGAATAAATTTATTGCCTCTTAATTAATGGCCTCTTTACATGTATCATTATATTTCATTGCCATATTTGATATGAATCTTTATGAATTGTGTGCATTAGAGATTAATTTTTTTTTTTTAAATCCCTTGTTTAACAGATATCTTAGGCATCTGTGTAGTATATCCCTATGTTTAATATTTTATTGTTACCTGTATCTATAGGCACATCCCAATCCTGCAGACAACTGGTCAGAGAATGTACTCCGAATTCTACACATACCAAACCTTATGTCAGATGATGTACCTAATCAGCCCATGGACTTCTACACGTGCCAGTTCAAAATGTCCAAACTGGACAGGTAATAATGTGTAAGAATTTGTAAATGTAGTCCTTTAGCAGTGGGGAGGAGGGAGGGGAGACAACTAGGTAGTGCAAGAACTCGTGTCAGCCCATAAATAAGACAAACTTTCTTTTAAACATATTATTTCATTAATTTGTGATACAATTTGGTTAAAATTAATTCTTTTTCCTTACACAAATATGTTAAATAATTCTTAACAGTAAAACAATTTTTTCTGCAGATTTCTGGGAAGTGATAATAAGGACACATACTTCACAAACATTCAGAGACATCGAGTGGTGTGGGAGATCCTGTCGACCACGGCATACGGGAAGAAGAAGAGGGCAGAAATAGGGGTAGAAAGGCTCCTAGAAGAGGATGTCTTCAAAGCAGCATTCCCCTTACATGATGTATGTGATTGTTTGGTTTTAAGCTCTTCTGAGCCAAAGGCTCAAAGAGCTAATGCTAAGGCCATTTGTGGGGTGTGCGTAAACTTTTTAGAATATGGGCCATAACTCAAGAACCCCTTCGCCAATCAGTACCAAATTTGTCACAGGGTATCCTTGGCCCAAGGGCTACCATTATACTAAAATAAGGGTTTGGACCCTTAAACAAGGGGAGATAATCAGGAAAACAAAACCAAAAGTACTGGTTGCTAAAAAATCTTC
>PRKT01000007.1:4588878-4600433 GCA_003671525.1 Saccostrea glomerata
AACAAAAAGTAGGTCATGGTGACCTACTTTTGAATATCTCAGGTACTTATTGGCTTAGAATCATCAGTCTTTGTCAATTAATGTATCTTGAGTCCTCAGAAAATTTCAATCAAAAGGTAGGTCACTGTGACCTACTTATGGTATTTTATAATTATATTATAATATCTTCAGTCTTAACTGGCTAAATATTATCAAACTTTGTAGTTGAAGCATTTTGGGTCTTATGATACTCATAGAGTTGGAGGCTTCTAATAGAAGTGATCGATTGTACAATTTATCAGAAGAGCAATTCAAGGCCCTTGGGCCTCTTGTTTATCTCCCTTGAGTCTTATTAATTTCAGGTATTTATTTGAATTCCTGTGTAATAAATTTGAACCTTAAGTTTGTCAGGAGAACAATTAAAGTACATCGTGTCAAAATTCAAGTCAAGAAATTTAGTGAGATGTGACCTTTTTTATTATATCTATGATATATTTACATGTAGAATATCAATAATATCTCGCAAATAAGTACAGGATATAAAGATTTTATATATTTAGTGCCCTTCAATCATGATAGCAAATTGTTTCAGGTCTTTCCTGATCAAAATTTGTTCATTGAAGTATTTCAGACATAATATATCTAGGTTGTGATGTACATATGAATTTTTCTGTAGGGTCCATATGAGAAACCAGATCATGGCATAAGTCCGGAGGATATGAACCACCGGCAGGTCTTGTATGAGTACTGGGCGCGGTGGGGAAAGTGGTACAAGTACCAGCCATTGGACCACATCAGAGAGTACTTTGGGGAGAAAATTGGCATATACTTTGCTTGGTTAGGTGAGAACTTGTAGATAAAGTATAGGAGGGTTTGTGTTACAAATTTGCAATTAGAACTCTTTACTAACGTAACATATTGGAAGTTATATTTAACAATATTTACATTTCCACTACATTTCCCCTATGATTCTATACAAAATAAAATGCAGTATATTTTCTCATGAACTTCCGGTACATTACATAAGCATGAATATCTCCATTTTAAATCATAATACCGCACTTGACGTCAAAAAATATAATGCACATTGATTTGCTTTAAAAAGGACTGTTGAGTGTTGAAAATTTATGACAAGTCATCAGAAAAATAATGTAATTATAAGAAATGAATTTAATTTTTGAAGATTCATGAGGTATATGAACTACAATGCTTCACGCCGGCATATTTATCATAAAGCGCTAACGCGCTTCATGAAATATGCCAACGTAAAGCGTCTGATAGTTCATAACCTCATGAATCTTCAAAAATTAGATTCATTTCCTAAATAAATTTGTCTGTTAAATTTAACACCAGGATAAAACAACATTTTAGATTAGAAAATATTTAAACAAATGAATTAAGGACCTTCCATACACCAGTGAAATATATTTTTTCGACTGTCAAGAAAATTATAGTGAACTAGAGGTACTGTGAGCGATGAGCTCACTGAGTGATACCCCCCGCCTCTATATATTTAATTATAATTGCAAAGTCCATGTTTTGCTGTGGCCGGGAAACCCAAAATATGTGTCTGATCAAAAAGTTAAATAGGAGGTGCACAATGGAAATATATAATAAAGATTCTGTGAAAGTTTCATCAAATTTCATTCAGTGGTATGAGAGGAGTTGCGGATGAGAGATGGGTATCCCAAAGCGTAACAGACGGACTGAAGGACAGTCAGAGGGACGTACAGATGGACAGAATTAACGATTACTATATACCCTCCCGCTTTTCAAGCGGGGGGTATAATAAAGTAGTAAAAATTGAACTTATATTTAATTTGCAGTGTAGAAAGGATTCTTAACTGAAAAGTTGAAAAGAAACAAAAATTTCAATAATACAAGGCAATATTTCAATATATTACATTATCTGGTTCAGATTTAATTCAGTGTTTTTTTTATTCTTTTTAGGATTTTACACGGCCTGGCTGTTACCGGCTGCTGTAGTTGGAATTATCGTGTTTGTGTACGGAGTTATTTCTGTGTTCCATAATGTCCCAGTGTGAGTAAAACGTAAAATTATATTGACTGAATTTTAAAACTCATGATACAGTTTTTCCTTGTAAACATGATCATATATCATTATAGCCTGTTTTTTTTAATTTAAAAAAAATGTATGTGTAAGAAATGGCTTCCTGATCTTTGTTGTGGAACGCAATAGATTAAAGCCTTTGAAGGACTAAGAAAGCTAAACTAAAAGCATTCTTACTTTTCTCGTTTTTTCAGTAATGATGTGTGTTCGAGTGGTAAGGATTACAAGATGTGTCCATTGTGTGATGAGAAGATAGGCTGTGCCTACTGGTACCTCTCAGATGTCTGTACTTACGTCAAAATAGCCTACCTGTTTGACCACCCAGCTACCGTGGCTTACGCTGTGTTTGTGTCGTTTTGGGGTAGGTCACCTTTTATTTTTTACCTTTGTACGTAATGAAATTACAGTTAGCACTCTTTTACAAGTATTTACATAAAAGATTTCACAATGCTATGGTTTGAAGTGTTCCACAAACTCACTGATAACAGTTTACACCACCCTCTACTATTACACCAATACTCAGTCATAACATGTTTCAGAATGCTGTGTTTTTAACAGTTTTTGTCATGTTCTTTCACAATCAGCTGTAACTTTTCTGGAGTACTGGAAAAGGAAGAATGCCAGCTTAGCTCACCATTGGGATGTCCTGGACTTTGAGGATGAAGAGGTTACAGTTTTCTTTTTTAATGTTATCGAAGTCTTTTGTTAAAATTGAATATATGTTAAACCAATATGTGCTTTTAAACTACTAGTATTTTATAATTGACACTGTAATGTAGGTATTGATTATAATTGTTCACAGAGAATGCATGATTATATACATGCATATCAAATGCATGTTCATCAGAAAATGTCGATCAAACTTTTCTGGAAAACATCAGCTGTCATACATCTTAGTGCATATATGTATATCTTGAATAAATTTATGTTTAAGTATTGGTCACCTAAGGTTTCAATTCATTTATTCAACCAATTTATGCTTTATACTTGGATGATGAAAAAAAAAAGCTAAACTTAAGCTAATTTTCATTTCAATAATATATCCTTTCATGTAATTTATTTAATCAAGCATTGTCACTTTGTGGATGAATTTTTGCAGGAGAGGCCCAGACCAGAGTATGCTGCAAAGGCTCCAACGTATGAGAAGAACCCCATAACCGGGGTCAAAGAGCCTCATTTTCCTCCCAGGGATAGAATACCCAGAATTCTGTCAGGATTTGGAGTCATCATTTTAATGGTATAACGCTGGTTTGCTTTTCTACTTCCCATAATATGTAAATTCAATCAATTTTCTTAATTAAAAATATAATTATGCAAAGTCTTGGCATGGAGTTAAGTCTGAAAAGCTTGTTTAAATTTGTTGGAATACCAATGCTTTTAATTGAATGTAACTTGCAAATTAATCAATCATTGAAATAAATTATGGTACATGATTTTATTTTTGGATTGGGATAGATTATTGTTGAATGTTGAAATGACAAACATTTTGTATTTGTAATTTACTTGAATTTTTGTCCTCTTTCTAGATGTCGCTGGTCCTGATCTTCATTGTTGCCGTGATAATGTACAGAATTTTAGTTAGTATACCTTTGTTCCAAAATAAAACACTACGAGGCCAGGCCAACCTTATTGCCAGCACCAGTTCAGCTGTAGTCAACTTGATTTTGATTATGGCCCTTGGAAAAGTTTACGAAAAATTAGCATTAAAACTTACACAGTGGGGTGAGTACTTGTTTGCATAAAACAACCATGTGTTTGGAGCATAAAACTGTTGATGCTTTAAACTCAGTAATCTATATTTTTATACCCCTGCTCCGAAGGAGAGGAGGGTATACTGTTATTCCCTTGTGTCTGTTTGTCTGTCTGGGTGTCTGTAACAAATTTTTGTAACAGTTTTCGCAGCGACTACTCATTGTGGATGCCTGAATTTTTAAAACAATCTTCTCTGAGGCATGCCATACGGTAGGATACATTTTTTGTCAAATTCCTGTTTGTCTGTGCATCCGTCTGTTTCATATATAACAAATTTTCGTCACAGTTTTCTCATTAGCTATTCATAGTAGATGCTTGAAATTTTAGTACACTCTTTGTTGAGGCATGCCTTATGGTGGGATTAATTCTGATATAAATCTGATGTCAACTTCATATTTTTCTGTGCATCTGCCTGTAATTGAACTTGTGTATATAACATGATAGTCTTTATTTACAACAGAGCAGGGATATTACTAGTGAGCATTGGCTCACAGATTTCTTGTTGTGTTTGATCAGAAATTATCGGTGATATTCCAGACATAATAATTTAAAAAGTAAAATGAAGTACTTCTTTCCTGATACATGTAGTATTTTAAAATTGGTGATAAATGTAACTGGTACACTGTACATAAAATCTAAAGATATTTTATCATATTTTTTCAGAATTGTAATATGTATTAAAATTTTATTATTGTTATTTTTTTATTTTAAGAGATGCATCGAACTCAGACTGAATTTGAAGATCAGCTGACCTTTAAAGTGTTCATTTTCCAATTTGTCAATTTCTACTCCTCAATCATTTATGTAGCATTTTTTAAGGGAAAGTAAGTTTTTTAAATCTTGGAATTTTGAAATCAACATCCAAATTGATTGATTTTCAGAAACCTAGTACACTGTCATTTTTTATTTGTCTTCAGGTTTAATGGTTATCCTGGTCACTATACAAAGCTGTTAGGTTTACGGAATGAAGAGGTAGATCTATTTGTAGTTAGATTGAATATGTAAATCTACCTTAATTTCACTATACATGTGGTGTAAGTGAGTTAAAGAATGCATTTACAGTCTGATTTGAAATATTTGCCTTTTTAGATACTTAATTCACACACCTTGCAGCAGAAATATCCAGTAGAATTGTATATTACCATCCTCTCAAGCCATTGTCCAGAATCAGCATACAGCTCTATAATCCTACCCATGGCTGCTTGATCTAAAAAAAAAAAAATCTTGAATATTTATGCCTCTCTATTTAGACGTAATACATGTATTCAGTCAATGACAAAATTTGCTTCCATTGCAATTAAAATCAACAATTGACAGCAGTATACAGGAAATATTTCGTACACTGTCATTGGGTATGAAAAAGTCCCCTCAAAGTTCATTATCCAACTATGCTTTACTCGCATTGGTCAATATTTTAATGAGCTACGAAATATTTTCTTTTCATTCAACAACGGCCAGAATGGGAGAGGATCGTATATTTTAGCTGTAGTTTGCGACGATGTATATTACAGGGTTCAAGTTTGGTTTACTACATCAATTAAAAAGTATATTTTGATTTTGTAGTGTAATAATGGAGGCTGCCTGATAGAGTTGACACAGCAGCTTGCGGTCATCATGATCGGCAAACAGATGATTAACAATGCACAGGAAATTATTATACCGTAAGACAAAAATCTTATAAGATAGCTGAGCTTCAAGCTAATAGCTTTTCAAAATTAATGTTTAAATCATTGATTAATTATCACCATTGACTTACCAAATATACATTGTAAACCAGATTGTAAAAGTATTCTATCTTGTTTTTCTCTGGATGTCATTCTTTATAACCCTACAGGTTTTTGCTCTGGCCGTGTTTGCTATACATGTATCTGGTAAAAACAAATGATACAAGTACTCTATTTAATACAAGATATAGTACTGATAATTTTGCTGACAAATGATTATTTTGTAACAATAATAAGAGTCTTCATCTATCAACAGAAAAATGAAAGCCTTCTGGCACCGGTGTAAGACGAGTCTGGATAAGAGTGCCGTCAATAGCCGCTGGGAGGAGGACTATCAGCTGATCGAGAATGAGGGGCTGTTCGAGGAATACTTAGAGATGGGTAAGACTTGAGGATCAATCCACTGATAATTGTGTACACATTACAATATCAATCTTGTTCAAACTGTATTTCCAGCACTGTCAGTCAGTTTTTCAGTGAAGTTTGACCTCTTTTCAGTGCTACAGTTTGGCTTTATCACAATATTTGTGGCGGCGTTCCCCCTGGCTCCTCTGTTTGCTCTGTTGAACAACTGGGTGGAGATTCGACTGGACGCCCACAAGTTTGTCTGTGAGACTCGCCGTCCCGTAGCAGAGAGGGCTCAGGATATTGGAGTCTGGTTTACAATCTTGGATGCACTTGCACAGTTGGCTGTTATAAGCAATGTATTCATTTTCAATACCATTTTATATATAGTTTATAAAGTTTACTTAATTTATCCTGAACATAATAAAAGGAAAAGAAAGACAGGATAAGTTTTACATATAATATTGCAAAGGATGGTAGTGTTCATGTCCTTCCTGACAATGTGAGTTAGCACCTTGATAACAATAAATTATTAGATGTGTACTGTAAATGTTGATTTTTTAAATATAATAAATATATTTTCAGGCTTTCTTGATTGCGTTTACATCAGAGTTTTTACCACGCCTCCTTTACCAGTACCAGTACAACTGGAACCTGGTGGGATATGTTAATTTTACCCTCGCTGTGTCTCCCCCGGGCACCATGAACCAAACCTGCAGGTCTGTGTAGTAAACGGTCAAAAAATTAAATCTATGATTCTATCATATTCAGTCCGTAAAACAAATTGTTTCAGTATTTTCTCAATGACTAAGGTCAGAGCTGAGAACTTATTCTTTAATACACAATGTATATGTATCATCAGGTACAAAGAATTCCGGGATGATGAAGGAAACTACACACTGTTTTACTGGCATTTACTCGCTGTCAGATTAGCTTTTGTCATCTTATTCGAGGTAACTTTTGTAACAATTATTAACTACTGTACATTTCTGATGCAAGATAACTTAATTAATTTTTGTCAGTTATTTGAAATTTTTCATTATGGACAAGTAAATTTAGTTTTATAGAAGTCAAAGTCTACAATGAGTATTAGCTGAAAAATCAGAAAATATCTGAAGTCACTTTGAAAGGTTAGATGTTTGAAGCACTATTATGTTCAGTGTTATTGCAGCTAGAAATAACAATTCTTTCAATATTGCAGCATGTGGTGTTTGGGATATGTAAGTTGATTGATTTCCTGGTGCCTGATGTACCTGAAGCGTTAGAACTGAAAATCAAAAGGGAGCGATACTTAGCCAAGCAGGCCCTGGCAGACACAGATACCATAATGAAGGTCAGTCTCACTTTAGAGAATAATGTTACCTATGTCTCAGTACACGGCAGGGTAACAGCGCATTGTCTGGTTAAGTAGCTTATGCAATGTGTTCATTGTGTTGTGCTTTGAAAAAAAAATTATTAAAGAAATTAACCTTGTTTAACAACTGTTTTGCTGTTTTTTCAAATGTAGATTGCTGTAAGTTGAAGTGATTACTAAATCACAAATCTCATATACTGTAAACCAACTTTTATTTGCGAGTTTTGGGACTTTAAATATTCGCAAATATTTCTCATTGTGAATTGATTAATTTTCATATATATGCTCAGGGATTTTCCACTGCCCCGTGTACGGCCAAATATGGGCCCCATTCCCAATTGCAAAATCACTCCATTTTTCCCAAAAATGAACAGCATATGTGTTTAATTTTTGAAAAATTAATGCAAAATAAACATGGTCAGGTTTGAACTCTTAATGAAGTGAACCAAATTTTTGAAGACTTTGCTAAAACTTTATAATAATAGATCTATTTTCTGAAGTTAAGTTCTGAATAATGAAGTAAAAATTCATTTTAACCTTCATAAGTGTTTATTTATTGAAATACATCTTGCTATAAATTTTCCTAAATAGTTGTAAAATGTCGTAAAATTCCCAATGGTAAGGGCCTGGGCCTCTTTCCCAAAATGGGGTGGAAAATCCCTGATATTTTTTCTTTTAAAATATGTTTCTTTGGATGCAAAATGAGTACCGGGGTAATTGCGAATGAATTCCAAACTGAAGAATCATAGAGAATTGAAGATGTCACAAATAAATGTTGATACAGTAGATTTACTCCAGTGAATTTTAGAATAGATTTTTATTTTGACATAACTGGAAACTTTTTATCATATATTTATAATGTTGATACAATTTGTGTATATATAGACCATACATCCAGAAGATGAGGTATGAATTCTCGATGTTGTTCACAAAATATGTGTTAGAATCTGAAATATCGGTAGAAAAGCATGAGTAATAAAGCATGGGATTTATCAAAGAATACACAAACAAATGATTTAAATTTATACAAATAGGAATTATATAAATACACATATATATACAGGGATATTATTTATAATTACAATTTTTTACAACAATCCATTTGTTTGCCAAGCACATGCATTGCTAGCAAATGGAATATACTCTTATATAAATTTTCCCAGTGTCCACAATTCTTGATGAGAAATGTTATAGACATGTGTATAAATAATTCTCAAGATGATATAATAATAACCGTTTTGAATATGGATTGAAAATAAAATTACCAGAGTCTGTGCTGATGACAGGAGTTATCTGCCTGTTGTAGGTACATGTACCCTCTGTCTGATAGGAGTACATTGAATCTCAGTCTACAGAACCTTAGAGTTTTGGTTTATTTAAAATTTAAAATGTAAAAAATAAAAAATGGTGTGATTAACAAAGCCTTGTTAACTGAGGCAATAAAAGTATTGGCTTTTATATCAGTTTAAGGAAATGCTGATAACAAGCATGCCTGCATGTGTAAGACTGAGTCTTGTGGGTCCTGTGATGTAATGTTTGTGTTAGTTGTCTCCCACCATTGTTGTTGTTTTAAAAATTGTGAAACTGTGTGAAACTTTTTGACTGATGTGCAGCTCAGAAATTGTATAACTTTCTTGTATGTTTACTTTTAGAGATAACTGTGACTTACAGACTTGGACAGTTTGATTTGCTGTGTTTCTTTCTGTCATCTCCTCAGAAATAACTGGCCTTGTCTCTATAATACTGTAAACCAACTTTTATTCGGTACGACTTTATTTCGCGATTTACAAATGATAAACTAGTTCGCGACGATTAATTTTCGCGAGCAAGCCTTTTTGCAATTGTTTTTAATAGACAAATATACTATAAGGACCGGTTCACGGCGAGAAATATTCGCGATGGCGAGGTTCTCGCGAACTTCGTGAAAATTTCTCGCACGCGAATAAAAGTTGGTTTACAGTATGCTTGAACTCATTTAAATAATGTTAAATAATTTGAATGACATGTTCTTGAATTAATTACAAGTATAGATGCAGTTTGAAATATTCTTTTAGACGCAAAAATTATGCATGAAACAAAAAGTATTAATTAGATGACTACAAATGCGTCATGTTTTAATTCTACTGAAGTTTTTCTTAAAGGGATTTGTACACAGTTTCAACTGAATTTTTTAAACCAATTTTAATGTTTACAATTCCTGACTAAGGCATCATCTAATGATGAACAAACATTGAACATAATCTATTGATTAACAATTGAAATACAGAACTTTAAGTTCTTCATAATGTAAACAAGGCTTGTGCCATTATGTGTTTGTTTACATATAGAAAATATCATAAAATGAGATTCAGCAAATCACTAGAAACTGTCTAATACCAGAAAGTATTTAGAATAAACTTCTTTATTGAAATCATCTGCTTTGAATGAACATATATTAGTAACTGTATATTAACCTATGTGAACAAAAACATGACACAGACCCTGTTTACATAACAAAGGTTTGGAGTTCTGGAAAACTAAAACTGATTAGACAGACCTTAGTTAAATATTTCTAAAAATGGAAAACAAATTTGAACATTTTTAGCTGAAACTGTGTCCATGTCCCTTTAAGGTCTAAATTTTTAATAATTTTTTTTTTGAGAAAATGCTTGGGTTATACTTAAGAAGTATTTCTTGCTAAATGAACAGTACTCACACACTGTTATTGACCTCCTGTATTGACTTCTTTAGATTGCCCGGGGAGATGAGGAGGACGATGAGGAAGGTGTCCTGGTTTCCACTGTACCAAAGGGAGGGGGGTCCAGCCAGACAGCCATGGAGGACAAAGTCTAGTGTCCACTGTACCCCGGGGGACAGGTCCAGCCAGCCACCCCCGACAATCCGGCGAATTAGTGTCATTGTCCCAATGGGATGCTAAAGCCATTTATGGAGGACATTAAAGTCCTAGTTACTCTGAACTTCCCTCTTAATACTCTTAGATGTCTCAAACTTTATCAACTGTCGGGAGTGGAAAACTATGTTATGTCTTTCCTTCTTTTCAGTTTTGTGTGTGTAGATTTTACAGTGGGTGTAGATGCAATACAGTAGGTAAGATACAGATTGTTAACCTTCTTGTGGTTTATTTCACTCTTAAGTAGTTGTACTAGTTGTTTAGAACAACTTTTAATACAGGTATGAGCTTTATGATATACATATAAAATATGGTACATGTAATTACAAATAGTAATACTTCCACTATACATTGTTACATGTACATGTACTATTATACTATTATATGTGATATTGTTTAATTCTGTTAATGTGTGTATCAAATATATAAGAACCAGTTATTCACTTGTCTATACTTGTTTATTTTTTAGTTTCTTTTTTGTAAATAAAAGTAATTTCTGTGTACATTATTTAAAATTTTATTACATTTTACTTAATTCCACATTCCTCATATTATACAAATACTGAATTGTTATACTTACTTTGTTATATTAGAACTGCTACTGTGATGAAAACTATAATACTGTTCATATTGGGACCAGGTTTCATGTAAATATAAAAATGATTATACCTATGATGTATATACAAGAGAATTATGTAAGAACAGTTGGTTTACTGAAACTATTTAAAAACAGTTCATATTGGGATCAGCAGGGGCTCGTAACATAAAGCTTGCTAAGTTTTTGACTTAAGTAGGGTCGTAAATACGTTTTAGGCACAATCTTAGGACCTGTCTTAGTAAGTACTACATGTACTTAAGTATGTCTTAAACTGTAACGTAAAGTGAACTTAGCTATGTCTTAGCTAAGTCAAACTTATGTTAAAAATATTTCATACGAGTCAACGTATGGTTTTTCATTTTATGTAGATATATTGTGAAAAGTGATCCGGTTAGGGTTTAAATTAAATTCTAAAAAAACTCTAAAAAGGTTCAAAACATTTTGACCCCCCCCCCCCCTTTATGTATCAGGCCTTGCATGTCAGTAGCAAAGACTGCATAAATTATGTTTTATGATATACTCATTAGCAATTTATTCAAGGCTGCAAAAAAAATTCGGGGGATATTTTTCGTATGTCTCCACTTACCAACTCTCTCCCTCCCCCTCTCTCTCTCTCTCCCTCCCCCTCTCTGGAACTAAAGTGAGCCCTGTCTAAATCGCACTTATCGCGTTCTACATTTATTCTACTTTACAGATACTTTTTATCACTCTTGGTCATCATCTTCTTTCTTTTCTTTTTAAAAAAAATTATTTCATCTCATATTTTCAAAGTGAACAGAATGATCCATGATTTGTTACTGTGTTCAATTTTTTTCTATAACCTAGGTCCCACTAATCATCCC
>PRKT01000007.1:4615278-4631502 GCA_003671525.1 Saccostrea glomerata
TATGGGTACAGTCCACTAATTGTTTTCCCATAGGCGACAATGTTAACGTTTCGTCTCATAGCGATGTCCCTAATTTTCGTTCAGAAATGAGTGACCCCTCAAATCAAAGCACATCAACTTGTCTTTCCTTGGTTAAAATCTCGAGGTGGCATGTCAGATTCGTTTTCCGGCAAAATGCGTCTGTCTGCGGGAACCTCTAAACAAGAGGCCGAGGGGCCACATCGCTCACCTGAGCAATTGGCTAGAAAAAAGCACATATCGGATCAGAATTGAAAGTTTACTGAGGGCGGGGGGTGGGGGGGGTGAGGGGCTTGAATTTTAACGCCCCAGGGGGTCATGATTTGAACAAACTAGAATCTACAATACCTGGGGATGTTTCCCTATAAATATCACTAAGCATGGCTTTGAAGTACTTGAAAAGAAGATTTTAAAAGGTTTCCCTATATATTCCTATTTAAAACTTTTATCGGCCATTTGGCCCCACCCTACCCCAGGGGTCATGATTTGAAGAAACTTGAATCTACACTACCTGGGGATGATTCCACAAGAATTTATCTTTCCTGTCTCAATGGTTCTTGAGAAGAAGATTTTTCCTATATATTCCTATGTAAAACTTTGATCGGCCATTTTGGCCACACCGTACCCCCGGGGTTTAGATTTGAACAAACTTAAATCTACACTACCTGAGGATGATTCCACATGAGTTTCATCTTTCCTGGCCCAGTGATTCTTGAGAAGAAGATTTTTAAAGATTTTTCCTATATATTCCTATGTAAAACTTTGATCGGCCATATTGGCCCCATCCTACCCCCGGGGGTTATGATTTGAACAAACTTTAATCTACACTACCTGAAGTTGATTCCACATGAGGTTCATCTTTCCTAGCCAAGTGGTTCTTGAGAAGAAGATTTTTAAAAGATTTTTCCAATATATTTCTATGTAAAACTTTGATCGGCCATTTTGGCCCCACCCTTCCCCCAGGGGTCATGCTTTGAACAAATTTGAATCTACACTACCTGAAGATGATTCCACATGAGTTTCATTTCTCCTGGCCCAGTGATTCTTGAGAAGAAGATTTTTAAAGATTTTTCCTATATATTCCTATGTAAAACTTTGATCGGCCATTTTGGCCCCCCTACCCCCAAAGGTCATGATTTGAACAAACTTAAATCTACTCTACCTGAAGATGATTCCACATGAGTTTCATCTTTCCTGGCCAAGTGGTTCTTGAGAAGAAGATTTTTAAAAAATGCCATTAATTTTTCCTATATATTCCTATGTAAAACTTTGATCGGCCATTTTGGCCCCACCCTACCCCAGGGGGTCTTGATTTGAACAAATTTGAATCTACACTACCTGAGGATGATTCCACATGAGTGTCATCTTTCCTGACCCAGTGGTTCTTGAGAAGAAGATTTTATTTAAAAAAATTTTCTATATATTCCTATGTAAAAATTTGATCGGCCATTTTGGCCCCCAGCCTACCCCCGGGGGTCATGATTTGAACAAACTTGAATCTACACTACCTGAGGATGATTCCAAATTAGTATCATCTTTCCTGGCCCAGTGGTTCTTTAGAAGAAGATTTTTAAAGATTTTTTCTATATTTTCCTATGTAAAACTTTGATCGGCCATTTTGGCCCCACCCTACCCCGGGGGTCATGATTTGAACAAACTTGAATCTACACTACCTGAGGATGATTCCACATGAGTTTCATCTTTCCTGGCCCAGTGGTTCTTGAGAAAAAGATTTTTTTTAAATGCCATTAATTTTTCTCTAATTCATAATTATCTCCCCTTGGAAAAGGGCGTGGCCCTTCATTAGAACAAACTTGAATCCCCTTTACCCAAGGATACTTTGTAGCAAGTTTGGTTGAAATTGGCCCAGTGGTTCTTGAGAAGAAGATGAAAATGTGAAAAGTTTACAACAACGACAACGACGACAACGGACAAATTTTGATCAGAAAAGTTTACTTGAGCCTTTGGCTCAAGTGAGCTAAAAAGAAAGTGAAAGTAGGGGAATTTCAGAATTCTTAGTCTCGTTTTCCCCAGACTCTCGCTCTCGAGACTTTGCCCGAGCAAAGTCTCGAGAGCGAGAGTCTGGGGAAAACGAGACTACAGAATTCTCACTGGCGTTATAATACACAAAATAATTTGGCTGATCTTCTTGATAAATTACATTTGCGAAGCTTTTTTGGTAGAAAAGATACTCCTTATCAACAAGTGTGAGGCTCAGTTCAGTACATCTGCCCAATATTTTTTTTATTTTTTTATTTTTTAAATCAGTTTTTAATATAGAACTGATGTTACCTCAGGACAAGGTCAATAAACTACATACAGAACTGATGTCTGCTCGAGTTCAAGTGGATGAACTCAAAGTAGTGGACTGTACTGCAATCATCACAGACTCATTTTTTTCTAAATATATGGAAAAAAGCATGTAGATACTAGATAGGATGTTGTAAAAACATTAATTTTTTCTATACTATCTATAGACATATAAAAATATGCTTTGGGTATAACAAGTCAGACGTCTTCTCCAAATCTCCATTGATGTCGCCAAATCTGGTTCAACACCTTAGCTTGATCCATCCAACTTTCTTTAATATTCTTGAGCTGATAAAGGATGACCTCTACTTTGATTGGTGGCACAAATCTTTTAAGGAAACACTGAAGTACTTTTTTTGGTTCTTATCTATTCCAATTAATGACCCATAATCTGAAATCATATGTGTTCATTTTTACAATAACATTTAAGGAAGGAGAAAACTCAATGAAATGAATAAATTTCCAATATAATCAATGAAGAATCAATATGGAACTATTGTAAAATTTACAGATTGAATTAGTTGAATGCAAATGCTTGATAAAGAATGTTCTTTTCATGCACAATCTGTATCTCTTTTTTATTAATTAGAAAATGAGACATTAATAAAAATCAAACTTCATTTACAGATGGTAACTTGAACAGTTAATTACATGTTCCAATGTTACAAATATTAGGCCTAAAAAAGCAAGGATTTTATTTTTCATAATTTCTTGGAAGACTGCTTTTTTGGGCAATGTTGGGATATTAGTCACATCCTGACACCCTCGTACCGTTTTTTTCATCGCTTTCAAATCCGTAGTCAGTAGATCATTCATAACTTTCAGTTATTGTAATGTATTCGCGGTAATAAAAGACAAATACATAAAATGAATAGTTGAATAATTACCTGATGAAAATACTATCAACAAGCAAACTGTCAACATGATCATTGGACATGGTCAAATGTACCGTGACTTTTCTTCCCTACTTGGACTGCGTAACACTTTACAGGATACTCTCGGGTCTTTTCCTTTTTCTTTCCCATCGTCACTTAAAATTTTAGTTTAGTGGTGAAGCGAGAAACACACAATGCATGTTTGACCATATTATTTACGGAACCTGACTATAGTTTATTTCACAAGGGACTTTTCGTCTGTGAACTTTAGGGAAATTAGCTTGATAGGATAGCAACTCGCTTTTTCTAATGTAATGCTAAATTGGCAAAAAGAAACAATTCCGATCAAAGTTGAATGATGTTTGTTGTAGAGTCAGAAGATAGAAAGTGAATTTGCTAAATTCACAATCTATCCTGGACTCTACTTCGGAATTGAACTCTTGACCAATCAGGATTCTTGTTACAAAAATTATAACAGGTAAAGCGGCAATTTCCTTTGATAGGCTTGACACTGATTACTTGCATTATCAAAGAGCCGAAAGGTGATGAAGTCAATTAGCTAAATTTCCGTTCTGATTTTTTTTTTTACAATAGGAGGATTAGGTGAAGCGATTTCGGAAAGAGTATATTTTCTGTGAGAAAGAAATAAAAGTTTAAATATTTTGAAGAAACTAAATAAAATTTAATGAATTTATAAAATTAATAAAAAGAATTATTTTCATAAAAATTAAAACAAATTCAAAATGTCAAATCGCAATGAATTGAAATTCATATAATACAACCTGTTACATTAAAGTTTTAGAATTCAGAGAATTTAAAACTAACTATAACAATTTCCCCCCCTTGCAAATTCTCTGAATTCTAAAACTTTAATGTAACATTTGCACATATCCTGAATATATTTTGTACTATAACATGAAGCAGTCGCCCTTCCATAGGCCAAACAGGTGCAGGCTGGTCGCAGCATTACTTGTCGGAGAATGAAGGGGGTTTGACAACTGATTACATGTACTTACTACTTAGCTACAGTTCTGCAGCTACTTACTACTTAGAAAGCTAGCTCACGTATTAGCCCCAAATGCATTTTTAATTCCTCTTCTGTAATACATATTCTTATAAATATTTGTTTTTATATTCTCATTGATCTTTGTTTTAAAAAGGTCTGTTCACTGCTTTTGCGAAGTTAAATAAACCAAAGATGCATTAGGGCGGGGCTATATACTGATAATTTCGTCTCTTTCGACTAATTGATTGTATGTTGTTAAACGTCCGTCTCGAGAATTTTTCACTCATTTGGAAACCCGAACACTTAATTGCCGGTGGAGAGCTGCAAATTTTTGTCCTGTGCTCGGCCATTGAGCGGCATGGGATCTTTGTTTTGTGCCAGCAGTAGCCACGTACCTACTGCAACACGGGACCTCGGTTTATACGGTCTCATTCGAAACACCAGTCTCCACAGTGGGATTTGAAACCACGACGTATTACATCGCGACTCTAGAGCAGACGCTCCAACCACTGCGACACATGGGCGACTCGTTTCCTTTAATCGAAGAACTCGGAAGTGACGTTAGTTAATTATTACGTTCAGTTACTATGACGTCATAAACACATTTGTCAACTGTGTTGAAACAATCAACAGTACACTACAAGAAGTACGATGGGTAAGTGTTCGCAAAATTAATAAGCAGCAAATTTTTGACTTCACTCCGAATGTAATTTACATAATTTATAGTGATGCCATTGTGGGAAATAACGGGAAGAAAGATGATCATTGTACATGTATTTATGGAATGAGAATTATCGAATATAAACAAATGTTGTTTTTAAAAGAGAATTTTTAATTTTCATTTTTACTTTCTACATGTACTTTATTAGCAGAAATTTTGTATGCATTAAATATAAAGGTATTTTTTTATGTGCTTGATGTTTTACATACTGCCTTCCTAACATCCTATTTATCAATAAAAATATGCCTTAAGAAAAGTAGTCATAATGCATATATACGATGGCGGATCCAGAACTAACGCTTATATTACATGTACAATGTAATACCAAAATTGAATCCTCGCTTAACTTTACAGACAGGTTATACCCTGCTAATAAAATGTCAAAACGGAAGTTCTATCTCATTTGTTATGTCAAAGTTCAAGTAAAAATGTCCATGGGGCACAGTGTAATTTAATGTTCATAAATCGGGCAAATTAACGTCTTTGATTATGTGTTATTTTCTTTCAGATGACTGCTTCATTTTCGTGGGACCCAGTATATCTGGAGGTATGTCTGACGAAAGTTTTTGCATATGATACTGTTTACATAGTATAGCTGTGTTGCAATGTTGCAACCACTATTGAAATAACAACCACTATTGAAATAATTATATCAACAGTGGTTGAGAGTGCATTTCAATAGCAAACATAGTTAGTAACCACTATTGAAATACGACCACTATTGAAATAATTATATCAATAGTGGTTGAGAGTGCATTTCAGTAGAAAACATAGTTAGTAACCACTATAATTATTTCAATAGTGGTTGTGTTTCAATAGTGGTTACTAACTATGTTTGCTATTGAAATGCACTAGCTCTCAACCACTATTGATATAATCATTTCAATAGTGGTTGCAACATAGCTGTGCTCTTGCCTGTAGATTACAGAAATATGTAACATACATATACATTTCGATCGACACCTTGATTCAAAACTTCAGTAACACTTAGGTTTCAGTACGTCATCTTGATAATGCACCATTTCCATGTTTGGCATAACTATATATGTATCGATATCTATACTTTTTTTTTTTTTATCAGGTATTCATTTGGAGATTAAAGGTCAAACGATTTCTTTAAATATCTGGGACAACAATTATATAAAAAGAAACAAAAAGTCATAAGTCAACATAAAATGGCTTCCAAATGATTTTGAAAAAGGTCTATTCTGGCACGTAGCAACAGGGATGGGGAGGGGGGCAGGGGGGCTTGCAAATATTACTTTCACTATTGGAATAGTTCATTGAAAGGCTGGTTTGGAGAACAATTGTAACGGTCCCCGTTTCAATTAGCCCTAAGTTATATTCTAAGATGACTTTTTTTCAGAATTATCACTGATTCACATTCATTTATTTTCTAATTTATCGAAAGTTGCTTAAATCCTTTTACATGTTTTTCCAATACATGCTAGGTCTTTCCCAAAATGAAACTTTATTCTCGTCTTATATGACACAAAAGAAATGAATTTGCTTCCATAATGTAAATATCAGAATATCGTTTGAATCTGTTAAAAGCTTGTGTATTTAGTGTACTGTATTTCACAAATTAAGAATTTTCAATCGTCAGTGATTGTAGTAACTAATTATAATAACTTTATTGTTGAAGGTTTCCTGGAAGGAGACTGTGGCTGTCACAGCAACTGTCAGAACAACTTAACTGAATTGAAATCTCATGGCAAAGTTCTTAATGAAGTGTATAAAAAGCTATTTAGAGAAATAGATGATAAAGCAAGAAGTGGTGCAGATGAAACACTAATAATGAAAGTAAGACCCAAGGCTTTTGAATTGTATTTCTTATAATAAAATATGCGCCAATATCTTCCATACTTTTTGCATAATCACAAAAATTCACATCAATTTCCTTAACTTGTTTACTTAATAAAATGCATTTTTAGTCATCTGAGAAAACTCAAGTGACCTAGCTATTTCTATCCGTTTTCATCCGTCATCGTGCGTTGTGTGTTGTACATTAACATTTGAACATTTTCAGCTTCTTCTGTGCAACCACTCAACCAATTTCAAACAAATTTGGCAAATAGCATCTATGGGTGAAGGGGAACAAAAATTGTCCCCTTGGTGCCAGAGGGGTGGGGCCAAAACCACTAAAATTAATGCAATCTTTAAAAATCTTCTTCTTCACTCCTGGACATCATGCAGCCAAACTGTTTGCATGATTGTAATCAGCATTGAGTCCTTTACCAAAATTGTGCAATTCATGGCCCTGGGATCAGGGGTTCTAGGGTGGGGCTAAATGGATTGTATAGTGAAAATGCATTATTTCTTTGAAAATCTTCTCTGCTCCTGGGCATTAAATAAACTAAACAAGTAAATAGTTATGTTAAAAAGGCTACCCTTCCAAAGTGTGAATTTCATGGCAACAGGGTCAGTGGTTCTTAGGTGCTAGGGTGGGGCTATAAAGATTATATAGGAAAATGCATTATTTCTTTGAAAATCTTCTTTTTTGCTCCTGGGTATTTATTAAACAAACCAAATACATAGTTATGTTGAATAAGGTCGCCTCTTTCAGATTTGTGAATTTCATGGCCCCAGGGTCAGGGGTTCTAGTGGTAGGGTGGGGCTTGATTATATAGTGAAAATACATTTATTCCTTAAAAAATCTTAAAAAATCTTCTTCTCTGCTCAGGGGTTCTGCTGTTAGAATAGGGTTCTAATGATTATATAGTGAGAATGCTTGAATTCTTTAAAAAAAAAATTCCGGTTGGGTTGGGTGGGTACTTAGTCTGAAAATAAATCATTGCTTTGTACTTTGCTTTTTGTATTAATCAACCACTTATGATAAAAAAAAAATTAGGATAAAATTTCCAGAATTTTGAAATATGTGTTTAGTTCTGATAAGCAATAGTGCCTCTTTCAAAATTTTGAATTTCAAGGCCTTTGATTTAAAACACAAACCAATTCAATTGTTGGAAAGTTGTTTCATGATACTCAGGTGACCTATAAGGCCCCTGGGCCCCTCGTTATTATTTTTTACTTTATAATCAAACAGGTGTACCATGTTAATTTTATTATGCATAGTGAAATATTCTAGATTTCTAGTAGGAAGTCTATTTGAGTATCTTCTGTTACTAAAAAGGGTGATTTATTAATACAAGATTTTATTCACAAAGTGAATGGGATTCAGGGCAGCAGGCAAAGCCTAGCTATTTTAGCCCTCTCCCTACCACAAGGACAAGGTAAACACACACTTTACAGGTATGATACTAAATAAACAAACATTGTAGAAAAAGAAACAAGAAAAAAGTAGAAAAATTACAATGTACCCAGTAGTACTGTATTGGAAAGTTGACAGAAGTAGCTTACATGACAGTGTTAAATAAAATGTTTGGTTGCATGCTGCTATGCAAACTTGTACTGCTTCAAATGTTTGAATATTTTAAATACCTAGTCCATGACTAGGACTACTATAATTATAATAATAATCCAAGTTCATGAATCTGATCACAATCAATATTATTGTGTATTGTTTGGAAAAGTAAATTTCTGGGAGATGTGTATAGTTAAAACATGCAAGCAAAGAAGTTATATGACGCGAGTCATGCTGAATTTACCAAAAGAAATAAAGACCTTATCAATTGTAAAGTTGCTTCTATTAATGCTAGTTTCATGATCAAAAATAATTTCATGATAAAGAATTCAGATCACAAATGATTTGTTACAGAATCAAGTTCAGCTTCTGGAGAAATATGGCAAAGACCTTAAAGAGCAGAACAGGTTACTTTTATGGACACTGGAACAGACTCAGCAAGAAATGATGGAGAGCAAGGTAGAGTATAAAACATAAAATCAATACTTTAAATTCCTAAATATACATGAGGATTTAATTATCGCGTAATTGCAGAAGAAGCGCCATTCGCAAAAGAAAGTTAATCGCTTATATTTTCATGGTGCTAAAGTAATTGTAAAAATTCCTTTAATTTAACGCCCACTTGCGAATTATTTTTCTCGCGATCTGCTGTCTATTAGCAATTTCGCAGTATTTTGTATCTGCGTCAAATAAGGAATTTACAGTATTGGAATATTAAACTAGATGCTGTCATGAGACAGTAATACCTGCACTAAGGTGTTTGCCTCTAAATACACACTGACTCGTACATATTGGGCTTTCCAAGGAAAAGTCAAGATTACTATGAATATATAGAACATGACTTGGGGGTCCCCTGTGGCTTTCCATAGATCAGGGCCAAGGGTTAACTGTGTTGTTGCCGTGTTCATGGTGTTGGGGCATGTAATCAGGATATTTATTATGCATTCTTGAGATTCGGTAATTATCATTCAGTTACTGTTACCATATTTGAACTGTATATTGATCATTTTCGGTACGGATTAAATATGTATATACACAAGACTACGTACGTACAGCTACAAGCCTACATAGAACATGTAGAAGTGGGAGCTGGTTCAACATATAATACATGTACGTTTAAAACACCATTCTTAACAGAACCTTTGGTAAATAGTAACGCAAATAAACACAAACTCAAAAGAATTTTCAAACTTCGTATTTACCTTTTGTTTCACTCATGTTAACTAATAATAACGATTGGAAAACACCGTTTAAAGATGACTCAGCACTCAAAGCGTGTATTTGTTATGTTCCCCAAACGAAGTTGGGGAACATATTGTTTTTACTCTGTTTCTTATTATTATTTTTCTTCTTCCTGGGCACTTTTTTGTCCGCGAATGATCTCGTAAACTACACATCCAGCTAAGGTGAAATGTTTTTAGGGTCAGTAGACATGTAATGTAGATTTGCGGAATGAAGGTCATTTTGCGCGCACGTGCTTGCGAGAGCGCGCACGTGCAACACGTGAATGACCAATATAATGTATATTGGCGTAACTTTTCTATTTTTTGATGAAATGTTTTGAAACTCATAATGTAAGGATGTATTAGTAGTATACACAAGATGGCGTGGTCAATATGACAAGATCTCACGCGCATGCACGTGCGCTACGCTCTGATTGGCTGAAACTAAAGTCTCAATATCTTTCTTGTTTTTTGACGAAATCCTTTGAAATTTTGAACATAGCCATGCATTAGGATATCCTACAAAATGAATTATAGCAATTATCATGAAATCACGTGCATGCACGTGCGCTGCAATCTGATTGGCTGAAATTTTGAATAGCTATAACTCCCTTGGTTTTCAACCAAACAGGATTGGATTTGGAAGATGGATATATATAATGGACTTCTACAAGAAGGTATGGTCACCATGCACATGCATTCACGTGCGTGTACGAATGCTGCAATCTGATTGGCTGAAACTTTAAACAGCTATAACTTCCTTGGTTTTCAATCAAACGGGGTTGTATTTAGAACAGATAGATGTAATGGACTTCTACAAGAAGGTATGGTCACCATGCTCATGTATGCACGTGCGTGCACGTGAAATGGGTAAAATCAAAAATACACTTGAATGAGCTTTTTTTTTTTTTTATACTTTTGGATTAAATACATTAAATTAAAAAAAAGATTTAGCATATTAAAATATATAGATTGTGTAGAGAATATGATGTGGTCATTACGCACATGCATTAACATGCGCAAGTGTGCAATGATAAAATTTGAATGAACATGGTACACTTCTTAGTAAACGTTGTTAAAGTCTCAAATGCAAAAAGTTTGTCTTATT
The DNA here is from genome assembly GCA_003671525.1 of Saccostrea glomerata. Taxonomy (NCBI): domain Eukaryota; kingdom Metazoa; phylum Mollusca; class Bivalvia; order Ostreida; family Ostreidae; genus Saccostrea; species Saccostrea glomerata. The sequence continues at coordinate 4,625,904 of PRKT01000007.1, forward strand.
TAATTACGCTTACAGGGAATAGGACTATAAAAGGGAGTTGGGGAGCGTTTGGGGAACATCTGTAACGGTCCCCGTTACAATTAGCACTAGTTAAGGTCTTCCGTTTCAGACGGAAGACCTGACTAGTTATTATTATTTTTCTTCTTCTTCTTCTTCTTCTTCCTGGGTACTTTTTTGTCCGGGAGTGATCTTGTAAACTGTTGATCAGATGTAGGTAAAACCTTTTTAGGGTCTGTAGACATGTTATGTAGATTTGCGGAATCAAGGTCATTTTGTGCGCACGTGCTTGCAAGAGCGTGCACGTGCGTCATGTGAAATGACCAATATAATGTATATTGCCTTAACTTTTCTATTTTTTGATGAAATGCTTTGAAACTCATAGTGTAAAGATATATTAGTACTATAGACAAGATGGCATGGTCAAAATAGCAAGATCTCACGCGCATGCACGTGCGCTTTGCTCTGATTGGCTGAAACTAAAGTCTCTATATCTTTCTTGTTTTTTGACGAAATCCTTTGAAATTTTGAACATAGCCATGCATAAAGATATCCTACAAAATGGTATATAGCAATTATCATGAAAACAGGTGCATGCACGTGTGCTGCAATCTGATTGGCTGAAACTTTAAATTGCTATAACTCCCTTGGTTTTCAACCAAACAGGATAAGATTTGGAACATAGATATATATAATGGACTTCTACAAGAAGGTATGGTCACCATGCACAGGCATACACGTGCGTGTACGTGCTCTGCAATCTGATTGGCTGAAACTTTAAACAGCCATAACTCCCTTGGTTATCAACCAAACAGGATGGGATTTGGAACATAGATATAAATACTGGACTTCTACAAGAAGGTATGGTCACTATGCACATGCATACATGTGCGTGTACATGCGCTGCAATCTGAATGGCTGAAACTTTAAACAGGTATAACTCCCTTGGTTTTCAACCAAACGGGGTGGGATTTAGAACATAGATAGATGTAATGGACTTCTACAAGAATGTATGGTAACCATGCTCATGTATGCACGTGCGTGCACGTGAAATGGGTAAAATCAAAAATACACTTGAATGACCTTTTTTTTTTTATACTTTTGGATTATATTAAGCATATTAAAACATATAGATTGTGTAGACAATATGATATGGTCATTACACACATGCATTCACATGCGCAAGTGTGCAATAATAAAATTTGAATGAACATGGTACACTTCTTGGTAAACGTTGTTAAAGTCTCAAATGCATAGAGTTTGTCTTATTTAATTACGCCTACAGGGAATATGATTATAAAAGGGAGTTGGGGAGCGTTTGGGGAACATCTGTAACGGTCCCCGTTACAATTAGCACTAGTTTACAGTGTTATCAGCACCTTGATGGCCGACTGGTCACGTGATGAAAATATAGCGGCGCCCATGAAATAGGTCATAGAATGGAGTATATAATGGAACAATTATTTCAATATATTGTGTTGTACAATTAAGTGTAACGGATTTAGAAAAGGTTTAAATGTTAATTATTACTTTAATTATTTACCAACATACAGAAATTAATCAAAATAAAGCTAAGATATAGCCGTCATATAAAGAATCACAAAGTATAAAAAAGTGTCTTCATGAAACTCAAATTTTACAGATAAAGCTAGAAAATTTCCCCTATGATAAATACACAATAATATAATTAACCTTACATTTTTCGCAGACAAGGATCGGTGGCAAGGCATCGCAAATAGGTGCAGATTAAAACCAGCGTAATTGAAGGGAAATATATAATTCTGCAATGGTTAAGGGTCATTGATATAAACGCACAGAAGACTCCAAATATCGGGATTACCTGACTACCATTGGCATAGACTAGCCCAAGGATATATAAAGCGAAGCTTTGGGATAGTCAGCTAGCTGAAGAAGCCGTCAGATAAATCTCAAAGCGATATGAGAAATAAAAAAGAATAATAGGGATAATAGAATAGAATCACCAGTGGCAAATAATCCTGAGGAGTTGATGTAAAGTTATGGGTGTAGTAAATCTGAAGAAGATTGACAGAGACACCCAGTTTTTATCAATCAATAGGAGCCAAGGGGGATAAACACAGTGCAAATGGTCCTTGTTTCTAGATAAGATAAAAAAAATATTACAGTGAAATTCACTCTAATAGAGCGGCTCTCACTATAAGTCATAACAGTAAATCAAACAGAGTGAGAGAAAATCTATATGTTGTTTATACATAGGCGTCGGAATGGGGGGGGGGGTAAGGCTTTTTTTGCAAGTATAGACCATTTTCATGCATTGAAATTGGGGTTTACCCTTGTTCTTGGTTTAGCCCCCACCACTTTTAGTTAGCCCCCCCCCTCCCACCCCCACTTTCAATCTTCTTCCGACGCCCATATTATATAGCCCTTGTAAGAACCCAGTCCTACACGTTACAATACACAAGAATACCACGCTGTCAAAAGATAAAAACAGATAAATCTAAGATGAACTCTCTCTAATAGCAGCGCAACAGATAAAATGTAATCAGAAAAAAAATCAGTTCAGGTGAGCTAAATGATGACCAAAGCTCAAATTCTATCAGCACATGTGTAATAATGAAGCAAAGTTTTTTTTCTAGATAATTATCACAACTAGAAAAATTACAATTCAATCTCGTACAATTTATAAATCAGAGACTAAAATTAAAATAAAAGTTGATTTATCAGATGTATCAAGAATTAATTAAAAATGGTTTCTGAAATATTTTAAACACATGCGTATTTTTGATTAAGGATATCCCTCGTATATTACATTCGCAGCTCTCCTACGAGTTTTCATAGTCATTTATCGGATCATATTTTATTTCACTGATTTACTCCCTGTCCTGGTGAGTGTCCATATGATGACATCACAAATGTACAAATATACAAAATGAATAGGATCGATGCAAAAACTCCAAGAACAAGTATACTTTGTCGCAAAATACTTGAAAATGTGTGCTGGTCGTCTTCTTGTTTTCAGTTATAACATCCGTATTCTTGCTTTGATGTTTTAGTTCTATTAAACAAAGACAAAGAGAAACATAAGAGAATTGGTTGCTTTTTGAACAAAGATGGACTTGAATTGTATAGTGTGAATGCATGTTGGACAATTAAGCAATGCTATTAACATTGAATAGTGTTAACGTTGTTAACGTTCATATACTTTAAATATGTAATCTTTATTCCGCACGAGGCCGTAAGCGTGCTATGGTCTGTCGTAGTAAAGGAACTCAATAAAGATTTATTTTGAAACAGAGCATGTACTGCAATCATCACGGACTCATTTTTTCTAAATATATGGAAAAAGCATGAAGATACCAGATAGGATGTTGTAAAAACATTAAAATTTCTTCTTTACAATCTATATAAAATATGCATTGGGTATAACAAGTCAGAAGTCTTCTCCAAATCTCCATTGATATTGCCATGTCTGGTTCAACACCTTTGCTTGATCCATCCAACTTTCTTTAATATTCTTGAGCCGATATAGGGTGACCTCTACTTTGATTCATGGCACAAATCTTTTAAGGAAACACTGAAGTACTTTTTTTGGTTTTTATCTATTCCAATTAATGGCCCATAATTTGAAATCATATGTGTTCATTTTTACATTAACATTTAAGGAAGGAGAAAACGCAATGAAATGAATAAATTTCCAATATAATCAATGAAGCTTATATGGAACTATTGTAAAATTTGCAGATTAAATTAGTTAAATGCAAATGCTTGATAAAGAATGTTCTTTTCATGCACAATCTGTATCTCTTTTTTATTAATTAGAAAATGAGATATTAATAAAAATCAAACTTCACTTACAGAAGGTAACTTGAACAGTTGAATGCAAGTTCCAATGTTACAAATATTAGGCCTAAAAAAGCAAGGATTTTTTTTTCATAATTTCTTGGATGACTGCTTTTTTTGGCATTGTTAGGATATTATTCACATCCTGACACCCTCGTACCGTTTATTCATCGCTTTCAAATTTCCGTAGTCAGTAGATCATATTCATTCATAACTTTCAGTTATTGTAATGTAATCGCGATAATAAAAGACAAATACATAAAATGAATAGTTAAATAATTACCTGATAAAAATACTATCAACAATCAAACTGTCAACATGATCATTGGACATGGTCAAATGCACCGTGACTTTTCTTCCCTGTTCGGACTGCATATAGCGTTACACTTTGCAGGATACTCTCGGGTCTTTTTTTTTCTTTCCCATCGTCACTTAAAATTTTATTTGAGTGGAAAAGCGAGAAACACACAATGTTCAATTATAAGCGTCAACGACTTTCTTCTGACTGGAATGAACGTGCAACTTGCCACGTTCCGTATTGAAAATAAACAAGTCCTCCTTGATTGCTTCATCCACCGTAAACTCAACGGCCTCTAAGATTCCTATGCTTTGAATTATTATAAGATATATTTTCTCCTGAAAATGTCCTTTGTTTTTAGTCCTAACAGTAAGTGACAACAAACATCAAGTATGACAGTGGAAATTCGTTACCGAGTGAATGCTTAGCATCGCTGGTTTAAATTCGCCTGTTTCAAACGCTGTGGTGATTCGTAAGAGTTATCTCCCTGTAAACGCAAACCTTACCTTAATTCACAATTTGTTTACCCTGTTATCTTTCTGAATAGTTTATTTGATTTTATGTACCACTGGGCAAGTTTCACCATCATTTGTAATTTATCTGCTGATATCCATCACTTCTTACATCCTGTTCAGAATTTTGACTTGGCACTATGTATGGCTATGATATATGTGTAGTAACAATGGCGATTATAAAGATTATCATATGTTAAATGCATTGAAATCCTTCACTTTTTCTTGCAGCATTTTTCCGCGAGCATTGTGGCTTTTGCTCTCTAACATTTTATATCATATTTGAGGTTTTATCAAAGCAACATTTTTATTGGTGCTTCAACCCTTCGGATTGATGGCGCTTTTTATGCATCACTTTTGTTTTTTGGTTTTTTTTATAAAGTTTGATGTTGTATTTTACAGCATTATCATATCTATGTGTTGTAACAATACTGTGGCTGGTAGACCACTGTTTTGAAATCATTTTTTGAACTGCATTTCTACTCAAGTTTTTTATGATTCTGGTATGTCTCCCCAGCAACATTCTTTTGTAATTTTTTTTTTTGTGTTTTACTTTTAGTCATTTTAATAAATGACAATGTTTTTTCTCTTTTTGATGGCGCAACTACAAAATATGAAAAGATACACTTTGTATCCTCCACTTTACATGTAAGTAAAATGTGTGGCAAAAGTAATATGTATGCATTATTATGTTCCCCAAACGAAGTTGGGGAACATATTGTTTTTACTCTGTTTCTTATTATTATGTCGCCCCGAACGAAGTCGGGGACGACATATTGATATTGTACGCATGTTTTTTTTATCCAGGCTGTTTCTCGGAGATGGCTGGGACAATCTTCCTGAAACTTTCCTTCAAGGACGATCACTGGTTGTAGTTGTGCAGTGAGGTCGTTCAGTTCCAATATGTCTACCGTTGCCATGGAAACCTGTAAAAAGCGACAAATTTTGTCCGAGAGTGTTCTCTCTGGTCCCT
>PRKT01000007.1:4646262-4710064 GCA_003671525.1 Saccostrea glomerata
GGGCCACAATAAGGAATCAATGTTTTACATAGAAACATATAGAAAAAATCTTTGAAAATCTTCTTCTCAAGAACCACTGGGCCAGAAAAACTGAAACTTATGTGGAAGCATACTGGGATAGTGTAGAATTCAAATTGTTTAAATTATGATCATTGGGGTAGGGTGGGGTCACAATATGTATTACAAGGGGGAAATCTGGTAAAGAACGGAATGGCCAAAGCTTCTCAGGTGAGCGATGTGGCCAATGGGCCTCTTGTTATTACATCGAATGAAAAGAAACTTTACACATCAACAAAACAAATATTTCACGCATGGTTTTGTTTTTAAATTCCTTGAAAGTAGTATAACGAGAATCTACATCGTCCACATACTTTTCAAACAACCAACGTACTTCCGTTATGCATAAGATTAGGTGATGATGCTTTGCAAAAAAATAGGGTAATGCTTTTTTATCTTAAACCTTTTTGTGTCTACAAAAGTGTAGCAAACAAGAAACAGGTAAAAGAATAAGTCAGAGAATATCACGATGTGCTTTCTACTTATGTTATAAATTTTGGGAAAATGTAATAATCTTGCAATATAAAGGAAAACATATAAGATGACTGGCCAGTCCATTAGCACAAGACAGGATGTTGTTAATTTTTTTCCTTTAAAAGTATTAAGCACTTTTATTTTATATACCAATGATATAACTATATATAAGTATTATTTTTTGTTTTGCTTAATGGCATGACTATGAAAATTTTTCTCTGGTATAAGCACCCCTTGCGAGATAATTGTCTTTGGTGCGCTATTGACTCGTGATTATGTTTTTATTAAGTCTCTTTTTTGATGGGCGCATTTCATTTTTATTTTAAACAGAAAATAAAATATTTTCGCTGTATGGAATCATTCAGGTCTCTATAATTTTCTGCATTCAGGTAATTGTTTGAAAGCTATTGGAGATGGATTTTTGGATCAGGTCAGCTGTAAAAGCTTTAGGGCTAATTGTCCAGCAGAGCACTTCAGAAGTACAGACCTGTATAAATGTACGTTAACTTTGTATAAAAAATATCACAGAATCAAATGCTCAATATTTTAATTTTGTTGAAGAACATATGTTACAGATGCATAAATCTTACCTTGCTCGTTTTAGATCCAGCTTGTCATCGTGTAAACACAGAATATCAATGTTTTGTTGCGGACCCCTTATGCAATACGTAAGTTTTGTACCAAAAAATTACCAAAGCATATATGATTTACATTTGACAATTACGTGTAAAATAGAAGTAAAATGATATGAGGATGTAATTGTCTACATTTAATGCTTTGAATACATTCCGTAAATTTTAATATACCATTTTTGTACTTAAAGATCCAAATTGCTGGAAGAATCGACTTTTGTACCAGGAATCTTAAATATGACCACAGATCTCAGCACTACCAAAAATGAAAATTCTGAAATAAATGGAGCAATCGCCGGTGTTTTCATATCTCTACTGTTACTATTAGTAATACTTATTTTAGCCTGTATTTTTTGGAGGCGTAGACAAAAACAGAAAAAGAGGAGAGGTAAACGTGGAATATAAATTAAATGATATCCTTCATTACCTACATAAAAGTGAACTATTTGCTTTTTGAATTGATGAAAAGTCTAATTTTGAATAATACCATAAAATTCTTTATTTTATTGCAGTAAGTAATTTGAAATCCCGTTTTCCATCAACTATGCATTTCTTTCCATGAACCTCTCTACACTAGAACACCGAATCAAATCCACCTTCAATGAACAAAAAGTGTTGTCACCTTTGTGACGTTTAGTAATGTGTTTGAAATTCTCAAACGTATTAACAATTTAGCAGACACAAAACATAAATATGATAAATAAACCATTTTGCGAAAGAAAATAATCCAAATTTTTAATATTACCACTTAGAGTTAACAAAAAAATCTTGAATATGGATATGATTTATTTAGGTTATTCGAGGCAATGTTACACATGATTTTTCTAATGTTCATCATGAAATGAGAAGAAAAGTGAACCGAACCTGAGCTATACTTGCTGAGGCGTTGACTCTGATTCTACACATAAATCTTTATTCAAAAAATTAACAGAATCAATAATTTTTTGAGATTAATACTTCTGTACTATAAAAAAGTATGAAACTTATTTCTCGTTTTTTCACATTTTGGTGATTTTTAACAGTTTTTTTTCATGTAATTTATTCTTTTCAAATCTAAAAAATTTGATGGTCAAAGTTTACATAAAAAAGGATATTGAGATAACGAACAGTATTCAATTTCAAAGTCCATAAAACAATACAAAATAAGAGCAAAGGAATATAAATATTTGATGCAAAAAAAAGATAGAACCCAGGCGAAAAAATATGAAAGGAAGCGACATAAGTTCAGATCAATACACATTTAAATAGTGATAGTTTCAAAATCCATTTATACAATGGAATTTTACTTAAAATGTTCCCAGATATTCTTTCGGGTATTGCTTTTTATTGTTCATTCAGTTCACACAAGGAACACGGATAAGTATCATAAAAACATGGTTTAGTAAACCATGAAGTAAAATTACCCCCAATTTTTTTAAAATTAAATTTCATTCCGAAGTGTTCATGAAGCTTTGCTATTTTTCAGTATATCTTTCAGTGAACAGTAAGGATATTGTACTTGTAATTTACTGAGTACCTGGAAAATGTAACCAGTAATAAATGTATCATTCTGTAACACACTTTGCATACATTACATGCATTTAAAAATGTCTTATTCTGTATCCAATTCGTAAGTTCCATTTTCTCTCATGTGATTTGGCCAAACGCATTTTTTTAGCTAGAGAGGTTCCTATTCAGGCACTATTGTATTAGAAATTATTTGTATTTCTACGTTTAGCTACATTTTAAAAAGGAACAAAATATGATAATAAAATGCTATATGTATATTTTTTTTACTTTCTTCAAGATTATCAAGAGGAATGTATTTTGCTCAAAGGTAAATAATACAGAGAGAGAGAGAGAGAGAGAGAGAGAGACAGAGAGACAGAGAGAGACAGAGAGAGAATTGAATAGATCCCCGATTAAAATTGAAAGCAGGAACGAACGTACACATGTATTGACTGATCACAAATAATTTGATGCTAAACAGTTCAGAAAGTCTAATAAGGATAAACGTTGTCTGTGAAGAAATTCTTGCTGAACTTTAATTATCTATGAATGATCATACCAAAAGAAACTTTCATAAAACTGATAATTGATTTATTTATAAAAAACTATTACAGAACTATAAGCCTTCATATATAACAAATCTATAGAATTAGAGAATATTGACACCAGGAACGTATTAAGATAATAAGAACGAAAAATATTTATGTTTTGATATTTTTGTCATTTGATAAATGATGGAAATGGTATCTATTGATGCCGAACGTGAGACGAAAAAAAACGTTCTTGCGTAAGGAAGACTAATATCGTCAAAGTGATAAGGCCTTATCGAAAAGTCTTTGTACTAATATATGTTATTGTGATTATTATGCATATCTTCATTTCAAATGTAAAAAAGAGATTATATTTTTAAAGAATATGTAGCGAAAAAATAAGTTTTTGTTTCGTAAAAATTAATTTATTTTATATATGTTGTAGAATTTAAAAAAAAAATTGTTTGATTAAAGCAATATATTTCTTGTAGGTGACCGTGAAAAATGGGATTCACAGGAAGGTATGGCATATATAATTTAGGTTATGAAACTGAAGTACATGTACAACGAATATTTAGTTTATAACATATTAATTTCATTATAAGAAAAGTACAAAAGAAATCTGTCTTTACAAAAAAATCTGTTTTCTTATAAATGAGCACTTCCATATACATTTATCCTCTTGTTTAATTATTATATCAAGTATTGTTTCGAATATTACAGAACATGTGGACGAAAACAGTTTGTTATACAATGATGTTCAAAAGGATGATACACGTAAGACAATCAATTCAATACCTGTATTGAAAAAAAGATTTAAAAAAAACAGAGGTACGCGGGTCGATCCAAAAGTAAAGTCGACATTTGATGTCACTAAATGGCTCTACATTTTTTGTTTATAACTTTGTATATCTGTAAAATCATGTATTTTCGTGGAGTCAAATTTTCGTGGTTTGAGGACAAAAAGATGGTTCGAGGGGATTTGATTTGGATGAAGAACTTTTTAATAGTTATACATATGAAATTTTACACTTCGTGGTGGTCATGAGTTCGTTAGTTTCTTTATGCCTCAAAAACCACAAAAATTAGATCGATCGAAAATTAATAATTTCACCGTAGCCTTATCATGTTTCGTCTTATCAACATACTAAGTGTTATAACTCATTAGTACATGTACACATATTTTGAATTGTATTAAGATGTATTTACACAATTAAAGGAATCTTCTTTTGTTTAGTAGATTTTATTGCTTTGAGTTTTATCGACTGATACCATATACAATATGATAAATAAATAAATAAATAAATAAATAAATAAATAAATAAATAAATAAATATAAATATATATATATATATATATATATATATATATATATATATATATATATATATATATATATATATATATATATATATATATATATATATATATATATATATATATATATATATATATATATATATATATATATATATATATATATATATATATATATATATATATATATATCGGAACAACATATTTAATCATATCAATATAGCATTGTCGATAAAAAATAAATATATAGTTATATCGAAATAGATATAAGAATATTTGCGAGAAAGAAGTCATAGGTTTTTTTTAACTAACTCCGCGATGGCGAGAATTCAAATGAATCTTGAATTCACTCGGGATTCATTGAAAGCTTATGTATCAAGTATCTGCAAGCGTGTACGATTATAGGCTAAAGGAAATTCAAAAATATTCGGAAAAAGGGAGATTGAGACACATCAACAGTTAGATCCTTAGGGGAGGGGGGGGGGGGGGCTATTGTACCCACCACCACGTACACCACTTTTGAAGAGCAAGAGGCTAGAGTATCTTTGTGTCCCTCATTCAACTTAAAAAGAAAAAAACCCTGAGTAAAACAGAGATCCCCTTATCCCAAAAAATAAAGAAGAATTCTCGCAGTTGGATTATTAAATCTCGGGGGTGGGTGAGGTGGTTAAGTGGGGGGTTCTTGTGTTATATTTAATTTGGCTGACACCTAACTATCCTCCTTTAAACTATGTGACTAATCTTATACAGATTGGCTGAAATAGAACAAAAATTATGATATTTCTTAGAGCAAGTTAGATCTGATGTCCTGATATCAAAAGTAATGGGATCCTGAAAATACTGAAATTAATTTTAATAAATTGCAGAAAAAAATAATTTTATTTTGTTCTGAGCATTTTTGGACGCCACCAATGGAGACAATTAGGAAGATTTTTTTTTAAATTTAACTTTCTGTCTTTCAAACTGAAAATCTCAGGTTGAAACATACATTTGTGACATCAGTCTTGGATGTTATTGGTTTTACCATTTAGTTAAGTGCTACAAAATTCAGTGTGTCTGCTTCTTCGCTGATGAAATTGGACAAAGATATGCATGCTTACTTTAATATCAGCATTCAATGCATTTTTTTTTATTGTACACTGTACATATTCGATGAAAGCATGCTAACCGCGTTTCAGTATTTTCTGTACTTTGATCGACAATACTATATTAATATGATTAAATACCTTGTTTTGATGTATATCTGGATATAATATAATATTTCAGTCGATAAAACTTAAAGCAGTGAAGTCTATTGAACAAAAGAAGTTACCTTAATTATGTAACAACATCTGAATATAATCCAAATGCGTATATATAAAGAGTTATAACTAATTACACTTGATATGTTGAAAAGACGATAAATATAAGACAATGTCAGGATAAAGGATAAAGTTATACCACAACAAGTGTAGAGCTATTCAGGCTTCCGTACGTTTGTATACGAAATCAATCTAATCAGAATTGAAAAAATCATTTAATGATGTTTAATTGACTTCATTTTATAAAAGTTAAAAATATACAACATAGAGGATATCACAGGGTCACAACTTAAATTTCTCGTTTCAAATATATATTCTTAGAATAAAAAAAAGACATACAATGATACACCTTGAAAAGCATTTCAAAAGCGCATAATCGCCAAACATTTTGAAAAATAATACTGATGACATTTTCTAGTCTTAAGCTGAAAATTAAATGACGCCATTGAAATTTTTGATCATAAATATTCTTGTCTAACGTTAATGCGTTGAACAAGTGAAATGTCGAAATAAAAAAGAATATGAGCTGTACTGTATATTGAGAGAGAACTAAATTATAAAAAGAGTGAGCGTTCAATTGGTGCCAAAAATTCTTTAAATTGTGAATTCGTGTTTAAAAGGTTCTTTCCCTATCACACTCGCGCAATGGAATCTGATGATAGGCCATATTTAAGTCTGAAGATGTAAACTATAGCGTCTAAAATATAAGAACAAATTGGGGATCTGATATGCATCCTTAATTGTCCGGGCATTTCACTTTCGATAGACAACACAGATCTAGAGTATCAAATTTTTATCATTCTTCTGAACTAACACTGAAGGAGACGACCATGGGCTTGTTGACTTCTCTAATAATCCTTGATTCTTAAACTTTTTTTTACAATATTCAAATTTAAATATCTCTTTTAAATATGGGAACTCTCCTCACTGGTTTTCAAATGGGATCTCGTCAGTGATATCGATGCAATGTTCACCCAAATTCACACGCTGTGCAGGTAGACTGGTCTGCAAATTCGTCTTGATGATTTTATAAAAAATATGTTGAATTCACTTGCTTGTTCTGGGGACAGATTTTCAAATCCTTCTCAAAACATATTATACAAAAAACCGTTAAGATCAGCTGAAAGATCAGCTGATCCATTTCCCAGTGTTACATTACACCCCACCCCTCTTTTCTTTTTGAGGAGTCCAACATTTCCTAAACTGGTGTCAATAATGAAACACAAAGTTCGTCGTCACTTAGATTAAACACACGCTCATGAATAACTCGATCTCCGAAATTAACTAACACATGCGCAACTGCTAGTCAATACGTTTGGACAAACAGTTTAAGCGGCATTAAAATTCTTGCCTTGATCTTCAACACTTCTGTGCGCATTATTTATTAATATTATTTATTATTTATTAATACAAACCCTGAGACGTGCTACTATCCCCGAAAAAGCGTATAACTTTCGTGCGCTTTCCGTTTCGTGTAAACCGTGCAGCTTTTCATGTAAACCGTGTAGTGTTTCTTGTAAACCGTGCAGTGTTTCGTGTAAGCTTCAATGCGTTTCTTTCAAATCGTGTAGCGAGCGTGCGAGTGTGAGAAACGTGCGACTTTCGTGTAAGATCCTTGTGGGAAACATGCGACTTCCGTGCAAGAATCGTGTGAGAAACGTGTAAGATTCATTCAGAAGTCAGTGCACGTGACATTTGGTGCGTCTAGACTCAGACGTCACATGACGTCGTATGTTAGTTACATTTTCTAAAAGAAGCCTTATTAGTGCTGAAAGTAAATGGAGTATGTTTCGTTTTACTACGTATTTATCTTCAATATTTATATCAGGGATTGGTTACTTTTAGTGAAACTTTTGCTGCTATTCTCGTGAGAACGTAGCTTTTACAAGTGATGCATTTATAGTGGGTCCAAAGTACAGCGTCACAAAATTCTATCAAATGAATGTGCGGTAGTCTGAATTTTCACTTCTTTAAGAGCTCGCAGTGACAAAAGTCAATGAGTTCAATATACATTCACTATCAATGCGAACATGGCTTTAATTTTTTTTTCCCAAAGAAAGAAAGAAATAACTACCAGTATTCATATCAGTACAATTATTCATATATTTATTTCAAGCAGAAATATACCCGCTCTTGTCTTTAAAGTTCTGATTCTATATGTCATTTAGCGTATATAATTTGTTGATCATTATTATCAGAAAAATATATTTGAATTTTAATTCACTTGCACCGACGAGCACAGGTTTAGATATCCCCGTGGAGAGTGTGTCTGTGCGTGTGTGTGTTTAGAAAGGGGGGGGGGTTAAAGTAAATGATAAAACAGCCTTTCAATTTTTAACTTTAACGTATGTTTGAATAAATGTTCGATTTTTTTTCTCTTTTAAATCTTTAATTTGTTTATCGTTTGCGCCGACACATCCCGTCAAACATATTTTGGAATCTTCTTTCTGCCCTTTCATCAAACCTTTTTTGCGACAGGTACATGTTGCGTTCACGGTTTAATGTCACCTGAGATTTTTTATCGAAATGAAGTAAATTGATTAATATTTAATTGGTACAATCTGTGGATTCATTTTTTAATCAAAATTAAAAAATCTAAATTTCTAGCCGTAAATAGTAAAATAGTAGTACATAGAACTGATTTGCTAGCATTTTCATGAAAATAATATATAAAATTTAATCATGAATCATTGTATATTATTTGTTCTATAAATCTTTTTTTTTTTATTTTTTTCTAGAATATTTCAGTTTTCTTACAATATTCGAGGGGCGTTCAAAAATTACGCGGACTATGCAATTATAATTGTACTCTTACAGACGTCATATAGTCATGAAATTTCACAGAAATATATGTATCTTAAAGAATCCAGTAAATTTTGGGCAAAGTTTCTGTATTTTATAAAATATCTACTAAAACTATCGGTATGTGGATATCACTGAATGAAAGGTATGTAGCACGACAAAAATTTGAAGCAAAAGCATATGGAATACAAAATTTAACTCATTAATTTTCTATAATTCGTGATATATTTCGACAATTTTCTCAAACATATCTTAAAATTGTTCTATTATTTTGTATTTACATTTCTGATGTGATATTAAAAGTATTAACAGAAATATAGTAATTTTTCTTTGATGCAATTCTCATGAAAACGGCATTGAAAATGGCGTCTCATGAATTGACGGCGCACCCCACTTTTGTTAAATTATGTGAGATATCGCGCACATAAATGTGTATCCAAAATATGCATAATAGAACATGAAGTAACCCAGGGTATTCGTGACATTCGTCCACAAATAGCAAATTGAATATTTTGACCGTTAGGCCTCTGTAAAAAAGGCCATGCGGGAGGTCGGGAACAGGATTATCGACTAATACTTTATCCGGACTGTAAAAACGTGATTGAAAGTCACAAATAATACATTATATCTCATAAATTCCTGCACATTTTGGTTTTAAAACAAAAAAAGAACATTCTATACTTGTTTAATAAATTTTAAGCTTGACATGAAATGGTGTTTGATGTAACCCAAACTGTACAGATACTCCTGGGAAAATGTTGAGGAAATGAAAGCTCAATCACCTATTTTTTATAATGCCTGTGACGTCAAAGATTTTGCTGCTCCGCAACCTAATGATATGTTCTGAAAAAATTACCAATTTACAAAATTTTGAGAAGAAATTTTAAAGACCGTTAAGTAAAGATTCTTTTATATTTTGAGTGAGATTGGCCTGATTATGTTGTCAATCATTTCTTTCTGAGCAACAAGTCCGCGTAATTTTTGAATGGCCCTCGTACATATATCTGAATGTGTTACCTTATAGATCTTCTTTGTATGTATAATGTATACATGTAGTCAAATGCTGCGATTATTATTGCACTCAAATAAACATACGTCTAGTCGGGTTTTGAAATGAAGGATTTTACGATAGTTAATAACATACATGTATAAAGATGATAAAAATAGATTAAGACTTCCCATTTACACCCCTCCCATTTCCTTCCTCGAGATGATGATTACATTAGACAATTTTTTTTAATGTTATGTGAATTATTCAGAGTAAAGAACAATCAATGATTTTAAATCTGGTCCCTTGGGAGCATGGAAATTCGTATTCTGTATTACACAGTCACTTGGTTCTGTAATAAATTCTACCAATGCATGTAAGATATTAACTAAAATGATAACTGGACAAAATTTGTTTATGCACTTTTACTGACATATTATACACATTTTGCAATAAAACGTATCCTAAATTAATCGTTAGTCGGATAAGTTATATTGACAAATTTTAGTATCAAATCAAAAAGTAACCTGCCTACGGAAATCAAACGACATTTTATCAATTATATTTAAAATGAGTTGTGGTTACCTGAAGTAAGAAATTTAATTTTTGCTTAATTTATTAACCTTTACGATTAAAAAAATTTGAAATGCAAGAAAAATATTGTAATGAATGAACAAATATATCAAAATCATATTTTATATTGCAGTGATTAAACCAGCAAATAAAATGTTTTACACGTACATGATGATATGTCGATATTTTATTTCTATACAACTGGTTAAATAAATGCAAAATTATTTATTTACAATTACATTGTACTTACGAGGGCCGTTAAAAAATTACGCAGACTTGTTGCACTGAACCAATATTTGACGACATACTAGGGCAAAATAACACACATAGTATGAAAGAATATTTACTTATATGGTCTTCAAAATTTCATGTCAAAACATTGTGAAAATTGGTACCAGTTTTGAGTGATTTTTCGGGACATATCATTAAGTCAAGGAGCAGCAAAATCTCCGACGTCACAGGCATTATTTAAAATATGCGATTGACCTTTCATTTTCTCAACATTTTCCCAAGGGTACCTGTATCGTTTGAGCTACCTTATCTACTCAACCTCCAAACACCATTTCTTGTCACGCTTAGAATCTATTAAACAATTAAAGAATTTTTTTTTTTTTTAAACGCAGCACAGTTAAGGTTAAAAATGGAAATATCGGCAATTTTTAAAGATAAAATATACATACTTTATTAGGATGGGCGAATCTTTTTAGGAATTCATTGATGTCAAAAAAAATGTAATGTGATTTGAATCTACATGTTGGGGACATTTAGATATTTTATTTAGACTTTTCGTGTGATGTCGACGTCACATGACTTTGGCAATTATACTTGCAGTTTAGAGGTCATCTATAAATTTCAATATTGCAAGGGCATAACCAAGCTGAAAATCTTAGTTTATTTTATAATCCTTTTCAGCACTATATGTAGTTTGTGAAAAGTGCTGCGAACCTATATAGATTTCCTTTTTTAATTGGTAAAATTTAATTTGTTGGACGACAGGTTGAATATTTTGCAGGTCAACTACATTAAATATAGCTGTACTTAATTTTTTGCAAAATTTCAAGAGGTTCGCAGCACTTTTCAAATATCTTAATGCTTCTTGAGTTTATGTGTAAAATTTTGACAAAATACATTGAGGTTATGCCCTTGCAATGAATTGATTTATTAGGGCCCTTCTATTACTTTTTCAATGAATCTGCATACAATATTGCGCGTCTGATAAATGCTCATACTGTTTATGAATAAAATACTAAAATAAACATCGCATCCAAGTTAATGGCTTTTTATTTTACCGCAAATAATATTTTATTTGAGAACAAAAACCATTTTTTATTGTACAAAATGTGACTTGATCAGCCTCTGACTGTGTAAAAACTGCATTATTTTTTAGAGATGACGTCACATTGACCAGTGCATTGCGATCGATGCTTCGTTTATATACTGTTGTGTGGCATTTAACAAACGACAAAACTGCATGTAATAGTAAGTTTGTATGTAGTATACAGCTATCCAGCTGTTTGAAATAGCAAATGATTTCATTTTGTGGAATTTTGAAGACCTCATATTATGCGTGACGTCATAGTGAACATTTTCCGTACAAATTAGGCCCCACTTCCTTACTGTAACCTTAACTGTGGTGCGAAACCAAAAATTGCAATTAATTATGAGATATAGCGTGACATTGGTCACCTTCAATTACGTTTTTTACAGTCCGGATAAAGTTTTCGTCGATAATCTTCTACCCGTCCTCCCACAAAGCTTTTTACAGAGGTCTAACGGTCTTAAATGTCAATAAACTATTTGTTGACGAATGTCACAAATACCCTAGTTTAATACATATTTTATTATGCATATTTTGGATATATTTTGGCGATATCTCGAGCAATATACAAAATTCAACAAAAGTGTAATGCGCCGTCAATTCAGTGAACGTCATTTTCACAGTCGTTTGCAAGGGGATCACTTCAGAGAAAAATCACTATATTTCTGTTAGTACTTCAAATATCATGTCAGAAATTTAAATAAATAATAATAGAATTGTTTAAAGAGACATTTGAGAAAATTGTCGAAAATTATCGCGAATTATACAAAATTAATAAGTTAGATTTTAGATTCCGCATGCTTTTTGCTCTGCACCTCTCAATCAGCAATATCAACATAGCAATAATTTAAGTAGAATTTTTCTAAAATATAAAAATTTTGCCAAAAATTTATTTAAATCCTTGGGATACACATTTCAGTGAAATTTCATAACTATATGACGTCAATAAGAATAGATAATAGCACAGTCCGCTTAATTTTTGAACGGCCCTCGTATTAATAAATTACAACATTTACTGTCAATTTACATTACTGCTTCACTAGTTGTAAGAGATTGAGATGAAATTAATCTATTGATAATAAAACCGCAATAATGCCCGAGAGATTTCGAGTAAAAAATCGAAACCGAGGCCAAAACGTGCACGAATCGTTTACAAAGTCTGTGAGAATCATGTACAAAGCGTTTCGTGCAGCCTTTAGTGTAAACCCTGCAGCCTGTCGTGCAAAACGTTTTGAGTAAACCGTGTAGAGTTTCGTGCAAACCATGAAGCTTCCAGAAGCGTTTATGCAACGAGCGTGTGGGATAAAAGCACATCTCAGGGTCTGTATGATTACTTTGATTGTCCCATTGACACTCAAAGGTGTTAATAAAGTCCCGTCCGAGCTATTTACCTTTTACTCCTCCAACAAATACACGAAAATGAACACTTGTTTGCTAGTTAATAATTAATAACGTACTGCAGTTCCAATTCTTTGAAGAGTTCAATAAGCAGTTACAAACTTTTTCCACGCCAGATCTAGTGCATGTTTCTCTCCAGGAATGATACTGTAGTGCATGTCTTCTGTAATGAAGGTATTTATCGCAACCGTGTCGACTTTCAATCCGAATGGAATACCTTGCACTAACCCTTTGACAATCATTTCGGGTTTACCCTCAACAATGACAACAGCAATTGACGCCCCTGAGTTAAAATGTATGCCAAATTCATCAAATTTGTCTTTCGTCTAAGGAAAAACAATGTTACATGTATATGTTTCACATACAAAGTACCAAGCATCTCTTGTGCTTTGATATTGACCGACGCATTGCCTACTGCCCTGGTCGGTTTAGGTATAATTGCGGATTTATATTTTGTTAATAACGCTGGTTCTCACGATTTCCGATCCGACCCCTCTGTTAAGATATTTTATCACGGTCCCCGTAACACTTATAGCTAATTCAGATTATCAACTATTTAAAAATATATTGAAGCAATTATGACAATGAATTAGATTAACAAATAGATATAAACAGATTTGAATGTGAAAATATATGAAAAAATTGTCAAAATGTTCAATGGTACATTTTCATCTGTGACAATACCCATTGCCACAGTAAATAAAACACGTTCTCGTATCTTGATTTGCAACACCTGATTTTTGTTCACTTGAATAACTAAGATTGCTGTAATCTATATTTTGTAAAAATGGATTTTGTCTGTAATTTTTGGTTTTGATGGAACAATTAAAAGCCTCATTTTCAAGTTCACGAATTCGCTGTACATACAGTTCCTGTGTGTTCTAAAACTGAATATTTTCGGATTTCAGGATCAGAATGGTGTTCCCCATTCCCTAATAGTTCGCTCTGTTCTCCCTACATTCTTCATGGACGTTAGCCTTTATCCAATGTAGTAGTTGTTTGAATGATTTACCATAGAGTCTATACTTCTTGCTGCAACTTTGAAAGAGTTATTCTATCCTCAGAAGTATTGTTACTTAATGAATTGGCAAGGTGCCTCGTGTTATTAGTTGGTCAAGCTCTTCTTTCTGGTTGATAATGATGTTAACTGCATCTGTATGAGATTTGCTTTCTAAGTTTTTCCCATTCGAACTTTGTCTCTGAACTTTCGTCTATCGGGACGTTGCTCATGGATTGTTGCACTAGTATTTGCCATCATGGTAATCTTTCCCGGAGAAGAGAGGATAGTCCTGCACATTCTTAAATAGTGACCACGACGCTTACATCTAAGACTTCTCCATTTGAGCATGACAACTTGGTCCATTGACAATTCCACATAGGCTGCATACTGGAAATTGACGCTGAAAGTGATAGCCCGCAGGTCTCCGTTGTGGTTCAAGACTGCGATTTATGTCAGCATTTACGAAATTACGGATGTTTTTTTCTGGATATAGGGAAATCTAGTAGAATTTAGAGTGTCAGATACAAAATGGTACATAAAGAACTCGCTTGGCTGTGAGAGGGGGTCGAACCCGGTCGGACCGTATCAAGGACAAGCGCGTCCCTATTCCAACTTCTGAATGTTAACAAGAACTTGTATTTATAGACAAGATTAATAATTGACAATTCCGAATATCATATGACATGAATTATTTGATTTATAAGTAAATTTAAAGAAAATGATTTTAAATCGATAGTGATTAGTAACTTAATACTAAGCATGCGGTCCATCTAGTCATATCACTCAAACATTTATAACAGATTGAAGCACTTATGACAATTTATAAAAATAACAACAGAAGTGAAGAATTCGATAGTGAAAATATATAAAGTAATTGTTAGAATATCCAATGGTATCTTTTCATCTGTGACACTTTTTCTTGGCTTTTGTACGTCTCGTAGACGCAGTAGAACATCGACTGCTGCGATTAAATTAGAGTACAATCAGATGCAAAAAATGTCTGTTGTACAATGTACTTTAGATCTGAATTCAAACTGTTTTTTCTCATTAACTCTTTCTCTATCAGCACATTTTCAGCGTTTTTGAAAACCTTTTGACATATCCCTATAAATCAATTTATAACTTTTGTATTCAAAGAGAAATCTAGGCATAATGTATACCATTTTGTAGGGAATTTTCTTGAGATCATATTTCATAACTATGCAAGTACCTCACGACTGATCTTGCTAGTAGAAATTGAGGTCAAAGGTCATGTGTATACCCAGGGTCCAGTCTACTACTAAAGTATAGGTTCTTGGTAGTCTATTCATTCCAGTCAATCTACTCTAAAATACTTTTAAACTTTTCAATCAATACTTACTCACATCTAATGCCAAAGAAAACACCCGTCATATCTGATGAATAGACGAGTTCTCCATCGTAAAATAATCATGAAAATCCATCCTGTTGTTGTTTACTGCTACAGCGGAAACACGTGTTAATCTCCAATAATATCAACTCATACCGTAATGAGTCGTGTAAATGTGAGATTTTGTATTAAATCTTTGTGTTTCAAAGTTTTTTTAAATTTCATGTCAGTATATGTTTAAATGTATTTTATATTAAGAATATATTTTTAAACAAACAGCAAAAAATCTGATTTTTTTTCGTAGACCTTTAGAGCCGCTTGGTCCGATTCTAATCGCTAAATATTCGTTTTTATTCTTGAAAAATAATTGTCCTAAAATTGTTTCACTTTTTGTCAAATTATACTCCCAAAGTCTTTATTTTTCAAAAGATATCAAAATTCAAAAGTTAGAAAAAAATAATATTTGTTCGGTCACACAATAAATAATCCTATGTTTATATCGCGTGAAATCGCCTTCGAAAAATTAAATTTATTGCTTACATGTATATCCCATGAAGATCGAACCCGAGCATTTTTTTAACAACAAAGTACTTGTACATGGACAATATTTTAGCCATCGTTACTATATAAATTTCCTTTAAAGTAAATATCTGATTTTCCTTTATTCTTTAACTAAGCATATTAATATAAAAATGTCTATGGATTATATTCAATGACTTAGGTTTCTACTAATGGAAATAAAAATACTCGGGTTTGAATTATCTTATAATTAGATAAAACCGATAAATTTATTTTCTACAAAGGTGATTTCACAACAGATCTTAACTTCCTGTCAGGAACTTCTGTTTATCAATAAGGTTTTTGATCTATGTTTCTCTAAAGGTGTTAAGATAATTACTGTTATTTTAAACCAATTTTTTAAAATAATGCATCTATTTAGGTAAAGATATTTAATTAAATATAATAGTACTTAACATGTTGTTCCGAATAAGGCGCAACAAAAACGACCTTTGACGTTAAATATTGACTACATTCAAATTTTCAACAAAAAATTACGCAGAGGTTCAAAATTCAAACTATGGTAATTCAGAAAATACCGAAAATAAAGAGACCAGTGAAGGCTTGTTGAAATGGAAATTTTCTCTACTATTACAAGCTGTATTTTGTTTTCCCTATTTCAACACAGAAATAAAGGTAAAACTGCGTTTAATTTAAATATTACGAATAAAACCCAGAAAAATCACATGAGTGGAAGAAAATTTTTGTTTTTACAAAATACTTAAAAGTAAAAGCAATATTTTTCACATATCAGGAAAAAATACACTTTCGTTAGGATATTCGTCCTTGCTTTGGAAAATTGCGTCATTTTTAAAAAGTCATGAATGTCTTCAAAACATAAAATCTATTCATAACCGATAAATAAGGCTCGAAATTTTTACAGGGTCTGAAAGTAGAGAAAATTTCCTAAAAGATGATATATAATTTATATACCCTAATGCTATTATTAAAAATATACAAAGGTCCTGTTATTGCGATGTCGTGTTTTAAAGCGCATTCGGTCATATTGACCGATGCGGTAGAGAAGGGGTTAAGACATTCTTTTTTTTTAATGCATACGTTTTATGGATAATGTACAACTGTATGTAGAGAATGTGTGAAAACTCCGCCTTGTTCTGATTGGTCAGTTAGTTTGTATATTTTACCCTTATATCACTAGTGAGCCGCGGGCACAGAAGAAAAGGGTGTTAAGGTCTTTTATTAAAATGACTTTGCAAATTACATTATATTTACATTATATTTACATGAATCTACCTTGGTGCTGCCAAAATACATGTGAAAAGGATAGGAGAAAAGGCACAAGTCAAGAATTTTCAATAGAAAAAACAATCATAGTATACTCTTATCTTAGATTTTCTCCCCAAAGAAGAAGGTATGGTTTTAGCTTTAGCTCTAAAATGTAATGACATCAAAAAGTTGTGAAACTGGCTTGAATATTAGTTAAACATATATGACTGTGATAAGTAAGGAAAGAATATGGCATGAGGGTTTACCATTCTCCAAATATGACGTCATTTATGTGAAGCATTTCTCTATTTTCGACAGAAAAAACCTCAAAATGGCTAATTTCAAGGGTTATTTTCCTTTAGAAAACAGAGTCCACAGCCGTTGTCCACGTTATTTTTTCTTTTGATATTTTGTGCAAAATTCAATAACAAATCACATACCTCAAGATATCTCAAGATTTTTGTGGGCAATGCCTGTGGACAATGTTATCTGAAAGAAAATTCCATTGAAAATTGCTGTCTTCTGCAACTTTGTAAGAAATAGGGGAAAATGCACGTGTTCATGACGTCATTATTAGCATTTAAAACACGTGTGAGAAAAATGATTTGTATGATTTTTCTGCATTGAATTTCATTTATTTAAAACGCTTGAGTTTTCAACTTTTGCACCATTTTCATTTTTGAGAAAATCAGAGGGCAAAATTTGTATTGAAACCATACCTTGTTCTTCTTCCAGTCACCTGGTACAGTTATATTATACAAAGTTTGTGGATGAATAGCTACATATATATTATAATTCAATTATGTTCCATTTACACCATTGAGCTATCATTCTTAGTACATTCTACTTGACGTAACATACAAATGAAATATTGAGTTGAATGTCGATGAAAAAAATCATTAAAAAAAATACAAACGAAATATTTTATTTTTGTGGACTTAATATACATTAAGAGTAGGAAGGACAACGATATCAATTTACATATATTGTGTTAGATTGAATTTTTTATCGAATTGTACATTTTAATACAATACACATGCCTCGAAATATTATATTTTTGTGGATGATAAATTTAGGGTTCTCACTCACCTACATATCTCATTTGGTTCATCTATTCTTTACATGTAATGAAATTGTAGATATATCATTTAAAATTGGATTGAAACTTCACTTGCATGTTTTGTATAAATGACAAGGGCATGTTGTCCCTGTCAAACGAATAAACGCGCCTCTAATTTTGAAGTGTTCACATATGGAAATAGCACGTAATATTGATATCAAAAAAGAGTTCTCGGTCACACTAAGGTAGGAAAAACGTAATTTTCGAGATTGCTCCGCTTGGACATACTGTGAAATCACTAATTTCGTGGGGGGGGTTAATTTTCGTTGTTTTCTTGGAATGAAGAGATCCACGAATTCATGTCCACCACAAAATGTAAATTTTCATATGCACAACTGCTAAAAAGTTCTTCACCCACGAAATCAAATCCCTAAGAACCAAAATGTTTTCCTTCAACCACGAAAATTTGACCCCACGAAAATATATGATTTTACAGTACATTGCTTAAAAATCAACAATTTATTAAAATATCAAACTAATGCCAAAGAGTTTGTAAAATAGATAAAAAGGTGATGGTAATTAAACGTTAAAAATTTCAGCGATGTATCCTAAGTGGTTACAATTTTATAACGCTGGTCCACGAACAACCCACAAACATAAAAAATAGATTTGAAGATTTATTTAATACTTATTAGTTTCCATACGAAGGTATCAATGAAAAACACCACCTTTTACTTGTATACATACCCGAAATACAACCTAAATCAAGTCCCCTTTTGAAGAACAATCTATGAATTCTGTTTTTTTTTTCTAAATGTTCAAACTCTTAATGAACATGTTTCCTCCTATCAATAGATTTTTATAAAAAAATCTTTCGTTGTTTTAATTCATAAATTATATATTTAATCATTACAGTAGTGGCTATCTTTTGTCTTGTATTTTATACCGAATATTATAAAAACAATGTAAAGATTGATACTTTCTTCCAGATATAACAGTTGGTCCCTATATGGCATGGAGAACCTCTATTTCTGGTATGTTAAATCTTATTAAATTCCATATATTGGTTGTTTAAATATCTGTTTGTCTTATATGTCCGTCAAACATTAAATCTCAAACATTTTGACTTCTTCATCAGAACTCAACTAAATCCCCCCCCCCCCCCCCCCGACAACAGCATTTTTACACACCCCAAAACATATTTTAAAAGAACAAAAAGATAACACGTGCTTTCGTTTTTTTCCTCAAAAAGATTTTTTAATATACAAGAGGCCCACGGGCCTTATAGGTCACATGAGCATAATGCAACAACTTTCCAGTATTGAGTTTGATTCATGTTTTAAGCCAGATGCTATATGGCATTCACAATTTTGAAAGAGGCACCGTTGATCATCATAACAATACACTTAGCAGTTGCTTAGCTTGGTTACTGAATACCCATATGCAGGGTAGGGGAACAAAAATGCATTCCAACTAATCAGTAGTGCCCCTGACACTGTGACATAAACCCCTGACCCTAGGTCCACACATTGCACAAATTTTAGAAAGGTATCCTTAAAATTGCCTATCAAAAAAAAATGTTTTATAAATACAAAGGAACAGATTTCAAACAATTAATTCATTTTTAGTTTATAAGTAGAGCTCCCCCCCAAACCCGGACCCTGGGGCCTTGAAATTCACAATTCTGCAAGATTAGGGCCCTTGCCCATCATAACTATATAGGTAGTTCATCTGATTCATACCCAGAGACATAGAAGAAAATTTTCAAAGATTTAATGTATTTTCACTACATAATCAATAGAGCCCCGCTCTAACACAAGAACCCCTGACCCTGGGGCCATAAAATTATTCATAATTGTAGAGGAGGCATTCTTGCTAATCATAATTATGTACTTAGTTAGTTTATTTAATTCCTAGGAGAGGAGCAGAGAAGAAGATTTTCAAAGAATTCATGTATTTTCAATATAATCAAACAAGCCCTGCACTAACACCAGAACCCCTGCCTCTGGGGCAGTTTTCGTAAAAGCACTCTTGCTCATCATAACTATGCATTTAGGAGCAAAGAAGAAGATTTTCAAAGAATTCATGTATTTTTACTTTATAATCGATAGAGTCCCGCCCTAACACCAGAAACCCTGACCCTTGGGCCATAAAACTCACAATTTTGGTTGAAGCACTCTTGCTCATCATAACTAGGCACTTACTTAGTTTATTTAATACCTAGGAGCAGAGAAAAAGATTTTCAAACATTCATGTTTTTTCTCAATAAAATCAATAGAGCCCCCCAACACCAGAACCCTTGACCATAAAATTCAAAATTTTGTTTGAGGCATTCTTTCTCATCATAACTATGCACTTGCTTACATGTAGTTTATTCAATACCTAGGAGCAGAGAAGAAGATTTTCAAAGAATTCATGTTTTATATAATCAATAGAGACCCCCCCAACACCAGAACCCTTGACCCTGGGGCCATAAAAATTCACAATTTTAGTAGAGGCACTCTTGCTCATCATAACTATGCATTTACTTAGTTTATTTGATACCCAGGGGCAGAGAAGAAGATTTTCAAAGAAATCATGTATTTTCACTATACATAATCAATAGAGCCCCACCCTAACACCATAAACCCTGACCCTAGGGCCATAAAATTCACAATTGTGGTAGAGGCACTCTTGCTCATTTTGACTATGTACTTAGTTGGTTTATTTAATACCAAGGAGCAGAGAAGATTTTCAAAGAAATAATGCATTTTCACTATATACTTATTTAGCCCCGCCCTAGCACTAGAACCCCTGACCAAAGGGTCATGAATTTCAAAGTTTGGTAGATGACTCAATGCTTATTACAATCATGCAAACAGTTTGACTGCTTGAAAGAAAGAAGAAGATTTTTAAAAATTGCATTAATTTTAATGGTTTTGGCCCCACTTCTCAGGCCCCAGGGGGGCAGGGATCATGAAATTCACATTTTTTGTTGCCCTTTATCTTTGAATGCTTTGTATTAAATTTGGTTGAAATTGGTTCAGTGGTTGCAGAGAAGAAGCTGAAAATGTTCAAACGTTAACACACGACGCACGAAGGACGACGCACGACGAAGGATGAAAACAGATAGCAATAGTTCACCTGAGTCTACTCAGGTGACCTAAAAATCTGTAGAAGTAAGATGAAAACTTTTGAAGAATAAGGTATTCCCTACATATTTACCGTGAACACCTTGACATTTTTATCTCGGTAAAGAAAAAAATATAATGCATTATACAGTGTAATCGTGTATGGAGGTTTAGATTGCACAAGTACGTTCTTATCAAGTTCAAGTATAACACTAGGCAGAATAAATTATACGTTGGTAAATATAATTTTGCTCAGCCGACCGATTTTAATCGATAATGCTCAAATTTCTTTGGTATAGATAATTCACAAATGTGTCTATCGAATGGACCATACACATAATCACGGGTTTCATGAGGGCCGAATACTAAGCCTTGCAGACTTTAAATGGGCATAAGGAAAGACGTATAACGTGGAGAAAAGAGAATACTGTAATTATACATAAGTTCGTTTTATCCAAATATCTTATCTCGCATATCAGAAATTGTATGGACTATTTTCTAATTAACACTCAAAAAAATTTAAGACTAATATTGATCTTTTCGATAAGATTTTCATGTCAGGCTCTAAAAACTAAAAAATTATAATTACCGTATTTATAATATCAAATTTTTGAAGTAATATAATTTTTTTGGAATGCAGTCTACTAGAGACAGATTTTTGTATTCCATTTAAAACGTATTGTAAGCTTTTAAGTCGTGTTTGTTCACGGTACAATTGTCATGAATATTATATTATTCTCAAATGTGCATAAAGTTTTTAAAAAGTTTGTTCTAAAAAAATCATTTGAGCAAAAAACTTAAAAACCACGTGTTTATTTTTATTTAAAATGCGTTTTAATGACTTCTACCTTTACCTGAAGTAAGCTTTTTTTTCACGGAAGAACAATAACGTATAAAAGTTCGATATAAAGTTAGTTATTTTTTAAGCTGAGAAAATTATTTCCAATGTATTTGAGATTTTATCCTTACTTACGTTTTCCATTAAGCATGTTTACATTTATCAATGAAATAATCATTATTATTTGTTATTTCAAACAAAGGATTTATAGCAATTTTTTTCTAAATATTACATGTACATACATGTATATTATTCTGAGTTTGACATGCTAACTAATTTTATGCCCCCGTAAACGAAGTTTCGGTGGTATATAGTTTTTGTCGTGTCTGTCTGTCTCTCTGTTTGTCTGTTTGTCCGCAAAAACTTTAACCTTGCCTATAACTTTTGATTTAGTGGAGCTAAGACTTTCATATTTCATATGTGTATTCCTTGTGAGAAAACCTTTCTTTGGGTATCACCAAATTTGACCTCTTGACCTTGGAGTTTGACCCAATTTTAAATGAAAATTTTAAAATTTTACTCTGTCCATATCTTTCAAACAGTGGACACCAGGGCATTTATACTTTACACATGTAATGTTTGTTTAAAGACCTTTCACTGGATACCAACAACATTGACCCTTTGACCTTGACCTTGTAGATTTCCGTACTTGTGAAAAAACTTTAACCTTGGCCATAACTTTTGAACGGTAAGTGATAGGGCTTTCATACTTCACATTAGTAATTGTTGTGAAAAGACCTTTTATTGGATACCAAGAACTTTGACCCTTTGACCTTGACCTTTGAGATTATCCTACTTTAAAAAAGCAAAAATTTTACTTTGGTCATATCTTTTGAACAGTACACACCAGGCCATTTATACTTCACATATGTAATGTTTGTTTAAAGACATTTCACTGGATACCAACAATCTTGACCATTTGACCTTGACCTAGTAGATTTCCGTACTTGTGAAAAAACTTTAACCTTGGCTATAACTTTTGAACGGTAAGGGGTAGGGCTTTCTTACTTCATATATATAATTGTTGTGAGAAGACCTTTCATTGGATACCAAGAACTTTGACCATTTGACCTTAACCTTTGAGATTGACCTACTTTAAAAAAAACAGACCTTGACCATAACCTTTAAAGAGTTAGGTCTAGTGCTTTCATACTTTACATATTTGATCCTTATGACAAGACCTTTCATTTGATAACAATAACTTTGACCCTTTGACCTTGACCTTGGAGTTTGACTGACTTTTTAAGAAATTGAACGTTGACCATAACATCTGAACGGTTAGGGCTAGGGCTTTCATCCTCTACATAAGTATTTTATGTGGCAAGACCTTTCATTTGATACTAATTACGATGACCTTTTGACCTTGACCTTGGAGAAACTTTAACATTAGCTTACTTTCAAATTTCACAATTGTTTTCCAGTGAGAATACCCTATTTTTGGTACCAATTAATTAAATTTGCGTTTAAGAAAAGCTTAATCTTTGCTATGTTGCCATACGGGGGCATCAGTGTTTTACAAACACATCTTGTTTCTCATAATAGCGAAATTATTCCAAAGACTCTACTTCCTTGTTTGCTTTTTGTGAAAGGGAAAAATTAAAAAATCTAATTTGAAAAATCACTGGAAAAGAGATTTCTCTTTCATCGAAAGAGATATCTCTTTAGCTTAGAAAGACATATCTTTTTGAAAATCTAGAGATATCTCTGTAACCAAGAAATATATCACTTTTAACCTTGTTGAAGAGGTATTTCTCTAACTTTTGGAGATATCTCTTTATTGAAAGTTACCTCTCTAGCTTATAAAATCATCTTTCTATCCAAAAGAGATAACGCTTTTACAATGAGAAATATATCTGTTTTGAAAGAGAGATCTCTCTAGGGTATAAAGATACCCTTATTGGCCAAAGAGATATTTCTTTTAGTTTTAATGATATAGCTCTATAAGCTTAAGAGATACCTCTCTATGCTAGAATAATTTCTCTCTACTTGAAAGTTTCTTTTTATTTTACGAATATATAGTAGAATGGCTTGTCATATCTATTTGTCATGTTGTGAATTTTGAATTTACCTGTTGGCAGTAAATACAAAATTTTGTTAATTTTGCATTTGCTGTCACCCGGTAAATTCAAAATTTAAAACATGACCTTAACCTAACTAGAAGTGTTAAAGGTCCATGGCTATGATCTTTTTTGCCTGAGCATAAAGCTCCAGGGATCTCATTCTATCATTAGTCCTCTTTTTCTCCGTCTGTATACTTTTGAAATTTCAACTTCTTTTCCAGAACCACTTTGATAACCTTAACCAAGCTATCCACAAAGCATCCTTTTTTGTGATATGGATTCAAGTTCAATGTTTTACGTTATACAGTTTTCGATTATCATCACTGTTGTTAAAAGTCCCATATTTGTAACTTTATTTGTTTCCACACGTGTTCATTTTAAATTCATATCCATTTTGGCCATGATTCCAAACATAATTTGTTTCTTGACTTTTCATAGGTTGAAAATTACACACTGAACATATCAGGAGCTATTTTAGATTTTCACATTATTACTCTTAGGCCAGTTTGTTAGAATGATTTACATTGGTCAGAGTTTTTAAATAAACCACGACAGCAGCATTTTCAAGTCACTCTAGGTTAAAGAACCCAATAGTTCAAGCTTTCTTTTCTTCTCTCTTAGGGTTTAATCCCGGACTGCTTATGTATTATCATTCTCTTTTGTTTATGACCTAAATTTTGTTAAATGTAACTAAGCCCTTAGTTACAGTCACATAGGTTCAAGGATGAATTAGTTATGCCTAGGTCTTTAAAGTGTTACTTCTAATAAATAAATTGCCGCGTGTAATGAATAGGCTTTAGGAAATGTTCAGTCTACTTGCATTGTGATAAGGGTGTTGTATGAACTCTCTAAGGGTGTATTGTAGCTAACTCTAACCTATTTTGATATTTTTTCAGATTATTTATTATTCATTATTAATTATTATAATTATTAACTAATTAGGATATTTCAGTATGGGGATAAACAGGAAATTTTAAAGAGTAAAAGGTTATTGCATTTTCATTGATTTAGTGTTATTTAACTGCTTACGTCATAGAATTTGTAAATGTGTTAAAAATTTCTTTACCTTGAAATTTTAGCTATAAGAACGTTCTTTTTTATTTATATTGAAGCTATCACACCTACTCAATGGGACATTCCAAAGAAAAGGCGCGAAGATTTACTCGTGGCGTTTGACACAAAATTATAAGTAGTGACCACCTTTCATTATTGTAAGACAGATGTACAGTTTCAGAAGTATATACAACTAGATTTAGAGATGTGGTCCCAATAGCGTTACAGTAAGCGCTTTGGATTTTCATGCAGGCAACCCGGGTTTAATCACCTTTGTTTCCCTAAAAGGTTTTATCATTTTTTTCAGATCGATTTTGCGGGGTTTTTTTTTCAGAATGAGACGGAAGACCTCTCGTTGCTCGCAACGAGTTTCTTTTCTAGTTATTATCATTATTATTATTATTATTATCATTAAATAATTCATGCTGTTATTGCATATGCATTCCAGCTTATTATTATTTTTCTGCCTGATTTTTTAAATTTACTTTTGAGATAATTTTGGAAACTTATTCCTTTTTTGCTGTCAACTACAAATTATTCATAATTATCAGCATAATCAACTTACAGTTAAAATTTAAACTTTCTACTTATTTCAAGGTGTTAATTATAATATAGGAATCTCAAAACCTGGGTTGAATAAAACAAAACCAATTATTAAACTATTGCACAGTTTGTGGGCTTAGTCTGTTTCTTACCATTACCTAGATGTAGATAATGTTTGCGATTTCTATATACTTTGGGCAGAATGAGTACACTAAAGGGTGACAAACAAACTGGATCCCGTTACAGTGGTATAAATTGGATTGCTATTTAATCCATTCTTTATAATTTATTTTCCAATCATTAAAAAAACAAGGCAATTTTCCCTAAAAATTGGTTCGTTTTTTAAGGCAACGTCAAGCAGATTGATAGTTTTTGACATGTAATTGTGACGTAGGCAACTCTGGTTATTTAGATTAATTTTTCATCCAATCAAATGACGCTTTACAACCAAAGTTATATTCTTGAGAGATATTTACTTTTGCAAAATTTATATTTTTCTTAGATGAACCTGTTGAAGAGAAAATGTGTTCAATTTTGCATGAACTTATTTGGGGGTCATGGGTCAAAACGCGACTGATTCACACAGCGAGATTATATTTTGCCAAGTACATGTAATACATATTTCTGTCACGGTGCAACTGGTTCTGGAATAGATCTTAGTTAATTGCAAAAAAAATGAAATGATTGAAACATATGCTTGATTATTTAATCAACAGATGTACAATAAATCTTCTTTCGATGTGAATAATGTTATTCAATACAAATTCAGCTGAAAGCTTCACCCACCTTTTAATTCCGAAATTTCTTCGGAGTTATGTAAACTAAAGCAGGCGATACCATCGCTTTTGACTTCAAGCACATTAAGGGCTTATGGAGTAGTAAGATTATTATCAGCAGCAATCATTGTTCT
Source organism: Saccostrea glomerata (assembly GCA_003671525.1). NCBI lineage: Eukaryota > Metazoa > Mollusca > Bivalvia > Ostreida > Ostreidae > Saccostrea > Saccostrea glomerata. Next base: position 4,672,848 of record PRKT01000007.1, read on the forward strand.
TTCATTATAATCAAAGATTTCCTGGTCTAGACTGCTGAACAAAAATGAAAACATTCAAATGTTGAGCGAGACAAACTTTATAGAACAAACAACTTTTAAGTCATTGTGCGTCACAACCTAGCAATACGGCGGCTTGTTCGTGTAATAAATTCAGTTTTACTTGGAATTAATTCGTCTCAAATATTTTCATCAGGCGCCTTAGGATTTGATTACGTGACCACCTAAGATCTTTTCCCAAAAAATTTTTTAACATTTTTTTTTTCCTAAATATTTACATCACTTCCAAACTAATGTCTAATTTTTTATATACAAATTAGCGATTAATCGCTGTTTTCTTTTATATGACACGAAATATGTTAGTAAAATATCCTTATAATTCCTACTGTTTTGTTAGTTTTTAAAACCAACAATATGTTGGAATTCCTATGAGAACCAATTGCGTTCCGTTATTAACAGACCTATTTTTGTATTCATATGAAGCAGAATTGATGCAAAATCTTATGCATAAAAAGAAGAAAACACTTGCTGTGGCCTTCAACTCGACCTTTACATATATCGACGAGGGGTTGCCAATCAACAATGGTGATTTCCATTCCTACGATATACAGTATTCAGGAGAAGTTGAGATAAAAGATTCCAAAGAGTATGACACTTTGTTTTGAACTTGGATATTCTACTTGAAAAAGACGTTAATGTAACCTTTTAACCAAGTTATATGACAAACATGACGACCTTAACTTTTCTGTCTTCAATTTCCTTTACTTATGCAGTAATATATCTCCATCACTTGCATACGGAGTGTATATATCTAAGTTGATTCTTTACATAAGAACATGCTCTACGTATGAACAATTACTTAAACGAGTTAATTAATTATTGACAAACAAGTTGATGAAACAAGAATATCAGCAATCTCTTTTAAAGTCAACATTTCGTAAGTTCTATGGTCGATGCAATGATCTTGCCAGCAAATGCAATTTATCATTGAGTCGTATGCTGACTGACTTTTTCATATCAATTGTTAGTCCATTATTTATACACCAAATTGACGACATATTTTTTCCGCTATTTCACGATCATGACAATGAGTTCACGGCAGATGTAACCGGTCAGCAGGCCTGGGATGTTCACTCATCCATGGTACCTGATCCGACCTCTGATGTTTCGGAGGTCCGTGTTTGCTATGCTCCTATGTTGTATTGTTTTATGGACTTTGATATTAAATACTGTTCGTTTTCTCCATATCTTTGTTGCACTAAGCTTGTGCTTCCTGATGGAATGTAGTTTTAATCATAAAAACATGTTGTTTAGACCCCCTCTCAAAAAAAAAAAAAACAAACAAACAAACAATAAAAACATATACCGTAAATCTGGAAATTTTTACGTCGATTTATTTTTGCGAATTTGGGTCAAAAAGCTGTTGATTAATTTTTACGCTTCAAATTTTTGCGAATTGTCACTGGTGCTAAAAATAAAAATCACTGAAGATTTTCAGATCAGGTTATGTTTCAAATAATATGCACAGTTAGAATACCACCAATATATTATAAAGTATAATCCAAATGAAGAAAAAATATAACTTATTCTCTCAACGTTTCTTTTTTTCTCACCTAAAATTTACACGCCGCGTTTACATTTGGAACTAGCACTGAGTTTGAGTTATCGCCCGTGTTAATACACGCTTAGATAAAATGACAGTTCTCTCTTTATTGGCAAATTAATTGATGAAAATGATTAAAAAGGAGCATACCGCCTCAGTGCTTGTCAAATCGTCGGACGATATTGCATATAATGAGGGCAATTTACACGCACGGGTAATTAACTTGTAGTTATATAGTAGACTAGTGTAAACAGGTTTCTTTTAAAAATAACCAGTGCTTACCGACGCCTATTCACTGAGTTAAAAAAAAAGACACAAGTCCTCAGAAAAAAATTCTTCACATGTTGATTTATTTTTAAGAAAAATATTTTTGCGAACGCACTGCACGCGCAAATTTGCTAAAAATTTATCTACAGTAAAAATTTCCAGATTTACGGTATAACTAGCGACCGCAGTTGAGATTTACGCAATCATTAAAACCGTTTTAAAAGAAAAAGAAAGAAAAAAAATCATTGATAAGTCTTTCGCTATCTCTATGAAGAAATTTCGGAAAATTAGAAAAAGTGAGACATCAACACCACCTTGTCTTCCCAAGACTCAATTTTTATGAGAAAAAAAATAAGGAAAAAAATAGAGATAAGGCTCTCTGCTCAAACGTACGGACGTTGACGGTTAAAATCCTTTATAATAATATAAATTGAAGCGCGTAATTCTTTCATTGATTTTAACATTACTTAAGGTGACTCATTACATCCACAGTTTATTTTAGATTTCAATACAGCAACACTTAAAATGTAGATGTCAAATATCCAGATGGGGGTATTGATATCATTAATATTTTTATAGAATGTTTTAGTTTTTGTTTTATTTTAGTGAAATGTTTTATTTCAGGTTTATTATTCACAAAATTTCAGAACTTTCGGTGTCAAATGATGGGTATCTTCTTAAGACACACAGTGAAAATACCTCATAATACCTAATAATAATTTTATGAGAAAAAATAATTTTCTCCTAGAAAAAATTAAATGTCATTATTTTTTTAATTAATGCATTAAACATTTAAAATGTGTTCTGAAGATACAAGGAATGTATTTCAATGAATTACATGTCTCAAATTGAATGAAGAAAGTTTAAAGGAAATGAAAAATCCAATTAAAAAAATAATTGGTATAAAAAGTCCACTTTCAAGAGTTATCTTTCCTAAATAGCCAAGACACAAAACACTATGGAACGTTTGACATTACATCTAAAGTTCAGAATAAAGCTTTAAATTGCCAGAGTATACATTTAAATAAAAAAAAAAACAAATATATAAATAAACACCAAGAAAGTAAATAGTGCAATTAAATAAAATCATTATTTCAACAAGGTTGTAGATTTTAACTTGAATTTCCTCCATATATACATGTCAGTGATTGATGGTGTTCACTGCATGCATGGCTATGAAATTGACATTACTTGTTGGCGAAGATTTGACTGTTGCTTTCTTTTGTTTCTGCCTAAAAGCAATTCTTTTTGGTTTATGGATAATGAATCTGTTACTTTGTTTTCACTGTTTACAACACCGCATGACGGCATGTTTCATATATTTTTAAAGCGTTTTAAAGGTCAGGGTCATATTATAGAGGTACCTATACAAGTCGTCCTCTGAGCAAACCGATCGACACATTGGAGGTTTTATTTTTTTGTGTAGTACGTCATCAAAAATTGGTGTAATGAGCCTCCTTAATAAACTTAATAACTTAATAAACATAATGAAAAGATAAAAAGAAAAACTTTCTATTAAACTAAGAAGCTTAACTGAATATCTTATACTTGGCTTTGGATATATGTAATTTTCAAATAGAAATGCATTAGCATAATTACGTATTTCTATTTACTCAAGCCCTTTGCAACGATTCTAGTTCATCAACTTACTCAGTTTAAGATCATATATTTTGTATGTAAATAAAACACTTCCAGAGACAAAATGAAGTGTTTTGTTGAAAATATTTGTAACTTCAAGGATATTAAATGTTAGATGTTTAATGTCGGATTCCTTTATATGACAAATGAATAATGAGTGCTGCTCTGTAGCCGCAACAGTTTTTATATACAAAAATTTTGCGCTATTCTTAGCGTAGGGATCTCAGGTAATTTAAGACAATTGCGACTTACTCGGACTTTCCGAAAAACAAACAACCTCAAATGTATTAAGGAGACGCTATAAACAACCCCCTTAACAATAACTTTGAAATAAATGTTGCAAAACCTCTCATCTTTGGAGCATTAAATTTTAACTTATTAAATGTAAATATACTAACTGAAATATGCGACAGACGGGAATTTTAATCCCATCTATTCTATTTGCAAATAAACAGGGAGATGTATATAGTTTTAACATCTGGTGATGTTACACTAAAAGGTGACACAGAATGACCAATAGTTACTTTAATCGCACATAAACTAAATGTTGAATTCTACGTCGATAGTTATAGGTCTATATTTTCATCATTTTTGTTCAAAATCTTATACGTGAAAGAAGAAAACACTTGATGTGGTTTTCAATTCGACATTTAGATATATCGACGACTTACTGTCAATTAACAATGTTAATTTCCCTTTCTATGTCGATACGATACATTCTGGTGAGTTTGAGATATAACATACCACAGAGTCTGTCACCTTTGTTTCATACTTGGATATTTTACCTGAGAAAAGACAATAATGGTAACCTAAAAATCAAGCTTTCTGACAAACTTGATGAATTTAACTTTCTATCGTCAACTTTCCTTATTTAAGCAACAGTATACTTTCATCACCGGTATACGGAGTTTATAATCTTAGTTGATTTGGTACACAAATGCATGCTCTACAAATGAACAATTTTTAAAACAAAGATAACTATTGGCAAAGAAGTGGATGAAGCAAGAATATCATAAGTCTTATTTAAAGTTAATATTTTGTAAGTTCTATAGTCGATGCATTGACCTTGTCAGCAAATACAATTTTTCATTAAGACAAATGCTGACTTACAAATTTCATACTTATTGCAAGTCCATTATTTATAAACTGAATTGACGACGAGTTTTTACGCTATTTTCCTATTATAACAAGGAAAACACGGCAGGTGTGACCGATTGACAGGTGATGCTCATGCCTCCATGGTACATGATCCCACCTTTGATGTTTTGGAGGTTCGGATTTGCTCTGCTCTTGTTTTGCATTGTTTTATGGACTTTTGATCTTGAATACTTCGCTATTTTCACATGTTTTATTAAAAAAATAGGAATATCATGGCCGCAACACGATTTGCACGAAAGATGCAAACTTTGGAAAGGTACACGTAGGATTTTTCGGAGGTTTCCCCCTTTCTGCTTTGAAATTATTGCTACAGATCTATATCAGCTTAATATGATTCCTTTATATCAGAAAACTTTGATATATTCTTAAGCAAATACAAAATACAAATACATGCACACATTATTAATAACTTTTAGTTTAATATGGATTTGAGTATTTCAATTAATATAGACACTACCGTTATGATATATGATTAATAATAATATTCTTGTGAAAAGTACCCCTTTTTCTACAATTTGTTTTGATAAGAAAAAACTAGAATTCGGTGTATTGATTTTTTTCATACATGTGCAACGTCTTAGTTTAAGAAGTATTTTATTCATAATATACAAAGAGTACAATATGAATATGGATTGAACAGCAGGCCAAGGGCCTATACATGTATTAGTTCTCTCCATTTGAGATCAAGGTACACATAGTACAATTAAATTACTATAGATATTTTAAGTTTAAAAAAACATGTATTATAAATTAATATTAAGAGAATTATAAAGAATACATAGTTGAAGAAAAATTTAGGAGAAAAAATGCATAAAGAAAACAATAACATAAACTTAAAAGAAAAGAGAGAAAGAAAAAAAATGATGGAAAAAACAAACAAACAAAAAATTAAGTAATAAATAATATGGAGAGGAAGGCTCAGACTAAAATCTTTTAGTGTTTTTTATAAAATTATGAACTTGGTCAAAGAATAACATATTTTCTCTAAGAGATGGACAATCATAACCTGATAATACAATATTGACATCTCTTGGTATGTCATGGTCACTCATGTATGTAAATAAAATGTTCCTGGCAAAATCATAGCATGGGCATTGAAAGAAAAAATGAACAGAGTCTTCAAAACAATATCCACATTTTAGGCATTTAGGTGAATCAACTAAATTATGATTAAACAAGTCTGCATTAAGATTACTAGAGAAATTTCTCAACTGACAGTGGAGTATATTTAATTTTCTTTGTCCATAATTGTATAATTTGGATTTTGTTTTATCTTCAAGATTTTTATTTTGCATACACTGTTTAAACTTTGCTACACTTGTTACAGATTTTAAGCTATCTGGCAAATCATTCCATAATTTAATTGTAGATGGTAAAAAACTATTGTAGTATGCAACTGTTCTAGTGATTGGTAAGTGATACGAATTATTGCGGAACGCGTAATTATGTGAAACAGGTAGGCATTGATTGACCATTTCAATATTCAGGTGTATAATCATTAAGTATTTTGTACATAAGTGTAAGCTTATGTTTAGTTCTTCTTTCACTAAGTGTTTGCCATCCTAATTCATTATACAACTTTTGTTTTGAAGAATTGCGTTTTAACCCAGTAATGATACGCCCAGCCTCTATTTGCACACTCTCTAATAGATTACTCTGTTCCTGTGTGCAATTATCCCATACTACATTTCCATATTCTAAAATAGGCCTTATAAAAGCAATATAAATACTAATGAGGGAATCTCTGTTTAATTTGTATTTAAGGGTGCTAAGAACATTTAAACGTTGACATGCTTTATCATATATTTTGGATATATGTTCTGATGCGTCTTCATCATTTAAAGATTGTTGTTATGTCAAATAGCTGACTTTCTACACCTTGAGTAAATCTGGCGTTCTCAGTAAATACTTCTTGTTTTTTTTAGCTAAGTGCTCCTCACTGAAAGATGACGAGGTGTGTGTGTTATTCTGTTTTCTGTGTTCTGACTCTGGTCCTCCTGACTTTAATGACACAGAGTGGCTGGACATGCTTAATGTGATACGACAGAATGTTTACCGTAAATTGGATTCAATATCGTATGAAGAAGCACAAAAGACTCTGGAAACACTCAAGTCATATGATTTTCTTTGGATTGATAAAAATAAGGTACATTTCGTCGGGGACCCACAGGATGAAATCATGTACCTTGTGTCGGATTATGCCTATTTTATATATACTGTGTTTTATTTATCCAGTGTTAGCACAACAACTAAATATCTGAGATCGCAGAAGTACACACGAGTTTTCGGAGAGAAATGTGTTATAGGAAATAGTGATATTTGTGATTCCTTAATGATACAACGACTACAGATGAACATTCTTTTTCACCTCACCATGTTCGACACATCAGTCATTGATAAAATAGCACAGATGTGTAAGTACACCCTTTTGGAGGGGTCTTTTGAGACTAGATCTGATCCTACAGATAAAATGCATGTCACTACTTTGAAGAAAAAGTTTGATATTTAAATTTTCTGCTTTATTTTTTAATCCCTTATTAGATTTGTGTATATATGTAATCAATGGTACTTATACTTTATTCTAGTGAATATTCCGCTTCGAATTGTGCAGGGGAACCAAAGCTTGAAAATTGACTTCAAAGAGTATTTGAAACAAACGTGTGAGCGGATCTATTACAGAGGAAGAACCCAGGACAGAGAACAATACGTGAAATGGCTCTGGAAATATGGGAAGTACGCGAGACCTGACATCGTGAGATCCTGTGTAGGCCTCCTTCCACATTGGGATATATTTATCATTGACAACTCAGCTTACAGAAAACCAAGTAGGTGTATTTTCTTTAATTATGTAAAATTTAGTTGAGAATCTTTCATTTTGGATGGATATTTTTTCATATTTCTTATTCGGACAAAATAATGATTTTCTGAATATTCACTATTAAGGATAAATAACACGAACAAACTATTTTCAGAAATCAGCATAATTTATCATAGATTTACATTTAAATTGACAACCTGAGTAATGTTATCCAAGTAGAATGGGAGAATTTTATAAGATTTTGTTATAAAGTTTAAGAATGGTGCAAAATTTTGTATGCATTTATATAGAAGGCAAAATAAAATCTAAAATCTATGCACCAAGGAAAACCTACGATTTCTTAATATTTCAGGGATTTATCATTCATTTCATTACAAATCAAAATCAGTCAAAAAATATATATCAACTTGCGCATCCATTTTTTGTTTGTGTAAGTACCTTTAAGAGTATACTATTTTAACACCCAAAAAAGTAAGTGTCACGAGTCATGATTTACATTCAAGTTTAAGGTCATTTGAGAATTAAATAACTCCTATTAAGGTCCCTCCACACACTCACAGCTTATGTTCTCATGTTATTGAGCATTACTTTTAACAAGCATATCGACCTTTAAAAACTGACCAGGGATAAAAGCGTGATTTATACGGAATCTAAAAAATAATAATTTTACAAGTTTCAAAATATTTTTCCCAAGGCATTTTCATTTGTAGGACCAAAAATTTTGTCTTACCCTATTGTTTATTTTTATGCTCACAAAATAACCATAAAAAGCAAATTTTAGCATCAACATATTTTTTTAGAGAAATAAATTCAATTTATAAAAAATAAATAAAACTCATTTTTTTCTCACATTCATCTAGAGAAAAATCAAGGAAGACTCATTTTGTATAGAAGAAACATCAATGAATTAGATTACACCGAAAAATTGAATTAAAATACAATATACCACTGTAGAAAAACATATTGTCAAAATCATTGGTATCAAAGTTCCTTTTTGGAGTTATCTTTCCTGTTGCCCAGGACTCAAACACTTGGGCAAGTCTCCGCATTAGTTACTGGCTACTGCATGAACATTGAACTAGACAAGGATACATGTAAAAGAGGAAAACTAGAAACGAATACTATTTTATTGATATTTATAAATGAGATGATGTGATACAGAAACGCACAAACTAGTGTGCAAAAATATCAACTTTCAACACAGGATCTGTTAACGATAATCATGTCGGTGGGTTGATCAGCCTGAAAGTATAAATAACCTTAAAGTTCCCGTCATACCGGCAACGAATTATTATATAACATAAACCCAGTCATTTGTCTGTCTTTTGTAGAAAAAACGGACATCTTTTTCTATCGGTCACTCCGTGACCATATGTCATGTGTTCATTGTTATGAGTGCCCTACTTTCTCTTTCGATGACTCTCTTACAAGCGGTTTCAAGACAATTTGCTGATGTAAAATCTAAGTAAAACAGCAATTACGAGTATTTTTTCTCTATATACGTCACAGGTCACATGATATGAAGGACCCTTGATTTGAAGTTTTACACAGGAAAGATTTGCCATCTCTGTACATACCGGTAAATTAATTTTGCTAACTAAAAATATCTTTCACTATCTTACAAGAAAGTTTTTTTTTAAATCACTACTAAGTATAAAATGACCTAGTAAAAAGAAAATATAAAATCCTTTTATCTGATAAATATATTTAAACAAAAAATGAATTGTTCCCCTTCCCTTACGATTTAGAAAGTCTTATCCTTTCAAAATTACATTTTATGCTAAATGCATGCAACTGTTGTACTTATATAAAAAAATAGAAAACGGTACTGAAATGTTCCCAGTATTCATGTATGTATTTATATACTATACCAGTCATGTATTTATTATACTATTATATTATTAAAGAAAAAAATGGCAGTGTCAATGTTTTGCTCTGTAAAATTCAAAACATGTGTCCGATCCAAAAGTAAAATAAGAGGTGCATAATGGCATATAATTAATATATTAATATAGCTACGGTCTTCGCATTCAGATAACATCCTTATGTGACCTCTGATCTCCCAAATGATGCATAATATATGGAAACCTATGTTTTCCGTATTCAGACAACAACTTTGTGTGACACAGCACTGGTTCTAATTAGGATGTACAAGATAAAGTGACTTCTGATCCCTGCAATCATATTACAGTGACACCTGTCTCATCTGATATTCACTGGGAAAAATTATTTTGTCGACATAGACAAGATGTTGGATTTCACAGCGTTAAAAACCTATTTATGTAAAACATAATGTGACCTAAGATGTATGTTTTAATATACAACATTAGTTTACCTCAAGTTGCCACACTGATGATAACTGGTGACTGTTTTGCACATTTTTGTGTCCTAATATTGATTTTCTATACATGATGGCCTCCGGTCACTGCATGATTTTACACACTATTTTATCACTCCCATTGGAAGGTATTGCTCAATACAGGTTAATGAAAATAAATTTGATGTGACCTGTCATCATGGGGTGCTTGCTCTTATGCATCTGATGTCTCTCTAAAACTTAAGAATCTCTGTTTTATGCTCTGTTCTCAAATGAATTTTATTTGTGTTGTGATATCGAAGGACATTTGCGATCTTTGTTTAAGGTAGAAATAATAAATTGAAAGAAGTCAAGGTTAAAATCGTTGATATCCAAAAGGAAAGAGTAAGCACATGCAATGTGAAGTATAATATCAAGGAACTAGCAGAATTGTTCAAATGTTAAGCTAAAAGCCCAAGGTTTAAGTTTTTTTTAAGTGAGGCAAACTCATAGATCTGTTCTTCAAAAGTTATGTCCAAGGTTAAAGGTGGGAAGAATCCTGCAAAATTGAGTCAAAGTCAAAGGCCAAAAGGTCAATGTGTTACATATGTAGTACCCAAAGAAAGACCTTATGACAAGAAATACACATGTATGTGAAATATAGCTAAAACACATCAAAATCATTTTATTTGTTATAGGTTTTGCAAAAACAAAAACTATAAACCTCCTTTTCTTCAGTAAAGAATGCACAGAAAAAAAAAGATTTTCAAAAATTAATAGTATTTTTTAAAATTCAAAGTATACACTTTATAAGTTCAGAATAAATTCAGCAGAAAAAATTGTAATTTTTCTATTTGATACATGACAGATGATATTCAGTATTTATATATGAAAAAACACGTATATTACAAATCTTTAAATGGATATTACGAATATGGTTAGAGCAAATTTATTCAAACAACCAAAGCTTTAAATTACTGTAGCCGATTCTTTCTGTATTTTACATTTTTGCACACGCTATTTTTCAAATTAGTTTTTTCTTCATGAAATCTAATCAATGTCACATGATATTGTTTACGTCAATCTTTATTACAGCTTTAATTCTTATAATCTATCATATTCCATATAAAGATGAAGGTATCACGGGGTGAAAAGCCAGGTTTCTCAAATTTGGAAACCCGATGGAAACATATGGGAATCGTGACATCAGTAGTTTCCATATAGTTTCCATTTTATGGAAACCACGTACCACGTAGTGGTTTCCACATAGATTCCTGAAATTCAGTTACAGTTTTTGTACATCAAATGAATTATTAAACATATAAAATGGTAATGCTTTTTTTCTTTTACATGTGATAAATTCCTTGATAGATTTTTAAAAGATTATGCATTATTTCACATTGCTTCCTTTCGAAAAGTTAGGGAATCTTGAAGTTTCCAAGTAATTTCTACCAGGAATGGGACTCCAGATAATTCCTCAAAGTTTCCGCCACACAAAAAAATGCTTCACAAGTTCCACATAGTTTCCTGAGTCACTGGAAACTTCGGGAATCTTAAGGTTTCACGAGCTTCCATGTAGTGTCCCAAAAAAGAAAACCTTAAGATCCCATCAAGTTTCCATTCCTTGGAAACCACTACGCTCCAATTCCATATGGTTTCCTGAGTCAAGGAAACTTAAGGAATCGAGAGGTTTCCCGAGCTTCCATGTAGTTTCCCGGATAAGAAAACCTAAAGATTCCACCAAGTTTCCATTACACGGAAACCCCCTACGCTCCGATTCCATCAAGTTTCCTGATTCTGGAAACCAGTGGAATCTTCAGGTTTCCCATTACGGGAAACTACATGGATGTTCGGGAAACTTCAGGTTTACAGAGGTTTTGTGGTTCGGGATACCTCATGGAATCGGAGCGTAGGGGGTTTCCGTGTCACGGAAACTTGACGGAATAATCTAGCATCCGCTACGGAAACCACTGGGAAACATGATGTAAACTTGATGTTTCCATGTGGTTTTCATAAAGTTTCCCATGATGGGAAACCACTTTTTTCACCCAGTGTATGGTAACATCCAATTCTGGACTATTACCTGGTGTACACAAATCAAAAGACTAATGAAACTGAGATGGTTTGCAGTTAGGAAATTTAAACGATGCTTAATTTTAAATGAACACTTATTTTTGTTAAAAGCTTACAAGGGCGGCACAAAAGGGGGCAGAGGTAGGACATATTTCTTTTCGGAATTTCCTCAATTATATTTTCGCGTTTCTTTTCGGGAATCTAAAGCACAAATATGCCTATTTGAGATGTTTAATCACAAAATGTATCTGGAGGTATGAAAAATAAAAATATAATAGATAGGCAGGCTTGTGCTGTATGTTTTCTAAAACAAAATGTGAAAATAATGGATAAAAAAGTAGCATTAAAAGGAAAAGAGAAAATCCGGAAATAGATATTTTCTGACCTTTCAATGACCTCTGTGAAACTAAGTAACAGTACTCATTTGTGGCAGGAGTGACAACAGTATTTAATTCATGAATTTTCGCATAATTCTACAAGACACTCAAAATTTGGCGTAAAAAATACTATCCTACTGTGTCCTTTAAGCTGGTTCAAGTGTTATCATTTGCATTAATGAGAATTGCTCTTCTATCGGTCTCTTTCAGGTCAATATCACACAAATCTACCATCAGCAAGATGTGTACTGTACTGCCTTTTGTTGGCTGACGATTATATCCTTGACTGCAAGAAAGATTTAAACAAACCACTGTTGAAAAAACTTAGGGAAAGGTATTTTAAAGATTCATCTTCATGGTATGAAATGAATACAAGTGATATGCCAGAAGAGATAATCATTACCGAGGAAAGAAAATTAAGGTTTAAAGCCGATGACATTAAACATGACGTTATGTACGCCTTCGTGACAGAGTGCCTCGTGGAGGACAGTGATTTAGAGTTTTTTCTTAACGTGGCGTCACGTACCGTGATATCAGAATACTGCAGGTCCTGGAGATATAAGAAAATGGAGGGAGAGAGATGTCTATATATACCAGAGTGGCCAAAGGAAATGTATCGCCTTTTTATAGACAAACTACAACTAGACATCATCACACACTGTACAATGACTGACTTTAAGATTCACGAAAGTATCAGTAAAAACTGTGAGTATCATTAGTAGTTGATACGGGCCTGAATGTACATGTCTTGTGTAAAAGACTATTAAACTGATCCTCGAGAAAATTTATTCTTTGATATATAACTTGATCAGTACGAAATATGCTGAAAGGATTAAGAAACGCATATTAAACTTTTGAGTTAAATTAAAACAATATTTCAAATATGTTTTTCATCATTTTTATCATACATTTTAATTCATCTTTAATCAACAAGTTACCAACATTTTTTGCGATTTTGAGTGATACATGTAGTTCCTGAGATACTGATATCAATATTGTGACTATCCCCCAAAATAAAACTAAAAATATTCATAATTTCCCTTTTGCATCAGTAACAAACTTGATTTTCCTGAGCATTGAGTTCACCAGAGCATTTACTTTTTCATAGCATTATTAGTCAACCCTTCTGTCGGTAGTCTTAAAAGCAGAGATTAGCTGTATTATTCCAAAGTCAGCAAATCCCCCCACTCAATTGAATCCCGCTAATTTTCGATTTAGGGTAGAATATACAGAACCCAGCAGGTTTGGTACTTGTGAATGTTTTGTAAAAAAGTATAAACAAATGTTAACTACATTTTTCCAGTGTAAACATTACGCAAACGACGCGTACGTGTGCGTGTGAGAGTAAAATTGACGTAAGCTGGCCAAGCTCGCAGCCCACATTAGAGCGGAGAGTTTCTGTCAGTTTAGGGTGAAAAAATGAGTACGCAGGTACGCGCCAACGTCACCCTCAGGGTTGGTTGGAAACGTTTTAAGTTCACTCTCTGATAACCAAAACCACTTTTATTTGGTTGAAAAATTGAAAACAATCTGTACATCAGCATGTCTTTACCTTTTTATTCACTTATGCAATATTGAATTTAATTACTAAACCCACAGTAGATTCCGCCAGCCATACCATGATTGCAAGAAATTTATACTGATTGCAAATATGCAAAAACGATGTCTATTATTCTAATGCATATTATGGTACAGCAAAGTTTTATTACAAAATTATTATCATTAACATGCACGTGTTTTTCACTATTTATCATTTCCCCTACATGATGCCATACATTTCATGGTTGAGTAGTTTTGACAATTGATTTTAGTGCAAAGTAGCCAAAATAAACAACTGACAAATTTTACATAATTTTCGGTCACATAGTCAGAAAATTTTTCATATCATGTTCTTGTGCGTTTCTTTTTCCTTTCAGTATAGTTCCCGCTTATAAATCAAATAACAACATTGCCTTCGGTTCTAAGGCTCATTATATCAATTGTATTTTACGAAGAACTTGGATTTGATTCTACAAGTGGCAATCCACCTTATACTCATAGTTCCCTTTTAAAGGAGAAATTCTTCAAATTCATATGTCAGATTGGAATATTTTTTTGATCAAAAAGATCCAAAATGAATTTTAACTACCATATCTATATTGGATTCCGAAAAAGGTTAAAAATCATTACAAACAAAGATATAAAGCGGGTTTTAGTAAGTGTTCTCTTATCCTACTCCTCACTAAGCTATCAACAGCAGTCAGGGAGAATTTTATGAGTACTGTGCAACATTATACTCAAGACATGGTGTTAATCAGATGTTGATTCTTCAAAGTTCCAAGTAAATTTTGGACAATTTGAAATTTTGCCAAAAATAACAGCTAAAAAACGTAAGACTTTTCAACTTTATACAAAACCATTGCACATGCATACATGTATGTTTAATTAAAGTCCAGGCTTTTTGATATGATTTACAGCTGCTAGGAAAAATGGAACAAGTAAATTTAGAAACCATGTCAGTGGTCATTTGCAAAATTATTTTGTTGAAAAAACATTCTGATTGTACATACAAGTACCGGTACTCTAAAGTTCATTTTAAAAAGATACTTGAGTTTCTGATTGACAATATTTATGTTGTTTTGGAAGGAAAATCTTCTAAAAATTTATTGGAAATCCCATGTGTACCAAATGTGCCCCGTTATAAGCAGACTTTTTTTGTTTTAATATGAAGCACATCATGTCCAAAATTTTGTACTGAAAAGATTCAACTCGATATTTGGATATATCGACGACGTATTGTCAATTAACATTTTCCATTCTTATGTTGAAACGATATATCCCGGTAAACTTGAGATATAAGATACCACGTAGTCTGACACATATGTTTCATATTTCTATGTTAGTTTAAAAACACGTCAATGATAATCTAACAACAAAGTTCTATGATCATTGTGACGGTTTTATGTTCCATGATAATTGTGACGGTTTTATCTTTACAAGCGTCACCTTCCTTACTTGTGCAGGAAAATACCTTCATCACCTGGTTTCGGAGTTTATATATGTTAAGAGGCAGTCCACTGAAAACCAGGCAATGGATGGCATGTCGAATGTCATTGATTTAAATTAATTATTTTTTTTGCATGTAGACTTATTAAAGCAAGTGACGCATAGCCTAGTAAATCAGTTTTAAAAATTAGTTCTCTATGGAATGCCATATACGACATCCAACTGCTTACTGCCATCTGCTGACTGCTTAGTGCCAACTGTCAGATGCTTACTGCTAACTGTCACACACTAATGAATAAATTTTATATTTATATTGATATTTATGTGAATTAAAAAAAAGGGGGGATCTAGAACATTTTTTTCCAATCAATAGGGTCACTCATGTTAAAAATAAAATTCAACCCAGAAATTTCTCGACAAAAAAAACGTTAAGTCCTTTCCTTAATGTGAAAATTTATTTCGGCCGGGGAGAGGGGGTTCTCATGCGTCATACCTTCTTTGCTATTACTTTTTTAATACCAACTTAACACGAAACCGCGTTTGGATATAACTTTTAGTTGGTTTAGTTTGTGCATTAAATAACTTTACAAATTTTAGAGGGGTGGTCTGGACCTCTCTCTCTCTAGATCTATGCATGTAATATATATCTAATTTGTAAAAAATCATAGAGATATACATGTTTGATCGGCGTATTCTACGAGAAGGGTCGAAGATCAGTTTTAGTTCTTTTAGTTTATACATTATCCAATGACAGTAGAAATTTTAATTGCCCCTCACCCCTGCCCCCAAGATATTTGCATGCGAAACGTTATAACACACAGAGAAATACATCTTTAATTTGAGGATATTTTTAACTTTAGAATATAATGGAAAATATAAATTTATTTTCAAAACATCTTTATATATATCTGCCAAACGACAAATCTTTTTTTTTTTTTATTTTCTCTCTTCAAAGGTTTTGTTGTCTCCGGGGATGGATAAGGGTGGGGGTGTTACTTCTTTTAATATCAAAAGCAGAAAATAGTCATTATAGTATCTTAATGAGTTACAGTTCAAGTTTGAATTTCGCTTCGCTTCATTGATTTTTGACAGAATTATGGCATTTTGAATATTTCTCATGATCGCTTAATTGAGATCGGGTTCGAACTGCGCTAACTTCCGATTGTCGACAAAAATATGAAGCGAGGAAAGAACGGTGGAGAAATGAGTTGAATTTTCGTCTTAATGTGGATTATTTTATTAGTTTTAAGGCATTTATAACTTGAAAATCTTTCAGTTTTACCTTGGACATGACTTTTGCATATTTAAAATGACATCCTGAAGAAAAAGGGGAGCCCGGTAGGGGACATGTATTGCTTATGCAATACTCTCAGAATGCTTGTTTTACCAGGGTGACCTCTTGAAAAAAAATGTCCTGGATCAGCGCTTTTTTCCTTTTCTTTTTTTCCCGTATATTCATATAAATATAAATATAAAATTTATTCAAATATGTGCGGCAGTTGGCAGTAAGCGGCTGACAGTTGGTAGTAAGCAGTCAGCAGTTGACAGTAAGCAGTTGGCTGTCGTATATGGCATTCCATAGTTCTCAGACATGTATAAAATTATTTATCAAAACGGACTTCTAGCTGAGAACGCCGCCCGTGAATAAAATACATTTTATATAAAAATATATGATTATTTAACATTTAGCATAATGCACTCTGAAGAGTAATTGATCAGAAAAAGAAAATTATTTATTTATAATCTTTTTCTTTGCACTATGCAAAGAATTTATAAAATTTTGTTGAAAACTTGTAACAATTAAACTGTGACGCAATATTAGTCAGGTATATGACGTCACTGATACATCAATGGAAACGTGAATTCAACCTGAATAATACTGCCATTTTTAATCTAAATATTACGTTTGGAGGCAAAAATTAAATCTAATTGAAATTGAAGTAGAAATTCTTTGTTTAATAATTTTCTTTTGTGTATATACTTCAAATATTTCACTAGGATTCCGATAGTGAGGTATTTAGAAAATTTACCGATGCAATGTGAGATAACTCTTACATCTCAAAAAGTCATAAAAACTATATATTTTGCCAGAAAACTACTATCAAACGTGTTTTGCCCACAGATTTTATTTTTGAAACTGAAAGACGAAATATTTTTAGGTTTAGTTCATCATAACTTATAGTCCTGTTAAAAATAAATTGGAAATTACAGTTCTTTGTTTCTGACCTAAATGGTTTATATACAGGGGAATTCAAGAATAAAAAAACAAAAGGGTATTTTACTTAATAAGCAATTTTCAAACACATCTTCGATTACATTATTCCACTTGGACTACATTTATATTGTTTTCATTAAAAAAATCAAATATTCTTCACATTCGATGTGCCGCCTATTAATACAATAATGCCTGATTTTTGGCGGACTGCCTCTTAAAATGTGACTGACCTGCAGAGGATGCTCACTAATAATGCCGTCGAAAATAAAATAATATGTAAATAACATGTAAGAAAAATTAACACGATTTATTATTGACATTATTTGTACATCAAGCAGTTATGATCAACAGAAATCACTATATTTAGTAAGCATACCGGAAGAGGTGTTGAAATGGGACTTCGAAGGAAGAAAGCGATATGTAGACAATATTAATCAAGGAAGTGTCCCCATGTATCGTGCGAGATGTTTACTAGTCGGATGTGCAGGAGCAGGAAAGACCACAGTTCTACGAAATCTGAAGAGAAAGAAATCAAAGAAAGAAACGAATCAACCAACAGAAACAACTGTAGGGTTGGACGTTCACCAAGACCTATTTCTTATTGGAGATTCCAAAGATGACAAATGCAACACGTTATTTGGTTTGTTATTTATGTTTTAATATCAAGTCTTACATAGCAGAGTGGTTAGAATAAACATATAGAGCTTTCTCCTAATAATTAATGAATCATTTCTCTTTTTTTGGTAGACTACAGGCATAAATCTTCATTTCGAGGAATATGTATGCATGCAAATAAAGAAAGGAACAAGAAACTACTCAGTGTGATGGACTTTGCAGGACAAGTAGCATATTATGCATGTCACCAGGTCTACTTATCACGCAGAGCAATATATCTGCTAGTCGTAGACATGACACAGGATTTAAAAGCTAAAATACAGCAAGATGCTAGAAACTGCGTTCAAGGAACTGTTTTTGAAGACTGGACTGCAATAGGTAAAATATTTCGTTACTTAAGGATTCCACTCCTCAACAAGACAAGATAACAAATTAAATCAATATGAGCTGCATTTTTTAGAATGTTACTTTGCTGGTAAAATGTGTTATTATGATTAATTTGTACGTAGATTAAACGCTTATGATAATTAAGACCAAAATAAAGTTAAAATGTTTCAGAAGAAGTATTTCTGTACGATTGGAAATGCAGTATTATATATAGTAAATCAATATTATACAGGACGATAATAATGCAATTTTTATTCAATCAAAGCTTATAAAAAGTTCTTCCACTGCATATATGAACAATAGAAGTTCATAAATGTTCTTTTTTTCTGTCATTGAAATAATTAGTTAAAAATTTGCAACAAAATTTTCCGATGTCAAACATGCAGCTCATATTGCTTTGAGTTATCATTTAATCAATTGAATCTTAAAACAAATCTTTAGATTTAAATCATCTTCTTGTGAAACAATTCTTAGTTTTATGCATCTCAGTATGATCCACCTCGTCTCCAGCCACTTTGTAGAGTCCGTTTATTGCTTTCTCCTATCCGCCGTTGCTTGATCAAAAAAGTGTCGTTATCTTTATATTATACTATATCTATATATTTATATTATATTATACTATACGGGAGGACAGGAAGAACATCATCGACGAAAACTTTATCTGGACCGTAAAGAATGTGATTGAGAATCACCAATATCACACTATACCTAATAAATACCAGCATGCAGTTTTTGGTTTAAAAAATAGAATATTCTTTACTTGTTTATTAGATTTTAGGCTCGAAAATAAATGGTGTTTTGATTTTGAGTAGATAAGGTAACTCAAACTGTACAGGTACTCTTGGGAAAATTATTGAGAAAATGAAAGCCCGTCACCTATTTTTTATTATGCCTGTGACGTCGAAGATTTTGCTGCTTCGTGACTTAATGATATGTCCTAAAAAGTCACTCAAAAATGATACCAATTTACAACATTTTGATATGACATTTTGAAGACCATAAAAGTAAAGATTTTTTTATATTATGTGTGACATTTTGCCCGATTATGTCGTCAAATATTTTTTTTCTGCGCAACAACTCCGCGTAATTTTTGAATGGCCCTCTTAAAATCATATTCTGACCTACTTCAACAGTCCAAAAATTCGCTCAAAGAACTATAGGCTCGCTTTATGCATAAATGGACCTGCTCTAATATTAAATAAATTAACTTTCACCCTCCTTCCCATTCAATGTATCATGTAGAGACTAACTGCTTCATTTTCAATAATAAATCATATTTTTGAGAATCTAGGTATTGTAAAACAGACTTTAAGAAAACTGAAATGTTCTTGAATTTTGCAAGCTCTTGCTCTTTATATTTAATCTATTTTAGATCGTTTATGCTCTATTGCATAGATATCTCCAATAGGTGTGTCAATATGTCCATTTTGACTAGTCAGATATTTCAATATTAATGAAGGTTCGTACAAAACTTTAGATTGATATACTAATTTGAATACGGCTAAAATATTTTATTTTTTCAATACATTAATCTGAATGCATTAGGCGTAGAGATAACGTTAGCTCGACGTTATTACATATAGAATACGTTATAATAACGTTATAAGTTTATTTGGCTGATGTCTATCTAGCAAAACAATGTAAAATAATGCTATTTTAAATCTTTAAATCATTGTTATGATTACAAATTTAAGAAAATGGTATAAAAAAAATTAAACAAGGGAAAATTGTCTTTGCTCGTTTGCATATTGCATGACTTATTGAACCGGCATCATACACGTTTTATTAAGTGGCTGAATTAAAAAAAAATATCTCTAAAAACAATGTTCATGTTTATTATTATGTGTAGCAAAAAAGAAACAAATCAAAATATAATCTGAAGAGGAACGCTAGTTGTTTTCCGCTTACGATGACGGAGTTTGGGTACTCAGGTATCCTTTGGGTTTTTTTTTAAGATAGAACTTACTCTGTTTAGAGACATGCCTTTTTCTGTTTAATCATAATAGAAAACAATCCCTCATTTTGATATTGCCTCATTTTAACCAACCATGACTTATAATTGTATCAAAATGCTACTCCTCCTACAGTTTAAGTCTGATTTCAGTATAACTTGGCAAACAAGTAGACAACACTAAGAACATAAAGAGACTTTATCAAGGATCATTATTCTATTTATTGCTGTTGTTTAGTTTCAATTCCCAACTGCTTAAGTACTTTTTTCTCTTCCTTTGCTGTAAGTATAAACCAGTAGAGCTTCAGTCTCGACACTTCTTGTTTTTTTTATACCAATGAAGTCCTAAAAAGAATCGCCCATCTTATGAAGTACGTATTTTTTTATCTTAAAAATTCGCCGATTTTTCCTTTTGTTACATTACCTTGTACAGAAAACCCGCACTGTTAACAAAAGAAATCACACCTTACTATGGTAAAATTAAAAATATGACGCCCATTCCATATTTTGCTTTCGACTCTGACTTGAGTGATCACACGGTGCTTAGAAAATTGATTGGAAAAATTGGATTATATTACAACAACTTTACTCGCATCGGTCAATATCTTAATTAACTACGATATATTCTCTTTCTATTTCACTATGGCCAGAACTGGAGAGCATCGTACATTTTTGGCGTAGTTTGAGATGATGTGTGATCAAATGTTTTTAAAAGCAATGTATATGATTATAAGCATTATTTGAGAAAAGATGTTATCTACGATATCATCAAATGATAGTTCAAGCTTTTTTTTTGCAAAATTCTTTTATATCATTCTAATCATATATTCCAAGCCCTCTGATTGGCTTACACTTGGTCACATAGACTTGAGTTACTATTTATAGAATCTGAAATGCATATCGACTTGATGTTTCTTTAAATGGAGGTAATTTATTGTAAAACAAAAAATTAATAGTATTGATTTCATAATTATAGCTACTACAGTATTTGACTTGAAGTTTCTGAAAAAAAGATATACTTCAACGTGTATTCAAATTGTAATGTTCTGTAACTAATAAGACGTAACAATGATCTGAATTAGGATCTACTTAATGTCAGTACATATTGAATAGCTTTGTCAAAATTGATACAGAACATAATCAAAAAGATGTACATTTGTAGTATTTTCAATGAGTAAATCCTCTAAATTACTCAAGAAATGTAAAGGAAACACATTTATATCAAACAGCTAAAATTTTGATTTCTAGTCTCTAAATGTTTTAGAGAAAACTTGTGGTTAAAGTTCCCATTTTTTGAAATTGTTTTTTATCAACCTCTGTAAAAAATAATACAACAAATGTAGCCCTTTAATTCGGTCAATCCATAGATATATCGACTTCACAGAAAAGCATATTGACCTCGCACTTCGTGCTCGGTCAATATGCTTTTCTGTGAAGTCGAAATATCTATGGATCGACCTCATCAAAGGGCTATATTTATATGATATCAATTGAAGTAAATTCAGTTAAATTGTAAAAATGTACATTTTCTTCGAATGTCTTGATATCCATTTTTTTATCATAATAATTATGTATTTGTGGATCAATTTCAAACCAGAAAAACGCATAGCTAATCATAATGCTTCCATTTGAATTTCATGAGAATATATTTGTGATACATGAACTGTTAAGACATAAAGTGCGTAATTTCACTTTTCTCTTATCTGTAAATTCAGAGATATTTTTGTAGGCTTTTTTGTATAACTTGGGAATTAAAATTCATATAAAAACGTGATCACTTTATTTAGATTATTTCACATTTTGGCTGCAAACTATCAGAACTTATGGCCAGGAAGATATGAACGACCGTAAAGAAGTCAAAGAAAGCAGTGAAAGTGGGAAAATATTGACACCAATCATCGTATTAGCAACACATAGAGATTGTTTTAATTCTTCAAAGGTATACACATATGATTTATTGATATTGATTGTAAGTTGTTTAATGTCGCATTCAATTTTTTTCACCATATAGAGAAGTCTTCTTCAGTTTAAATATTTATCTGACATACTGGACTTTCGGGCAGTAGATGTTCTTTATTGCGCTAAGGCATACCGTTATACGTGACCTCAAGTATTAATTGGCATCAACCGAAAAAATCATGAATTTTGCTTATTGTGACAGGCACTTGTCAAAGGAAAAGTCAGTGCCAATGTTGACGCCTAAAGTTTTCTCAGCGCCAGAAACGAAACAGATAACCCTTGACCTCCCGATCAAAAGGCTATCGCTACCGGAAAACTGTACATTAAATTTCTATGAAGTACCGGTACACATATGATGAAAATCACTCTGTAAGAGCCGGTACACACGGTAGAACTCGCCTTATAAGTCATGAAACTTAAGTTGTAGCCTTACCGATTGTACACCCTTATTACACGTTTTCACGTTCTATTTCTTTATACAAGACTTAGCTGACATTTATTTAAAACCATTCACCCAAAGTTCAATCAATTTTTATAAGGTCATACACATTGATATATTGAAGAAAACACAAAGTATATTTGAATAAGATAGTGAAAATATCTGCAAATACTTCAGATAACCTCTTCTTCTTTGTTAAAAAGGGTGAATGCACTGGTCGGTAAACTATTTCAAAGTCCTAACTAGTAATTTATAATTCCGTTTAATAATGTACACTGTTTATGGCTCAAAACACATGGCTTTTATACAAATCTTGTTTATAATATTGTAAATCT
The DNA here is from genome assembly GCA_003671525.1 of Saccostrea glomerata. Lineage (NCBI taxonomy): Eukaryota > Metazoa > Mollusca > Bivalvia > Ostreida > Ostreidae > Saccostrea > Saccostrea glomerata. The sequence goes on from PRKT01000007.1 coordinate 4,695,961, forward strand.
TGCCCCAAGCGTGTGAAAATGAGAGCCATACAACTTTCAAAAAGTAAGGTTTTAGACTTATAAGGCAAGCCTTACCGTGTGTACCTGCCCAGCTAAGAGTGATAATAAAAATTTTCAGTATCAAATTCAAATGGGAAGAAACCATCTTTTTTTTTTTTTTTATACTTTTTTAAATATCTGGTGTGCTGAAATGCGGATTGGAAAACGGAATGGAAAGGAAAACGGAGTATATCATTATATTTGCATACCCACTGCTTTCTCCCAATATAAACATACTTCCATCAACTGCGTTCATGGGACTGAAGACGCAACTTTTGAAAGTAATCGACCCCATCCCTGTGGGGTATTAGCCAAATTTTCTTTACACAACATGATTAATTTTGTCCTTATTTGATGTACACTTATGACGTCATCAGTCATGGTTTTTAATTCGAATGACAGAACAGGATTACAAAATTAAAAAAAAATATATATGTATATATATTTTTTTGTCAATGATTATATGTTCATTTTCTGGAGTTAAATTACATCTTACCAATATCACGAAAACCCGTATTCTAGAATTGACGTCATCTTGGCTAATATGGGGTCATAATCTATTACTGATAAAGTGCAGTAAGAATTATTTGAATGTGTAGTTATTACCCCTAAGAAGCGAAAAATTACTTACGTCGCTACGTCTAGCTGTTTGGCTGTTTGTGGGCTGGTCTTTTAATTTTTTTTAATTTTTGGCGCATTGTAAAAACTGGAGTATCCAATGTTTACCATTTTCCCCCCTAGATATAGCTCATGTGATATCGTTTTCGTATACCACAGTTGTGATGTCACAATGGGTTTTGCGTTAGCGTAAGGAAGTAAAATAAAACAGTGAAAAACATTTGATTGTGGAGTATAAAGCAAAATGTAAAACATGGGATGAAAAGAATCTCACATAATTTGTAGTTGGATATCATTTTTATCCAACTCGTAGTATGTCTTTATCTCCTCGCCAAGGGATATATATATAATACTCAACTTGTTGGATAACAATCATATCCAACTTCAAATCATGTGGGATCATATATCTATTTCTGCCTGGTGCACATCATCATAAAAGTAAGATTGATTGATTGATTGTATATTGGTTAATGTCCATCTCGAGAATTTTTCACTCATACAGTCCCTGAAACGTTCTACTTTCCCATGTGAACGGTGAACAAATGCTGAACGAACGGTTAACGCATGGTGTACGAAGGCAGAGCGAACGGTGAATGAACGATGTGCAAACGCTGAACGCAACTTGGTAAACGATGTGTGAACGGTGAGTGAACGCAGAACGCAAACGGAGCGCTAACGAGAGCGCAAAGTGAAATGCGAACGACCGGTGAACGCAAGGTGAACGATTTATTCGGAATTCCTTGATTTTTTTCTATACATTGAAATTGTTCTATTATTCTCTAATTCAAATTTCATGCGCTTTAATATAAATGAACAGTAGATAAATAAATAATTAAATAAATAATTAAATGATTAAATAAATAAATAAGAGAGAGAGAGAGAGAGAGAGAGAGAGAGAGAGAGAGAGAGAGAGAGAGAGAGAGAGATACCCCCTCAATTCTCAGATATCTGTTGTACCAAATAAAATTCTTATAATTTTACTAAATATTTCAAGCACTAAGGTAATCGAAGTTTTTAGATGAACAAATCCATTTGACAGTAATCATTGGCGCTTATTTTCCTACATCAAGTTCACAAGGTTCTCAGGAAGTCCACGTGTTTGTATGACGATCACAGTGGAGGCGTGGAAATAGCGTTTCACCGAACATGCCGAAGGCAAAGAGTCAGTATTTCCACAAAGTTTTAATATTTTTCCCTATCATTTCTAGACCTGATTTTGGCATTACTGAAGAAAGAATAAAAAAATATGAAAATATATATTTGGAAGGATTAAGTTTTAAATTAAATTTGAAACATATCCCCTGCCAATTTAAAATACTACTGTCGGCACAAGTGTATTCTTAAATCCTATTGTTTGATGACTGTTTGATGCTGGTGTTTAAGACTGATTTTCTTGTGTTACAAAACACATTAAATATTAATTATAATTTACTGAAAATACTCAAGAAGAATTTTACTTCGGGAGAAAAGGCTCCCGGGGGGATCTTGATTATACTGAATGGCAAACATATATTTAGATTCGGTGAAGGAAGGAATTTTCCTTCTCTAATAATAGACTATTTTAAATTGTAGTTCTTGTCTAAAATTTCAAATCACACTATCAATTTAATTAGCTATAAAGTTATTTAATAAACTGAATATTTTAGTACTGTTCATAATTCTCAGACCTAAAGTACGTGTGGTTTAAAAACGTGTTACTGTAGACATATTTTTTTGTGTATTTTTGTCTTTTAAAAGACTTGGAATAATTATTATATACATCAATTAATAATTTGTCGTCTTTAACATTACAACAAATTGTTACCGTGCGTGAAGTATTTGTATATTGCCCTTTTTTTTAAATTTAATATTTCAACATCGTTCTACATACATGTAGGTACTTAATGACTTGTGTTATTTCCCAGGAAAATTTCATCAATTAATAACAGCTAAGTTATACTTATAGAAATATAAATATCATTGATAATTTTTGCAATGAAATAATTATTCTTCAAACACGATATCTAAGTTATTCAATTTAGAAACGTGTAAATCCTTACCATCAAAAAAGTCCTTTCACTTCGGGGGTTCCGAATGACAATGAAGACTGAACGATAAGTGAACGGTGAACGCAGGGTGAACGCAAAGTAAGCGGAACGAAGAGGGAAAGGTGAACGTTTTTTGAACGGTGAACACGATCGAGCGCAAGGTGAACGGTGAACGCAATATTGTGAAAGCGAAAGGTGAACGCACGCTGAACGAACGGTAAATGAACGGTGAGCGAATGGAAAAATGGGATAGCAGAACGTTTCAGGGACTTTATGGAGACGCCACCACTTGCCGGGAAGAGCTGCAAATTTTGTCCTATACTCGGCAATAAGGGCCATTGAGCAGGGAGGTATCTTTTAGGTGCCAGCACCTACTGCGACACGGGACCTCGATTTATGCAGTCTCATCCGAAGGACCGGTCTCCAGGTACCACAGTGGGATTCGAACCCGCGACGTAAGGATTGACTCCTTACTTCGCGACTCTAGAGCAGACGCTCTAACCACTGCGCAACGCGGGCGACCATAAAAGTAAGAAAAGGAATTTATAAAATATTTTAAGTTCTCTTTAATATATTTCAAATATCTGAATCAAATTTCATCAAAGATCAAAGTTGAACAATTATTTGAATTTATTAGAACATGCTTTTAAGGACGTCAAATGTATACACTGCGGGGTTTACATGTACTTCGATTTAGTGTCATGATGGCCCAGGAAGAGCTGTCAAGGTGAAAAAAGTGTCATGCCCCGCGTGTAGTGGTTTAGCAGATTGGATTTTTTAAAACTTGAATAAATATCACAACCACTCCGGATACTGTATTTGTCGAGATTTTTTTCTGGCCGAACCAAGATCTATTTGTTTAGCAAGGTACCCCAAAACATGTTGTCATCCTTGTGCTTTTTGATTGAAAATGGGATTTTTTAGGATTTATTGTGACAATAAAAACTTAAGATTACTGTAATCAAAATGATAATTTTGTAATTTTGTCAGACCGGAAAATTAATCTCCTCGGTTAAATAATACCTCTGAAATAAAAAAAATCATTACAAAACGAACATTTAAAAAATAATGGAATTTTGAAGTAGTCATTTGGGTCATGCATCCCCTTCAGTATCGTGTTCATGGAATTTGAACTCAAATAACATACTTCAAATTGATTTCTACAATGTAAAATGAAAGGTATAATTTCTGCACATACTTATAAGTGACTAAAGTATTATGTCATTTGGCCATGATTATTTTATTTGGGTTGTTATTTTTTTTGAAACCGCTCGCTTAATACACATATCTATTTAAGGTATGCGAAGAAGATACATCTGCAGACGGTTTTTACGTGAAACTACTGAAACACATACCGGGAAATCTGAGAGACGTTGTTAGTCATGATTTTAGTAGGTACTTTGAACTAGAACTTCCCCCAAAATCAAGAACAAAAGGAGAGCTTCAAACACTCGAAGAGGTTAGACGTTACATTGCTAACACGGCAACATCTCTTCCGCACTGGGGCGAAAAAGTACCAAAACCTTGGTATGATTTTGAACAGATTATTCGAGAAAAACAGGGGTTGAAAATTTTATCAAGGAAGGAGCTACAAAAAAATGTAAAATACTTTGTCACAGATGAGTTCGACGACATGCTGAGATTTTATCATGAAATTGGAATGATACTCTATTTTCCAGAGTTGGGAAATGACGTTATTCTGGACATACAGTGGTTTGTTGATGCATTTAAATACATAATAACTGATCGAGAACATGTTTCAAAAATAATGGTTTTTCACAAAGATTGGAATCGGTATGTACATTGTGGCGTTATATCCGAGTCGCTAATGCTAAAGATTTGGGAGGATAAAAATGGCAAAGATTCTTTTTACAACCAATACCTTGATAGGGTCACACCTTTTATGGAGAAACTAGGAATTCTCGCAAAATTGGATAAGAAATACACAAATGAAACACAATGCTACTATATTCCGAGCATGAACAAAAGACAATTAGAAAAAGGCGAAAATTGGACTAAGTGGAACAAGACACCAATTTTATCCTTTTACTTCAAAACATATTTACCACACTTCTTCTTCTTCCGTCTAGTAGTTGCATGCGTTACTTTCTGGGATACAATGGAAGATAAGCTTTATAAAAATGTTGCAATTTTCAACGGAACAAAAAAGGATCAATTTCACACCATTGCTATTGCAGTTAATAAAACGTCAATTCAACTGCAAGTATTCACTCCAGCAGGAAACGATTTACCACTGAATACGGAAAGAACAAGGGATATACGTTTAAAGATAGAACAGACAATAGGAGAGCTGACAAAAACTTTCCATGGAAATGTAAATTATGAGATAGGCTTTCATTGCGATTGTAAACCTATATCACTTACACAAGAGGACGAAAAGCAGTTAATTTCTGAAACTGAACTTTTACAACTTTCTGAAACTGATTCTCCATGCCCAAGATGCAATTTGTTTTCTGACAAAAGAATTAAGAAAAAAGAGCTTTTGGAAATCTGGGGGAAAACTGATTCGAAATAACTTGAAGATAATACTGTATATGTATTATACTGTATAAAACTGTTAGATAATTTCTTGTATAAATTATTAGATACTTTTCGCAGCTCAGAGGAAACTTACCGTAAAATGTCACAGTGTAACAGTTCTAGTTGCTTCCCTAAACTACATGTACCTAGTTATGACTTTATGATGGAACATGACGTCAAGTCGCTACCGACTTGAGCTAACACGAACGGGAAAAATGAGAAATTTCATATGAGATGTAATATCACTTAACTTGGATTTAATTGAAGTTGTCTGTGTTGTTGTTTTAGGTTTTAATGTCTTGTTATGATTGTGAACATTTGTAATGTAATATTTTTATTTCATTTGTCTTCCCTACACATATTCAAAGTATTCAGAAATAAATAAATAATCAAATGAATAAAGACTGTGAAACGCATATACACGAGGATTAAATGAAGATATTTATTTGATGTGAATATGTAGGAATAGGTACAACTTCGTGAAATATAATCCTATTCAAACACAAAATGAATTATTTCAACTGATATACACTCCACACTGCACCATCAGTATGTGATATCTTGTAAACCTTAGCTGATTTAGTCGCCTCCGTCAGATAAAGTACGAATCGGCCGAGGTGTGCTATTATATAAATATTGCATGTAGTTGAGTGTAACATTGAAAATTTTCACCCCAAGAAAACCATTGTCAACCGAGGCCCAGCCGAGGTTGACAATGGTTTTCGAAGGGTGAAAATTTTCAATGTTACACTCAACTACATGCAGTATTTATTATATTATACTGAATGTTTTATACACATACATATTACAGTGAACCGTGCGCGCACAAATTCCGCGCAGTCGCTATTTTTTGCAATACCACCCGTCGTCAAGCAATGTAGACTGTTGCTACGCAGGAGGGCGTGGCTTCATTATTCAGCGGGTAGTATTGTTTTTTAACAAATGTTTCTCAACGAATCAGATTCAAGTAATTTACATGAAAGTATAATATTTAAAAATATGTAAATGGGTGACGCAAGCACAACGTGGTGTGGAAATTTTCATTAAAGTGTTCACGTGTAAATATGTATAGAACAAATACAAATTTTAAATAATCATAAAAACCGATATTTTTACATAAAGGGCTATTTTTAAAAATGTATGTGTGGTGATGGTGTATGGAGGGATGGGGGATTCGTATTGACAAATTGATTTGTTTGGATTTTCAAGGTTTTTTTTTGCCTGACCAAATACTAAGAAAAAGTTTACGCTTTTTGAAAAAATTCATCAAAAACGCTTCGTACTAAAATAATATTATGTGTTGTTGAAAAAGTAGATAAAAAAAATTATCAAAATTAAAAGATTTCCCTTCATATCTTACACACTCACAGGCTGGGGAGTATTTATTGTAAACTCTCGTATTTAACTTTAAAATATCAATTATCTGATAAAAATTATAATGAAATTGAATCATATTGACAGCAATTTATACTTAGTTAATAGCAAGATTTTAAAATATTTAACTCGTGATTTTATACATGTTATCACTTGGAGATTATTTTACTTAAGTAATAAAAAGATAACGTTAATTTCCCCATGATCTAACACAACCACAAATATATCAGTCGCTGCTGTGGCTGATAATAACTTAATTTGCATTTTGAGCAGACAGGGATCGGTAGAAATGCAGCAAAACATCGCAAATAGGTACAGATTAAAATAAGCGTAATTCAAGGAAACATTATAATACTGTTTTTGTTAACATTAAGGGGCATTTACATAAACGCACAGAAGACCCAAAGAGGACTGCATGACTACCCTTGGCATAGACTGCAGAAGGATAAAACGTACACTGAAACTACGACCTCGGGTCCCCAGCAAATAGTTAGTCATTTTGTTTAGTAATAAAACAATTTAGGAACTCTTCAGCATGGTTGCATATTTCTGCCCCATACATACAAGATAAATTATGTTAACATGCAGGAACATTTTATCAACATGCAAGATAATTATGTTGACGTTCAAGTTACAAATCTTTTAAGGGAATCTGATTTAAATATTGGTAACATCCCGTGCTGACTTCCGTTTCCGACATTGTAGATACAAGATAAAACATAATAATGAAAAGATGCGATTTACCTATGTTAACATGCGGGATAATTATGTAGACATGCAAAATATCTATGTCAACATCCGATTTAATTATGTATACACGCAACTTATTTATGTCAACATGCAAGATACTTATGTTAACATGATAGATATTATGTAAACATGCATGATATTTTTGTTTACATGCAACTTATTTATGTCTTTTGAAAACGATCTTTTATGCCTAAATACTTAAGAGTTGTTATTACTTATATATTTTAAAATTCTATAAGCAAATATCTATTATTTGTTCTTTTGTGTGTTTAGGAAGGGGGGGGGGTCACATTATAAATTGTCGAAATAATTGAATTTTTGTTTTACATTATATTAAATCAATAAAAAATTATTTTAAAACTCATTAAACATTTTGCCAAATAATTAAATGTTATTTGTGCTTGAATATTGATTAATAGGTGCTTGTGTTTTCCAATTTAATTCAAGATAACTTCGCGAATAAGTCGCGAAATGGCCACGAATATCAGTACTTCGCGCAGTTCTTGCACCACAGTTAATACGAAATGATGGAGAACCCTGGAAGGCACCTTTAATTGTTCATCAGTAGGTGAAAGAGGTCACCTTACATTGTACATCATTACAGGTATCAGAGGTCACTTTACATTTTCATTAATTAAAAAGGACCATAGTAACCTTATCGATATATTGCACTTCATAAGGAAGACCTGAGGAAATCGTATATTGTAAATAATTTGGGGAACAAGAGTCACCTTATATTATACACCGTCGCGGAAACCTAAGATAACTATTTTGAACACAAAAAAGGAAACCAGAGGATACCCTACATTTTAAGTAAAAGTGGGAGCGCGGGCATAGGTAGCCTTATTTTGTACATCATAAGGGGGACCAAAGGACACCTTATATTGTACATCATTTGGGGGGCAAGAGGTCACCTAATATTGTATATAATAGGGGGACCAGAGGACACTCTATATTGTTCACCAAAAGGGAGACCAGAGGTCACCTTATATTGTACATCATTAGAAGGACCAGTGGACAACCTAAATTGTTCATCGAAAGGGAGACCATAGGTCACCTTATATTGAACATCAAAGGGGGGACCAGAGATCCCATTATATTATACATAATAAAGAAAACACCTTATATTGTAGATTAGTAGGTGTATCAAAGGTAATTTTAAATAGAACATCATAAGGGGGACAAAATTTAAGGTCATTTTATTTTGTACATCTTTAGAAAGATCAGAGGCCACCTTGTCATGATTATTGAAAGGAGGACCAGAGGTCACCTTATAGAGAGAGTAATAGTAGGGGGACAAGAAGTCGCCTTATATTGTACATCATTAGAAGGTCCAGAGAACATCTTATATTGTAATTAGGGGAACAGAGGTCAACTTATATTATACATCATCAGGGGACCAGAGAACATCATACATTGTACATCAATAGGGAGACCAGAGGTGCCCCTTTGTGCTGCACAATATAAGGTGACCGCAAATCCCCCTTGTGGTGTACAGAATAAGTTGACTTCTGGTCCTCCTTATGGTGTACAATATAAGGTGACCTCTGGTCTCCTTATAATGTACAATATAAGGTAACCTCTGGTCCCCCTTATGGTAAACAATACAAGGAGACCTCTGGTACCCCTTCTGCATGATGTATTATACATGTATAGGGTGGCCTTTGGTCCCTCTGATGGTTAACAATATAAGGAGACCTCTTTTCTCCCTTGTGGTGTATTATATAAGGTGAAATCTGGTCCCCCTTATGATCTACGGTATAAGGTGTCCTCTGGTTTCCCTCCTGATATACAATATGCGTTGACCTCTGGTCCCCCTAAATTTGTAGAACATAAGGTGTCCTCTGGTCTCCCTTCTGATGTTCAACATAAAGTGACCTCTTGTCATATAAACTTTTTGTTACCTCTGGTCTCTGCATAAAGATTATGAAAAATAGCAGTAGTCTTACCTTATGAGTGAAAATTATAGCGAGACGCAAATTCAACGATTTGTCCTTAAAACTGGAAATTTATTATTAGCGAAATGTTATTCTAGTGATTTAAGATTCACATTAAAGAGACTATTACAAATAAAACGTAATTAATTTTTAGCAATATTTTATTTAAGCGATCTCGGCATCCTCGCTAATAATGCCAAAATTCAATCCTCGCTATAAATTCTACTTATACGGTATTTTGTACACCAAAATGAATCCATAGGTCACACAATGTAGCATATGAATGAGACAAAGATAATTTAATGTTGCAAATTATTTGATGTCACTGAAACGTTCAAGAATGCACTGAATAATTTTTAAAAAAAAAAGTGATATGTGTAGCATTTATTTTTTTCAAATCCACTCAAAACAAATTTGAAACCAACCTTAATTTTTTGAAAAAAAAAATCATAATTTCTCCGAATTCTCTAAATGTATGACTGTACATAATTGGAATGTGGAGGACTTGTCACATTGCTTGACTTCATATACAGTATATCTACCTCAGGCAAATGAGAATTGGTTCACTTTTAATTTATTTTTTTTTTGGGGGGGGGGCTTAGTTTTAATTGGTTTATGAATTTGATGGGCAGGGAAAATGGGCAGGTGAGCTCCAGCCCCAACCTTTGCAAACCAGGGGGCACATAATCTTTGTAAGATAAAACCAGAGGTTTACTAAAATTGTTAAACTAATTAGGTCGACCATTGAGGTATGTAACCTTTTATGGAATAATGAAATCATAAGGGTGACCACAGGTTACCTAAAGAAATCTATAGCTGTTAAATTTATGTATCATATATAGATACACCATAAATACCACAGTCATCTTGCCCCGCCCCATTTCTTTCCCAATACTTATCAAATGGTTATTTCTTTGAAAAACATACATTTTATGTATTTTTTTTGTTTTACACTGTAAGGTCACAGTAGTACGATTTATCTATTTTCACTTTACGTATGCAACATTTTGTAGCGGAGTAAAAACGCCCGAAAGTCTTGAACTAAGTTGGGGAACTAAGGTCCTGCATGGTTGAGCGTATGTTTTATTCTGCTGCGCATAGACTAGCCCAAGAATACAAGTACATAAAGCGAAAGGGTAGTCAGCCATTCAGAAGTTAGTTAAATAAACCGACAGAAAAAATGTCAAGGTGGTATGAGAAAATAAAAAAAAATTATAGGGGTAAGAGTAGAAAAGAATCACCAGTGGCAAGTAATCCCATGAAATTGATGTAAAGTTCTTGGTGTAGTAAATTTGAAGATTGAAACACCCAGTTTTTATCAATCAATAGAAAGTGGGGGATAAACACGGTGCAAATTGTCCCCGATTCCAGATAAACAAAAATGATACAGTGTTATATTTACTCAGAAAGAGCGGCCCTCATTATAATTCACATCATTAACTCAGACAGAGTGAGAGAAAAACCCATATGCTTTATACATATCCCTTGTAAGAACCCAATCCTACACGTTACAATACATAAGAATACCACGGTGTCCATAGATAACTTGTACCACAAAACAGATAAATCTAACATGAGATCTTCCTACATGTAACACTGTAAACGTATTACATGTGGTTGTGTATTCTTTTTAGCGCCTTTGGTGAAAAGAAACGTCAGCTAATTCAAGTACAATGCTGAATGTCTTGCACAATACATGTACTCATGTATATGAGAATGATTTTTTTTTCCTGTTGAAATATCAATTTCCGCAAAATATCGTACACGCCAAATACCCCGGTATAATATATTTAAAGTAATAGCACAACAGAAATTATGTAATCAGAATTAAAACTTCAGTTTAGGTGAGATAATTGATGACCACAGCTCAAATGATACCAACAAATATGTGAGAATACCGCAAAATTATTTTCTAGATAATTATTACAACTGAAAATGTTCAATTTTGTACAATCAATAAACAAGAGATTAAAAAAGAAAAGTTGATCTATCAGATATATCAGGAATTAAATTTTTTGCGTATAATGGTGATGTACATTAATCTTGAATATGATTTTAAGACCAAAACCTTCTCTCCCTACAGTATTGCAAGTGCATGTAAGGCTACAAAAATACAACTAAACACATATTTGTCTTTCCGTTTATCTAACTTTCTTGCCATGATTGTGTGTCGATCACAACCTCTCTCTCTCTCTCTCTCTCTCTCTCTCTTTCTTTTCCTTGCCCTGGTAATATTCTGTAACAAAGTATAACACAAACAGATAAAAATATGTTCACAATTTATTAATCAAATGTTGTTATAAATAATATAGTATATAGTAGAAAAAATAACAAATAGTCATCTCTAAGAAGGGCATTCAAATGAACAATTTTGTCAGGTGGTTTCTGAAATAATTTAAAACCCATGAGTCACTTTTAAATCAACGATATCCCTTGTATATCATGTTCCCTGCTCTCCTACGAGTTTTCATAGTTATTTATCGGATCATTGTTTATTTCAAGGATTAACTCTCTTTCTTGATGAATCGTCCATATGATGACATCACAAATGTACAGACATACAGAATGAACAGACAGGATGCAAGAATTCCAAGAACAAGTATACTTTGTCGCATACTACTGGAGAAATGTGTGCTGGTCTTCTTGTTTTCAGATACAGCATCCGTATTTTTGGTTTGATGGTTAAGCTCTATTAAACAAAGATGAAGAGCAACATAAAGAGTGACATAAAAAAAGTGTTAGCTGTTTGAACAAGGATGGACTTGAATTGTATAGTGTGAGGGATGCTGGATAAATAAGTAATGATTTATAAATTGAATAGTGTTGTTAACTTTCATCTAATTTATCCAGAATCTTTATTCAGCACTTAGGCCGAATGTGTGCTAGGGCCTGTTGTAGTAAGGGAACTCAATAAAGATTTATTTTCAATCCTAATATACAGACCACCTAGCAAAGGACCGCTTGCCGATTTAAGTTTTCTAGTGACAAAGAAGAAAACCATAAAACTCCGATAACGAAACGAACTTTTATTGAATCCTATACCATGATAGTGTTTCTGATCTTGAACAAAGTTGAATAATGAGGCTAAGACAAGATGAAGAAGAATGTAGAGATAACAAACAGTATTCAATATCAAAGTCCATTAATCAATACCAAATAAGAGCAGAGCAAACACGGACCCCCGAAACATTAGAGGTGGGATTAGGTGCCATAGAGCAGTGATCATTCCCTGCTGATCGGTCACATCTGCCGTGTGCTCCTTGGCATGATCGGTAAATAAAGGAAAATTCCACCATCAATTCAGTGTATAAACAATATACTAACAAACATCAATCAGCATTTAACTCAATGACAAATCGTATTCGCTGACAATCGTAGAACTTACGAATTGATTACTTTAAACGAGACTGCTGATATTCTTGTTTCATCAACTTTCTTGTCAATCAATAAACTCATTTTAAATATTTTTCATACGTAGAACATGCTCTTTCGTATTAAATCAACTGAGATATATGCACTCAGTATGCAGGCGATGAAGGAAAATCGCTGCATAATTAAGGAAAGTTGACGATAGAAAAGTCTAAGTCATTACGTTTATCATGTAGCTTGGTTGTTAAATTATCATTAGCGTCTTTTTCAAGTAAATATCCAAGAATGAAAAAGATGTGTCAGACTGTGGTATCTTTTATCTCAAACTCACCAGAATATACCGTATCGACTTTGGAATGAAATCATCATAGTTGCTACTTTACAATACGTCGTCGATATATCTAAATGTCGAGTTGAAGGCCACAGCAAGTGTTTTCATCTTTCATAAAAGCGTTTCAATATCGCATTAAATTTCATAAAAACAGGGTACAATTAAAAGGAAAACAGTTTAATTTTTATGTTTCTATTTATTAAGACACACAATCCTGTGTACGTTCTTTATTTTTTTTTAATGTAAAAAAAAAAGTTATTTGATAATATTGTATGTATCTTTAGCATAATACTTATGAACATCTTCCAGTCCCCCGAAGTATTTTTTTGTGATTTTTTTTTTTAAATTTTGAACAATAACTATGAATAATATCTTCATAATATTACGCCAAAATGTTCACTGGATGTGGTGTATCGCATGCGCAAGTACTAAGTATATGCAAGACAAAATGATTGTTATTTCTTTGTTACAAGTACACTTTGTACATTGTATGCATCGCATTTTCAATGAAAATGATTACAGTAACTTTTTTTCAAGATGTGATTTTGCAACAGGATACACAAACGTTATGACAAATCTCTTTTGAATGATGATGATTATTACAATTAATTAATTTATATTTACAAGATTTGCTTTAACTTTTTGAAAGAGAGTTTTGATGTCTTAAAAACAATGACATTCAAATTCAAATGTAATAAACTTTTATTCTGCAAAAACAATGTTAATAAATCAGGAAGTTATATTTGCATTCATAGTATTCTTAAGCCTTACCTGTAGTTAAAACAGCATGAAAGAGTTTAGTGATTCCAGTCAAGCCAGAGGTAATATTAAGGGTATTCTTACCAGTGCTCACATCTGTGTTTGAAATATATCAATGAAAGTGGGTGTAAATATACATCAATTTTAGATTATTTTGCTTTGATTCTTTGTTCTTTGTAAACCTGTCATCTTTTAAGTCTGTTCTCGAATGCTTAAAGTAACTCAATTTTAAAGACATAATTGGAAGAAAATTTATTCACATATCACATTTCATCCCAATACATGTACATTTCTATTTATTTAACCTGGTTTATAAAAAAAATAACGATAAAATTAAAGAAATTGTAATTCATTGATCA
>PRKT01000008.1:9882-39400 GCA_003671525.1 Saccostrea glomerata
AATTAAAAGTTGCCCAAACTCTAAAATCCTATTTCGGGGGGTGGGGTGGGGTAGTGGCCAACTTTTTAAAGCCAATTACTTTCAGCTCCAATTTTTTCCATACAATTCATTGATATCACTATAAAAGAAAAAAAAAGAAAAAAGTGGGGGGGGGGGCAAAATGGGGATTAAATTTTCTGAAAGGAAAATCTTTAAAATCTTGCTGTATATACAATTAAGACCCCACTTACAGAGACAAACGATGAAATTGGGAAGTTTCACTCAAATTTAAAGCAATATGAGCTGCAACTTTGATGTTGGATTTTTGTTGTTGCAAAAACTGTAAATAACTATTTCAAAGACAGAAACAAATAACATTTATAAACTACTGTTGTTCATATTTGCGATGGAAGAACTATTTACAATCTTCGATTTAGTCAAAATTACATTATTGTCGTACTGTACAATAATGATTTCTTATATAAAACTGTATATTGGATTGTGTATAGAAGTCTTTCTTCTGCTTTATTTTAGTCGATTTGATCATAAAGGTTTAAGTTACATACAAATTTATTATAACAACACATTTCAACAGCAAAATAAAATTTTCAAAAATGCAGCTCATATTGCTTTAAAATTAAGCAATTCAATTTTCTTGAAAATTTTCTCCTTGGCAGAATAACTAGCTGATTAATCTTAAGATATTCTGATTTACAATCCTAAAAGTTTTCCATCAAAATATTTTCAAGATCTGTGAGCTTCAAGACTGCGGCCAATGGCAGTGGAATCAACAAACATTCATTATGGACAAATATGATCAGATATCATAATTTATTGTGAACTTAGACATAGTAAAATGAAAAAAAAGTAGTGAGGACATTCTTTTACAGGATTTGGTATCAGAAACAAGGCTTCCACATAAAAAAGTAAAGATAACTAAAACTTACCAATCAAAAATCTTTGGACAGGATTTGTATATAAATCACGGACCCTAAATATTCCCATGATGAGATCAGGTACACAGGGGGGAGTAAACATATTGTTCCGTGAGTCCCATGCTGGGATCAGGTACACAGGGGGAGTAAACATCTCGTTCTGTGAGTCCCATGCTGGGATCAGGTACACAGGGGGGAGTAAACATCTTGTTCCGTGAGTCCATGCTGGGATCAGGTACACAGGGAGAGTAAACATCTTGTTCTGTGAGTCCCATGCTGGGATCAGGTACACAAGGGGAGTAAACATATTGTTCCGTGAGTCCCATGCTGGGATCAGGTACCCAGGGGGGAGTAAACATCTTGTTCTGTGAGTCCCATGCTGGGATCAGGTACACAGGGGATAGTAAACATCTTGTTTTGTGAGACCCATGCTGGGATCCGGTACACAGGGGGGAGTAAACATCTTGTTCCGTGAGTCCCAAGCTGTGATCTGGTAGTCAGGGGGAGTAAACATCTTGTTCCGTGAGTCCCATGCAGGGATCTGGTAGACGGAATATTCCGTTTTGAAATTTAACATAAAAACAAAATTAAGACTCTAGATTTAGCGCAAAGCCACAAATGAGCATTGCACCTAATTCATTAATAACATGTGAAAGTACAGCGATAATCATTTGCATATGGTTAGTTCTTTTCAGTGAAATTATGTTGGGATTTCCTATTCCGAGGTGACGATTTTTACGAGATGATCACATTCATCTGTCCATTCCCATTTTGTTTCTTTGCTTGTTAATGCATGTAAACACCTTGCTATTTTTGCAAAATCTTTAATGAATTTCCTATAATAGGACACTAATCCTAGAAAACTTCTTAACTTGCTCACACTTGTTGGTCTTGCAGCATTTCTGATTGCTTCTGTTTTTACAGGATCCGTCTTTATTCCGTTCGCTGAGACGATATGCCCAAGGAATTTAACTTCCGGTTTGAAAAACGAACACTTTTTAGCTGTTACTTTTAAATTCATTTCAGCCAGTCGATCAAAAACTTGTTCAAGATTGGCTATATGTTCTTCAAAATTCCTTCCGTACACTACAATGTCATCTAAGTATAACACGGCTACTTTCCACTGTAATCCACTCAATGTCTTTTGTCTGATTCGTTGAAATGTGGCTGGTGCATTGCATAAACCGAACGGCATGACAGTGTATTGAAACAATCCTCCTCTGGGTGTCGCAAAAGCCGTTTTCTGCTTATCCTGTTCTGCCATAGGTACCTGATGATAAGCCATATTTAAATCCAGTGTTGAAAACCATATAGATCCCGCGAGGGCATCCAGATCATCCTCTATTCTAGGAATGGGGTAGGCATCTTTGATCGTTACTGCATTAAGACGGCGGTAATCTACACATACACGCCAGCTCCCATCTTTCTTCTTAACTAGTACTAGTTGCGAGGACCATGGACTGCTTGATTTTTCTACCAGGCCCTGCTTCTCTAATTTTTGTATCTCAGCATCTAATACAATGAAGGGCATTGAAGTGGTAAAATTTTCCATTTGGACGAAACGTTCTGAGTCATGTTTTGAACGTCAATAATAGCATAATGACACGCCCATTTCTTTAGAAACGAGAAAGGAATATTCGTCGTAATGTTTTGGGACACTACACATTCCGAGACAAGCAACATGAGTTACACTGAAAAAAAGATTTTTAAATAAGAAAAAGCCCATATATATATATAGAGTTCCCGCTTATGTAAAACACGCATTGCAACGAATTTGTACATAATTATAATTTTATCATGTTTATTGGAGTAAGCATAGCACATGTATCAGTCGAACACGTGATTACTTGGTGTTTATGTAGACCGTCAATTTCATTGGCTATTATATTTATGACATACCTGTTCTACAGGTATTCAATTGAATCGTTTGACCGATTTTTCCTTTCTAAAGAAATGGGCGTGTCTAAAGATAACTCAAAACGTTCCATCCAAACAGAAAATTTTACCGCTTCAATGCGCTTCTTTGTATCTCTCTTTTAAAAATTGGCACTCGTCTCGGTGCTTCTTTGAATGGCTCCTCATCCATTAGCTTAATACGATGCTCTCCAATTGTAACCCGTTCCATTTGACTCTCGGGGTTTGCAAACACACGGTCTCTCCGAATAAGGAATTCTTTGAATTTCTTTGACTCTTCCTTAGTCAAATGTTGACATCCGTCCTCATAGACGGCCTTTAAATGTTGCGATAGCTCACTGTTTTCCTCAGTAACAGCGCTAATCTCATCATTACATATTTCAATTGGTTCACTCACATACTCCACTGGTATGAATAATGCCATTAATGTACCCCTCTTGATCGAAATTGGTTTTTCTCCAGAAATAAACACACGTAAAAAAACATCACATGTTTCCGCATTCAGTAGCGATTTTGCGACTGACACTTTATGAGATTGTACGAAATTTTGAACTAGTAGTGGTAATCCATTCATTTGTTCCTCATACGTAAGTCTGGATGGTATAATTGCTTCGTGGTTTCCTGGAATTTCTACGGTCTCTGTACAACAAATATAGTTAGTTCGTTTTCCATTTCCGTGGTCACACTTCATTAAGAGTTCATTGGTGTCATGATCCCAAACACATTTATATCTCACGTAAAAGTCTTCTCCCAACAAATTTTTCATAACTCCACCCACAAATATTCGCTGTTCTATGTCTACATTTCCTAGTGTTAAAATCATTTTAGTGGTTCCTATGGTTTTTATTGTTTGTCCGTCGGCTGCTAGGAACTTTGTCCTTACTCGTTCTAGTACGGGCCTATTTTCCAGAAAGATGTTGTATTGGTTTCCTCTGTTATAAATGATCTTCTCGCACCTGTATCTACTTTCCAAATTACATTTGCTCCCTGAATCATTCCTTCAGCGTGAAAGCCACTTTTTCCTGGAATCCGTATCTCACTAACAAATTCTAAATTTTCACTACTAACATCAACACAAATGGAATTACTAGATACACTTGTTGACTTGGAAACTTGGTCAGCTTTGTTAAGCTGCAATTCTCCAGAACTCTCCGCCTGAATAACACTTCTGTGTTTCTTTTGCGCTCTTTTAGAAACTTCCACTGCCAAATCCAAGGAGAGATCACAATTCATGGATGTACTAGGCCTTTCGACCGGCGCACGGCCTACTGCCTCGGTCCTGGGCGGTTTAACGGCCGCCCATTGTCTTGCTTCAGGTTAGATCTAAAATGGATTTTATTGCCCTCCTTATTTCTTGGACAGTTGAAGGAAAGATGGTCTGTTGAATTGCAAGTGAAACAATTTTTCTGCTGATGCTTGTCCTGGTTATTAGGCTTTTGTCGTTCATCCCACTTTCTCTTGGAATTTGTGTCCGATGACTCAAGGGGATCGTTGAAAGCATACACAGCTCGTCTGTTAAATTTGACATTCAAATCCCTGTTATTCTCTCCCAGGCGAATGAATTCTTCTTGCATTGCCGCTGTAATAGCTTCCTGCAAAGTTTTAGGCCGTATTCGTTTTACAGCAAAACGAAATTCGTTCTCAAGGCTACAGTTATCTAAAAAGGTTTTCATACTACTCTCTTGTACAAAATCCCTGTTGTCAGGGTAAGCTTTCCTGTATGGATCCTCAATCGCCTGTCCAAAGTCTCGAAAAGTTTCATTCGCTCTCTTCCTCCGCATTTTGGCTTCCGCAATATAACTTTCTTTCATTGCTCTATGACCAAACCGATTCTCCATAGCACATTAAAGATCCGCCCAGTTGTTTCGAGTATCTGCAGGGAGACCATAGGCAAACGTTTCTGCTTGTCCACGCAATACTGTAAAAATATTTTACGTGTCTTATCGTCGTTCCAATCGTTTATGGACTTCACATTTTCAAAATATCTTATATATTCTGCCCATATATCCTCCCCATCGCCTTTGAACGTCCTCTTTACATGTATTTGATAGCCTGGATTACTAGTAGTATTAGAACTCGACAGATTCCGTTCTGTTGGAGAACCTTGTCGTCTCCTGATAGGTAGAACTGGACTAGCTGTTTGTTCCTGGGGAAATCGGACGTGCTGCTGAGGTCGGATGCGAGCCGGTGTGTACTGGTATTCTCTACTCGGAGTTCTACTCCATAGCTTTATAATCACAGTTTCTATAATAAAGCACAATAGTCTCAGGGCTACAGAAAACATAAATTCCTTCGTCAAACACAGGAGCATATACCCTGGGAAATACTGATAGAACAAATAAGCACCTACACATCCTAGAAATAATATAATGGTCCAAAGAAAAATAAATCTGTTCCATGTTTCAGATTTCTGTTCTAATCTTAAGTTTTGTCCGTCTTCGTTTTCCTCATCATTCGGCGTACTGGTGCAAACTGGTTCCGGTCCTTCCGCACTTTCCCGAGCTGGTGGACTATCTTCACTTTCATTAAAACTGTTAAGAAGAGATCTGCGTGTGCTCCTCTGAAATCTAGGTGTTTCAGTCTCGTTTCCCTGCGTAAGCTCCATACTTCTCGGTGTATAAGTTGTCCGATCTCCACTCATTTTTCTGTTTTAACAATCGTATGTTTTAATTCTGCACCCACACGCTGGGCACTTGTAATATCGGCTCAACACATTTCCATTTGAATTTTGAATGAAACACAAATTGTCTTTCTTGTTAAACATCACAAAACAGTTAGGACACTCTTTACGCAATGCGACGTCTATCCTTCCCAGTAAAACATAATTTCCGTTGTCATCTATGTCGTACACATTCACAAATCTTCGGGAATTTTCCTGAGCATTCATTTTAAAATGTACGTTTTAATTCACTGTTATATCCAAAATCACGGCACACATTTTCATTTGAGAATAATCCAAATAATTTCATACTGAAAATCTCCGAGAATAAGAACGATAAAACTCAAAAACATCCATTTGAATCACTTTACAAAAAGTATTAATCCAAACACATTGTCATAATCACGGAGAAGAATATAATAATAATCCAATGGAAATTAAATCCGTTTTCAATCAAGGAATAACATGAATAACATCCCACCGCTGCCACCAGTTGTAGAGGGACCGAGCGTGCGGTCCTTTTTGCTATTTTAAAATCCTCCTTAGAATTACTTAAATTCCTCCTTTGGTAGCGTAATAAAAATTCCAGTTATAAGTTTACAAGTTTATTACATGTTTTAATAAATAATCACAATCACATTATATACAAGTAATCCAAAATATAATTTCACAATTCGTTAGTCCACTTAAACACTGTCTATCACTGACTGTCTCTATCTCCCCTATCTCTCAGCACGCGTGCGTGCACGCCCTATATATACATGTGAGGGGCAGCTCCGGTGGAGCTGCCAATACACAGCAGCTACCGGGGAGCTGCCGCTCTGCGGTCGATTACATAATATAAACAAATACTTTACAATAAATATTCTAATAGAGATATAGACAGCATTTATTTTTTCTAACCTAACAAAATTTTTAACGGCTGTAAAGGAGAAACACCAGACTTGCTATATTACATCATATTGTAGAAATGGCGTAATAAGATGTGGATAACATAAGCAAAGAACTTTCAGAAAATTTAAAATCACCAATTTTACATCTAAATGTTTGACTTTTCTACACACTGCAATGATTCCTCATGATAAGTTAAAAGCTATAGATTTGATGTCATAGGCAACTGCATCTGCAATAAATATGGAACCAGATTGATTATGATTTAAATTCTTAGCCACTGCACTGCAAGGGGTACAGAAAGAAAGGTCAATCCTCTTTGAAGTTGTGCATTGTGTGGCAAGTGAAGGAACAGTGGAAAACATAAAATTCAATCAGAAATCAGAGAAATAACAGAAAAAGGCAGTGGTAAGAGTCATATGGTAAGATAACACACAGAGAGAGAGAGAGAGAGAGAGAGAGAGAGAGAGAGAGAGAGAGAGAGAGAGAGAGAGAGAGAGAGAGAGAGAGATAGGAGTCTTTACTTACTCAGGGAAACCTTACGAACTGGCTTACAGTCCATCCTGAATGAGGAAATATCAAGGAAAAGTGGAAAAGTATTGTAGAGAAAATAACTTTCATAAATGACCCATAGAGATTCATTAACGCAGCTTTAGAGGAGAAAGGAAGAGATGGAGGAGCACGGAAGGGAAAGGTATTCTGATCCTATAAAAGACCTCCCTCATCAATTTATGCTCTTATATTTGGAGATAGGTACAGATATCTGAATACAATGTTGTATATGTTAATTTGGCGTTCCATACTTCTTTGCATTCTTTGCTGATTTTTGGGATCGATTCATGACAGGTTGGCGTTGTTACTTTTAAAAATTTAAAGATCTTCAATCAATTTCAAATATTGGCAGCTTAAGAGAATTTAATCGATCGGGTATAAAGGCTTTCTAGAACATTCAACGTGCATTCAACGAGCTTGCATTTACTGCACGTACAAGGTACATCTCCCCAGGCACTAGAATATGGCGACTTCTTGTCAATCTGTTAAAAACCTTGCAGTGCCTGAATCTGAAAAAGAAAGTGTCAGGGACTTTTTCCCTCATGATGAGGGAACGACTGATGCAGTGTTACTTTTGGAGGGTCAGAGGATTCATGTATCAAGGGGAGTTCTGATGAGGGCTTCTCCTGTTTTCCGTAAAATGCTGACATCTAATGGTAAAGAAAACGAAATCACTCTTCCGGAAATATCGTACGAAGATTTTGTTCTCTTTCTTCGGTGCATTGGTCCAGAGGAATACATAAAACTCGACGGTTAGTTTTAACTGTTTATTTGTTACATGTATAATATTTTGGTGTTTTGTTTTATTTTTAGCTTAATTATTGTAAACAAACCAGTAAAATATTTCTATTCTGAATTTTAATGGTTCAAACTAGAAAAATACATTTGTTGTCACTTAGTATATATCTGTAGTTTTAAGTAATTAATAATTGGAAAAATTAAAAAAAAAAAATAAAAAAAAAAAGATTGTCACATTTTTAAAGATGGAAGGCCTAGATATCAACATTAAAATGTGCATTTTGAGGAAACAGTATTATAATAAAAATGTATAAAAACTGGTTCATATGCATAATTGTGATGCTGAATTTTCCAATATTATTTGCTACATTATCTAAATTTGATTAAGTTTTAAATATCAGGGAAAATACGAAAGAAATGTTGCCCATTAGCAACACTTTTAAAGATGTATACTCGGTAATTTATTAAAACTCTCTCTCTCTCTCTCTCTCTCTCTCTCTCTCTCTCTCTCTCTCTCTCTCTCTCTCTCTCGAAATACTTTTTGATATAATAAAAACATGACAATTCTAAGAAAGTAAAAAAGGCAGCCAAAAGCCCAAAACATAAATATAATTGGCGCTTTATTTTGTAGAATCAGCAATTTCAATTATCTTACCATTGGCTAAAGAATACAACGTGAATTCGATTCTTCAGAAATGCCAGGATTGGCTGTTAACTGAGATTGAATTCATTGTTGGGAAAGTAGACGGACACACAAAGGGAACCCAATTAGAAGTGGAATTCTTTATGAAATGTCTGCTATATGGAGTAAAGTATAATCTTGAGAGCCTATATTCCAAAGCTTTTGAATTGCTTGTACCTTACAAACTTTCTAGATATCAGCATACTGAATTTTACAAGATGTTTCCTGATAAGAACAAATGGCAACTACTGGAAGCAAGGATGGTTAAGATAGAGGAATCTGACCATATTGGAGATGGCGATTTTCCAGATATTGACTTCGATATGGCTGATACTGAAGAAACACAGGAAGCTAAACCAAGTTTCCATTTTCAGTCATCTGAGATACAAAAACCTTTTTTCAATTCAGGTTTACCTGCACCAACAGTCAGAGAAAATATAAGTAAAAGACAAACCAGAGGAGTTAAGCATTAATGCAGGAACTTTATAATTTATTCCATCAGATAAATTCATATAAGGGTTAAAATGTTGGATGATTTTCCATAAGCTGAAAAAATATGGAAAGATTACAAGTATTGAAGATTTTTAAGATTGGTATTTGTGATTATTTTTTGACAGGTTTTTGAAATCGCAAAGGAATTGCATGCTGCTAGATGGCCTAATTATCATAGGAATATGGCATTAGTTAAATCATTGTTAATCAATATATTTTTCCAAGATAATAAAGACTCTCATTTGAATATAGCACGAAAGAATTATCTAGACATGTAAATTTCTGGAAATTTTAGTCAATCATATTTGGACACATTCTAGAGATACAAAAAGCCCAGGGGCCACAGCGCTCACCTGAGCACATCGGCTAGGAAAAAGCACATATCAGAAACTGAAAGTTTACCGAGGTTGGAATGGGGTAGGGATGGGCTTGAATTTTAACCCCAAATGGGGTCATGACTTGAACAAACTAGAATCTACACTACCTGAAAATGCTTCCATATAAATATCACTAATCATGGCTTTGAAGTACTCGAAAAGGAGATATTAAAATTTTTCCCTATATATTTATTTAAAACTTTGGTCTGCCATTTTGGCACCACCCCAGCCCCGGGGTTCATGATTTGAACAAACTTGAATCCACACTATCTGATATAATTTCTCATGAGTTTCATCTTTCTTGTCTCAATGGTTCTTGAGAAGAAGATTTTTAAAGATTTTACCTGTATATTCCTAAGTAAAACTTTTATCGGCCATTTTGGCCCCACTCTACCTCCGGGGGTCATGGTGTAAACAAACTTGAATCTACACTACATGAGGATGATTCCACAGGAGTTTCATTTTTCCTGGTCCAGTGGTTCTTGAGAAGAAGTTTTTAAAAGATTTTTCGTATATACCAGGTATTCCTATGTAAAACTTTGATAGGCCATGTTGGCCCCACCCTAACCTAGGGGTCATGATTTGAACAAACTTGAATCTACACTATCTGAGGATGATTCCA
The DNA here is from genome assembly GCA_003671525.1 of Saccostrea glomerata. Taxonomy (NCBI): domain Eukaryota; kingdom Metazoa; phylum Mollusca; class Bivalvia; order Ostreida; family Ostreidae; genus Saccostrea; species Saccostrea glomerata. Next base: position 19,724 of record PRKT01000008.1, read on the forward strand.
CAGGAGTTTCAATTTTCCTGGTCCAGTGGTTCTTGAGAAGAAGAATTTTTAAAGATTTTACCTAAATAATCCTATGTAAACTTTGGTCGGCCATCATGGCCCCACCCTAGCCTCCGGGGTCATGATTTGAACAAACTTGAATCTACACTACATGAGGATGATTCCACATGAGTTTCATTTTTCCTAGACCACTGGTTCTTGATTTTTAAAGATTTTTCGTATATATTCCTATGTTAAACTTTGATAGACCATTTTGGTCCCACCCTACACCTAGGGGTCATGATTTGAACAAACTTGAATCCACACTACCTGAGGATGTTTCCACATGAGTTTCATCTTTCTTGTCTCAATGGTTCTTGAGAAGAAGATTTTTAAAGATTTTTCCTATATATTCCTATGTAAAACTTTGATCGTTTGAACAAACTTTAATCTACACTACCTGAGGAGTTTCATCTTTCTTGGCCCAGTGGTTCTTGAGAATCCGTTTTTTTAAACGCCATTAATTGTTCTCTAATTCATAATCTCCCCTTAAAAAAGGGCGTGACCCTTCATTTGAACAAACTTGAATCCCCTTTACACAAGGATACTTTGTAGCAAGTTTGGTTGAAATTGGCCCAGTTGTTCTTGAGAAGAAGATGAAAATGTGAAAAGTTTACGAGAACTTCGGCTCAGGTGAGCTAAAATTCTAGAAATTACATTAAATATTTCACAACATTGTCAGACGTCTGAACTGGAAAAGACATGCTTTCAGAATTGTAATATGAATGAATCAGTGCATATGATTTATCAAAAAAATATATTACCCAAATCTACATGATATTGTTCTAAACCGAGGCAAACTACTAACAAATTAGATGACGTTGTAGGATTTCAATTACCCTATTTAAAGTAAGCTTTTCTATGGTCGTTAAATTGATAGTGACCTTGATTGCAAATGCAATCTATCGTTTATTCGAATTTGTCTGGCATGTTCAAACTATTTCGTATGGCACGCCGATTGGTTCAAAACTATTTTCTGCACGACCTTAAACAAAAATTACACGAGCAAGTCAAAACTTACACAAAGTGAGGAAAATATACACAAAGTTATTGAAACTTACACAAACTACAGAAAAACTACACAATCAACAAAATATTTACACGATATAGAGAGAAAATTACACAAACGTAAAAACGAAAACTGCACGAGTGAGAATACAACATCGACATAATATACGACGCATCCTCATTGCGCACAATTCATTAATATTCATTAGAGAACAGCTCAGTGTGGCTTGGATGCTTGAAACATTATAAAACAAGAGGATGAGAAATTTGTTAACAATATTGATCCTTTGAAAAAGATTCAGTCTTTTAGAATTACACTAGACTCTCAAGAATATGCACAACGTGGTTTATACATGTAAAAACTGACAGGCATGCAATATGCATATAAATTAACACCCCCGATTATAAACATTTTACAAATGTATACATGTAGATAATGTAAAAAGGGGGGGGAGGAATATATCCAGTTGCGTGTTTAATTGTTAGATTTTTTCAATTGTGTCATTCCTCTATATCGCGATTTCTTTTGAAAGTTCAAAACAATGATATTATCATAGTAAAGGTGAGTAAATAAAAACAGCATATGATGTAATACAGGAGAGTTATTAACAAATCAAACTCTTATCCTCCACCACCCACTGTGTGTACTTATGGTAATAATTAAGGATGAGGATGAATGACCTTTTCATATCGAGAGATTCCCCCCTGGTGGTGCTGGAATGAAAGACACCTGTATGCTAATCGATTTATAGTTATTTGACACATCAATAATACCTTTTGATTGAACTTGAAGGTCACTAGCAATTCACACAGAGATGCTGTCATCTGGGTTGTGGAATTTGCACAATACATTTTAAGAAGTACTAAACAGTAAAAAAAAAAATCGAGCAAATACTTGCGCAACTTTAATTTTAATATTGAAACGAATATATCATTATTTTGAAATACATATGAATGTGAAAAAGTAGTACATGTATGTAGTATTAAGTAGTATTAAATTTTGAACAAAGTGTGGTGATTACATAAATAAATAAAAATAAAAATCAAACGAAATTGAGAAATTTTAGAGAAATTAATTTTTTTAATATTTGGACCTAGCCCGATCAAAATTAAACTGATCCCGATCAAAATTAACACAAAATGAATAAAATGCTAATTTATTGCCTCTTCATATATTAACAATGAAGAAATCTAATTTATTGTCATGTTCAATTATAATTTAACCCTTATTACACCTAATCAGATGAGTGTTCTTGAGAAAATGTTATTTATTTCCAATAATTGTACAATTATGGTTGGGATCGGTTTAATTTTGATCGGGATTGGCCAAAATTAAAAAAAATTAATTTCTCTAAAATTTGGTTATTTCATTTCAATTTCTTTTATAAATATGATTAATGAACATGTTCTCCCGTGTTGTGACTGGTTTTAAGAAGATTTTAACCACAAATTTAAAAAATATTCACAAATTATGTGTTTTATTTTCGATTTAAAAATGTTTAATATCTTTACGGCTTTTCTTTATAAATTGACAAGCAAAACAAGATAAAGTGTCCAATCTCGCAAATCCTACTCCGATGAGGTAGTGAGGGACCTTCATTTCCAATCCAACAACAAAAAATGGGGCTTTTCAGTGAACATTTTACAATGGAAGAAGGTTCTGTTCGCAAAAAAAAAAAATAATAATAATAATAAAATAAAAATTCCTGATGCTTCGTGCCTGAAATATTTTCTAAGAATTTAAGGGTAGAAGAAGCAGTCGATCGAAATCAAGATTGCAATACAACTTCAAACTATATATCAATATCCCCGGATTTGCATGCTCTTGACCTAACAACAGTTAAAAATTGGGGGTTGGGGTCAACCTGCATGTAAAAAATTACTTTAGCAAAATCTATACTTGAAAATAAAGGGGGGGGGGGTCTAAGGAACTTAGTGTTTGGAAAATAATTTTAAAAATTCATGAGGCCGAATTCGAAATGTAAACAGAAACATCGAGCTCCATAAAGAATATGAATTATCTGTATTTTCAAGAGTAATAAAACGCGTTATATGACACTGCTGTATCAATTTCAATTTTTTATTGCATCTTATTTGTAACATTGTACGTACATGTATAGATAAACGTAGTAAATCACAATGTTTTAAAAGTAACAATACATAAAAGCGCATGAACATAAAGCACAGAGTATGTTTATTCTCCCTTTACCTGGTCCTTTTTTATCAAAATGAAAACATTTATCAAGTAATCGCCATTACGAATGAGGGTAACGCTGACAAGAAATGTCTTGTTTTTATTGAGTAGTTTATAACTGAAAAATATGTGATATCATGGAAGAAATTCATAACAAAAAAATCTAAAGAGCTCCAACCAAAGCTGATATCCTGATATTTTATAAGTATGAATGCATGGTGTTTTTTAGAATAAAATATTTTTTATGTGTTTTAAGTCAGATCTAAATACATGCTGTTTACATCAAAGGTAATCCCAACTTCTTAAGTTTAAAAAAATATGTATCCAGCCAAATGAATATATATATAATTTCCTATTTGGAATGGTGAAAAAAAAAAATAAAATAGGTACAAATGAAAAGTACCAAAATTAATTTTACAGCTTAATGATAATAATAAGCAATATATATATATATATATAATTCTACGAATTTCATGAAGAATCAACTTTATGAATAGTTTGATTATGCAAGTGTTAATTTTATATTTATACTAGTAATTTCTGTTAAAGTTGTATCTATAAATTAGAAATTTTCAAAAGCTATAGAGAGTTCATTTAAATAAAAAACAAAACAAAATAATTCTAACATTTTTTTTTCTAGAAAATCAAGATCCTAGTCAGCCGTTCTGTTTATCGTTAGGTACTTTTAGTTCGGAGTCGAGTGCATCATATGCAATGGTTTTTTTTTTTACCCCGCATTATACGATTCCTTCTCGTCACAATTTTTGTCTGGCATCAAATAATACCTCCATATATTGGTTCGGATCTTGTTCAATATAAGATTATAATATTGTAGAAAAACTTTGAAGTATTCTCACATATAGCATGTATAGATCACATGGAAACACTTGAAACATTTGTTAGCTAGAAATCGGATTGAGTTTTAGCAAGAAATAAAGGAGCAAAGTAAAACACATGCCATCGTCAACGCCATTTTCAGTTCTCGATTACATCCAGCTAAGCATACATGAAGAGATAAAAAGTACAGAAAACCAGGAACACAATGAATATTCTATGTGCATAATAATGACATGCGCAGCTGTATGCGCAGTGAAATTGTTTGTGTAATTTTTAGTTTCCTCTGCTCGTGCAATTTTTGTTTTTTGTTTGTGCATATTACACCCCTCAATCGTGAAAAAAATTTCGGATTCGTGTATTTTTCGTTATGTTTGTGTTAAAATCTTTCAAACTATGTGCAAATTTTACTTATACGTGCATTTTTATTTTACTCGTATATATTTTTCTTCGAGCTCGTGTATAAAATCTTTATCTTTGTGCAGAAAATAGTTTTGAACCAATCGGCGTGCCATACATAGTTTTTATTACTAAACTAGGCTTCATAATAGTAACATTGCTGACCGGATGAATATTTAGGCCTAAGTCAATGCTGGTGTGACCAGTCAAGCAGGGAATCTTACTCCTCCTAAGAACCTGATCCTACCTCTGGTTTTTCCGTGTTTTTGCTCAACGATTTATTTTGTTCATCGGATTCTTCACCTTCTATATTCTCCAATAGATTTGATGCTTAGATGTTTCTCAAGTTGTACGAAGTGTGCCTTGGGATTTTCTTGTGTTTACTTGTGTTGCCCGATTGATAAGACACCAGTTTCTTTTTCCCCTCCGCCATTGATAATCAGTGGCGGACTCAGAGGGAGGTGCGTACGGGGGTTGTTCTAGGAATTCCGGAAAGTGGGAAGACTAGGACAACATAAATTGTTCAACACAGTAAAAAAAAGTCACCTTTATCGTTATGGTGGAGAAGAGCTGGAAACCGTATGCATACTGTAAATCGTTTTAATTCCACGATGTTAAAATTTCACGATATCTCAAAAAGTACCATTTGCGATGGTTTTAATTTCACGCTGCAAGAAATTAAATCAAAATTTCGTATAAGCAATTTAACATTATCAAAAACTAATAATAACATTCACGATGGGTTTAATTTCGAGGAAAATTAACAAATCGCGAACATAACGAAATTAAAACCATCGTGAATATTTGCCAATCAACAGTATTTGGCCTATCAGTGCTGATTTCCACTCTGGGGACGTTCCAGGTAAGGAGTGAAAACGACTGGTAACGGCTAAACCTGGATGATGACGTCTGTGGGTACATATGACCTACTGAATGTTACTGAATGAAATCAAACTACTATTTTAGCACTTTCAAATTTGCCCTCAGCCTCAGTCAATATGTGTAAAATGTAATAATATATACATGTTTATACATACTATTAATTTCAAACTAATTGCAATCATACCTCTGAATGGTGGGATGTTTAGAAAACACTGCTGTTTTTCCAACAAATCGGCAATTGTAAATCCCTTGTCAGCCATCACACTGTCACCTGGCTCAAGCAAACTGATCAGCCCACAATTCTCTGTTAGTTGACGATCTGATGTTTTCCCCGGCCATCCCTCAGAAACAAATGTAATGACACCGGAGGGGCTAATGCCAACCAAAAATTTGACAGTGGTGTAGTGTTTGTAACTAGAGAATGTCAAACTTTGATTTAAAAGGCTACTTGAACTTTGAATAAACAGTTCAGTGCAATCAATAATAACTCTAGTTGATGGGTACTTTACTTTAAATGATTCTGGCATGGTCCTGTTGATGATGTCTTTGCTTGGGAAGGGATTTAGAAACTTAAGTTCAGCATGTAGTAAACTAATCCAAGTAGTAAAGATCATCGAAAATGAGGCACAACTGATTTGAAATCTTTCTGCAATATCTTGGATGTAAAGTCCTACTTTCAATCTCATTAGAACTGCAAAAAACTGATCAATGGGGCTGAGATATGATGAAGACATCCTCACTCTATCTGTAGATGTAGTTTGGCCTTGTCCCCTCCAATAATTCATCCTTGAGCATTTAGGTGCAAGGTAGCTGCAATAATTAATAATTTAAGAAATCATTTAAATACTTTATAAAGTGAATATTGCTGACATAATATGCAAGCCTACTCTAAAAAAATTTTCTGGCTAAAATATTATTTTAAATAGATTATTAAATACCAACAGAAAAAATGAAAACAAATTATCTTATTAAATTTTAAACTGAATTTAGGAATTATATAACTTTTATAATAACAAATTTTTAAAGAGTAGCTCATTTTAAAAATAACCAGTCACTTAATGATCAGTATGACAATTAAGTACTACATGAAGTTAAGTGACATCCCTACTTTATAATTTGTTTCTAAGGCCATCAGTAAAATATTTCTGTTTTATGTACTCTGACCTGCATTTTTCAAGGTGGTTATTGGTAGGTTTTTTTTTTGCAGTATCTAAAAATTGATTATTGTCAAAAAACCCAGACTTTTTCAAGCGGGGGGTATTTAGTAATCATATTTATTGATGTTTTCTTGATACTCTGGATAAGACAGATTTAATATTTATTGCTTTAAAAATGTTCTGTTAAAGCATGAAAAAAGCATCTAAAGGAAATTATAAACCCTCTTTCAATTGAAACAATCTTTATTTCCCTGAAAACCAATCCCCCACCCCAAAATAAAATGAAAAAAAATTAAAAGTACTGAAAACAAGGATGGGTAGGGCCGATTTTTACGGGAGTGTCGGAGTACATCAAACAAATTATTTTTTATTGTTGGCCTTTAAATATTCTTTTACTTGAACAGCCACAAAAAGATGGCAAATGACGGTAATCCTGTGTAGAACTTTGTCATTCCATCGTCGTCTTTGATGCGTTCCACACCCCACTTATGCTTGCCATGTTCCGCTCTTAGTCGACTGACCTCTTGTCTTAGCTCCCTGTTTTCATGAAGTAGGGGGTCTTCTTCACACTGTACACCTAAGATTCGTAATTATGTAACTATAAATATTGCACCAATATTCATCCTATGTAATATATTATATTTTCATTTAGAATTACATAAATTTACTTGTATTATTGAGGGTATACTTTAAAAAAAATGTTCATCTCACAAAAACTCAAATGTCAATTGATGACCATTTATAAGTTATCTATGTTTTCAAATTAATGATTATACCATTTAGATGTTACAAATGTATAGTGGTAATCTCACTTGAATCAGATGTGAGATGAATGTTAACATCATCTGTTGTGATGGCAGAAAGATCTTCATGATCGATATCTACAGCCTCTTCTACTCTACAGTATGATCCATGGGCCAGCAGCGAAAAATGAAGGCTTGCCATCTCTCTTTCTTTCGAGATTACCTCCTTGTACTGTTCCTCCTATTAAATGAATATCTATATTTTCTATATTCATATCTATTATCAATATTTTAGATGCATCAGCAAAAAAATAGACTATCTCATTAGAATAAAAAGTACTTACTATGTATTATAGTACGTAAACACACCAATTACTGTATACAGGGTTATTTTCGCCCCGTGTTATTTTCGCCCTTTCACATTTGGAAACAAGTTTACCCCGTTTTAAATTCGCCCAAAAAGATTTTTGCTAAAGATATTATACTATTTACTTTGAATTCGCCCCGTTTTAAATTCGCCCACTTCCAACGAGGGCGAAAGGGTCGAAAATAAAACAGGGGCGAAAATTTCTCTGTATACAGTATTCAGTTTGCTATTTATAGTGGTGTAAATTTGTTTCTGCAACTCTTGATTCTTACATTTTGATATTTGAACCCCCCCCCCCCCATTATTAAGCATTTAATTATTACATTATAATTTTGAATAGATATTAGTAAAACTTTATTGTAGGTATTTGTAATTTGTATTGGTAACTTGATACACATGAAAACAAGTACCTCACACCCACCCCAGCCCCCCAAACAATCCCTTTTGACTGTGATAAAAAAAGATTATATAATATGTATAGTTTCTGAATTTATCTCAATGCCTATAATTTATCATACATGTACAGTACCTAAACTTCAATTTATATTCACCACACCTGAACTACTCTTCAACTCCTGTGCATGTACCTTAATATATATATTAATAAGACTTTTTTAAATTTTTGTGAAGTATATAAAAATCGATCACATATACGATAAATATTGCCGGGGTAGCCCTTATGATTTATCATGTATTAAGACTTTACCTTTGTTGATTCACGTTCTAATCTCCTTTTTTCCCTTTTGATGTCTTCATCCGATCTAATGTCTTTATAAGCAAACAAAGTGGGGGCGTAATTATCATCACTGGGATCATCTCCGTGCCACCCATGCAAAAAATGCTCGGAACAGATCCAAGTGTGGTAGCCTGGTTCCCACTTATCCCTGTTGACTGCTTTGATCCACACTCTTCGCTTTCGCTTATTCTTTGGGAAACGGAAGAAACTAACCCCTCTCGATCTAGCATCGGCATTATAGACATTCATACATTTGTAAACACAGCAATTTTTAACCATGATTTTGGAATTTCCGCCTTGTCGCTACAGACGCTGTATCCACTCGGAAGTGTTTATGCGCATGCGCCATTGCTGCGGGACAGATTCATTAAATGAGCTTATAACAACACCCTCATTTAGGTCGTTATACTGACATTTTTTACTTTAACTTTTCTATCGTCAATTCCCCTTACTTATGCAGCATTATACCCTCATCACCTGCATACGGAGTTTATATATCTCAGTGCTTCCATACGCAAAAGGATGATTTGCATAAAAACACATTATAAAACAAGATAAATTATTGACAAAGAAGTTAAGTTATCAAGAATATTAAGAGTATTAACGAGCGCAGCGAGCGTCGCGAAGCGAGCTCAATAGACTAACGTGTAAGAACAGAGGAAATTCGGAATTGTACATACGTCAAGCAAATTTTGTTGTGAAACATTTCCAGAAATCCTTTACTACCCAATGTCCTTTGCGCAAAGAAATAAATAAATAAATAAAAACATAAAAACATAAAGCAAAAAGGCTCCCAGTTTGTACAAATGTTTTAAAGAAACAATTAATAAATACCGGTAACTCTGCAATGTTTTTCGACCAAAAGTGCCCTAGATCTATAGTTTCAACCAGACACTCGGCTGTCTCCGTAAGCTCCGACAAGCTATGTGACGTTGCTTGACGTTACATCTAGTCGAGATGTCTCGTGCGGCTTGATGTCTGAAGTAGCTATTCAAGTTTTCAAGGGTTTTTGATGGTACAACTGCGCTCGCCCCAACGGTCAAGCCGTAAAACATATTAGCTTTCTCGTTTAAAATCATCATTTCGTAAGGTTATTTATACATTGAATTAAAGATTTTTCCCGTTATTTTCCAATCATGATAAGAAGTACATGGAGGATGTGATCGGACGGAAGGGGATGCTCACTTCTTCATGGCACGTGATCCCACCATTGATATTTTGGAGGTCCTAGTTTTATGGACTTTTGATCTTTGAATATAGATCGTTATTTCCTTGGGTTTCATAACTTATAATTAAAACCTACAAATGGTTCGTAGCATTGCTATTTCATACCAATCATTAGACATTTGTTTTGAAATTAGACAATGGATTGTTCCGTCCACCTGGTCAATACATAGGACTCACGGGCACCTGATCCCGCCTCTGGAATAACGCGGGTCCTTTTTTCATGCCCTAGTCACAGATTTGAAGATTTTTGTAATAGACTGATCACTTTTCATTATCTTCATCTCTTTCATGAAAAAGTTGCATTTTTTTACTTCTGACTAGGTGCAAATTTGCTTACATTTCTTTTTTGTTATTATGTAAGACAAGATTTTTTTACAGATTGAAAAAATTTAGATTGAGTAAGTCAGATATACATGTATTTACATAAAGCTTTACAAATCGAGACTGGATAAGAATGAATATGTTATGCAAGTCAGTTTAGCACATAATTATATATCTTTTACCTGGTTACTCATAGAAAGAATTTTCCGCTATAATCAATAACTCACAGTTTGAAAGGATTTAAATTTCGAGTGATCGGGTATACCAGCACTTTTATCTAAATCGTATGTGCACATTATACACGTAAACTGCACATAAACGGTCGGTACGTATCCCCGATCACTAAAATATGGCGACCTGTAGACTCTCTGTTGAAAACATGAAAATGAATGAACTAAAAAAAGAAAGTTTTTTAGGGACTTCTTCCCTGATTTTGAGGGCACCAGTGATGCAGTGTTACTTGTGGAGGACAAGAGGATACATGTGTCCCGGGGAGTTCTGATTAGGGCTTCTCCTGTTTTCCGCTAAATGCTAACATCGAATGGCAAAGAGAAGGAAAATGAAATAACTCTTTCGGTAATATTGTACAAAGATCTTCCATGCATTGCTCCAGAAGAGTATATAAAACTCGACGGTTAGTTTTACCTAGCAGCCCTTTAACAGTTCTTCCTTCTCACAGAATGGACAGTTTGAAGTCGATAACCTTTGCGTAGACCCTATATGGTAATAGATTTTTACACAAAAGAAAAATATTCAACCATATAAATAGAAGTAAGCATCACATGACTAGCAACGGTAGTTTTATGTCTAAATGTCTAGGGAAAAGATGATGACCTTGACCTGACCATTCTTCAAATATAAAACGATCAAATTTAACTTAGTTATATTGTCTTCTTGAATCTATGATAATTTCATTTATTTGTGAATGCAAAAAACATGCGAAGAATGTGTGTTAAAGAAACAGAAACAAATTTAACTGCAGATAAAAAAAATCTTTTTCATCCCATCTATATCGTTTAAAGATATAAATATACTATATTCCAACTTAGTTTAAGTATCATTATATGTGTTTTATTCATGAAATGAACTTATGATACATACAAATTGAATTGAAAAGCTTAAATGAATAAGTTGTCCTGACCTACCCCTGAAAGGGAAAAGGTGGGGAGAGGGTTGATTTGAACAAAACTGATTATATAGTGAAAATGCATTAATTGCGATCCGTTATGAGCAGATCTTTTTTTTTTATATTTATATGAAGCAGAATCTGTGCAAAATCTTATGTGTGAAAAGAAGAAAACACTTACTGCGGCCTCCAACAAACTCGACATTTAGACATACTAGTCAAAATTTCCCACCTAGGTTTTCGTTTCTTACTCTTTCTGTATCACTTAATTTCGACTAAAGTTTTGTTTGAAATAAAGAAAAACCTTTCCTAAAGAAGAAAAAACAATTTTCTTTTTAATCATTGTTTGCATCGTTTAATTGAAGAACAAAGACAATAGGTACCCTATAAAACAGAAGTCTCAATTAATCGCGTGTGTATCCCCCATTAGCTCGAATAGCTGCCCGACATCTACTTCTCATGGAATTAACATAATTGTGTAAAAACCTCTGTGGAAGGTTATTCCAAGTGTTCACCAAATCTCTTTCAAGTTCCGCCAAATTCTGTTGCTGGGGAAGTTGCCTTATTCTCCTGTCAAGTTTGTCCCACACATGCTCAATCGGATTTAGGTCGGGGCTGCATGGAGGCCAGTTTAGTACCCTGATGTTGTGATGTTGTTGCATCTGTTGGGTTGGTCTGGTTGTGTGGGGAGTAGCATTATATTGCATTAGGATCATTCCTCTATTTGCCTGGATCTGAGGTATGGTCACAGGCTAGAGTACAAGATTCTGATACCTCACAGCGTTTAAGTTCTGATGGATTGGTATGATCTGGGTTTTGGTATGCAGAGATATATCCGCCCAAACCATGACAGAGCCCCCTCCAACCTGCCCTCGTTCCCTCACGCATGCATCTACGTATCGCTCACCTCTTCGACGATAGACGCGGGAATGACCAACTGATCTTCTCAGATTGGATCTGGATTCGTCTGTAAAAAGCACTTGACCCCAATCAGCTAGCGTAAACCTCCGATGACGTCGTGCCCATGCTAAACGCTGTCACCTATGCCTTGCAGAGAGCACTAACCCTACATAAGGCCTTCTTGCCCTTAATCCTGTCTCCTTGAGCCTGTTCCTTACCGACTGGTCACTAAGGGGCTTCCTTGAGTACCAAGTGTACGTCTTGCAGTAGCTCGTGTCGTCATAAGCCTGTCCCGCAAATGGGAAACTGATATGTACTTATTAAGCAAATGTGGCCATTTTTAGTGGGTCATTGAAATTGTTATTTCGTGACATCATTAGATCCAAGACCTGTTTACCATTTTTAAAGAATTTAGAACAGGAGATAAATATATGACACATACTTCTGTGTTTTTGGCTTATATGAGCTTAAAGTTTGAGTGAGCATTTTAAAACAAATTTTCAACATTATCTTTTAGTCTGTTAATTTTTCCTCTTCTCATAATAATGTTATCTACTAATTATGACAATTCTTGTTAAATGGTAAAACATACAAATCTATACAGTTTTTTGGGGGTTTTTTTCAGGGTAAATGTGTTTCTTTGGAAATGACTGTTCACAGTCGCTCGGGAGAACTCTGGCATCACAGAAATCAAGCAGCTGTAAGTGGCCATTGTATACAGAAAGTTCAATAAAATTAAGCCAAAGTTATAAGTATACTTTCAAGCAAACAAAATGCTGAATTTTACATCTTCAGCCCTGTAAATTGCGTATACGTATAAATGACCTTTACTTTTCAGCACCTTTTATTGGGACCTTGACCCCAGGACAAGTGGTCGGTATTGTCATGAGTTTACTGGTCCTCATTTTACTGGTAGTCCTGCTGACCATCTTTATCATGAGACGAAGATATCACAATCAACAGAACAACATCACGTCAATGAACCTAAACAATTCTGTGAGATTTTTACCTGCTCTTCTTATTAAAAGTATAAAGAAATCAATAAACCTAAACAATTCTGTGAGATTTTTTACAGTCTTTTCTCATTTAAAAGTAAAAAGAGATCAGATAAGTTTAAAAATTTTATTTATTATTAAGTTTACAGTAAAGGGTGGTTATAACAAAGTGCTAGGGATAGATAATATTGAATGTTACTGAATATTGAATTTTATGAATGTAACTTGTTTTACCTGTTAATTATTTTTTATATATTTTTACGCATGGGGAATAAAAATCACTTATTTCTAAGCATAAATTCATAATAGGCATGTCTGCTATAAATGTATTTTTTGGTTTTAATTTATTCCTTAAAAGTCTATAAATAAATGCATTATCCTGCTACACAATTCACTGTCTGATTTAATACACAGCTCCATGAAGACAGTGATGTACGAGGTTTCACTAATCCTCACTATGACGTACAGCATTCCGACAACATGGCCGACACGTCAGGCGGGAAAACAGACACCCAATCAGAAGACAGCGCCACAGTTTAATGTCACAACAAGGACTGGGATTGTCTGATACTGTGTACATCTGTGATATTATTATACAACTATACCTGGGACATCAAAGATTGGTGTGGATATTTACTATTGCCTAAAAGTTCGATACATGAGAGTGGATATAAAACTTTTAAGCAATAATTGCTACATGTATATGTTTGCCCTATTGTTGTTATAATTTCTGAAAGAGAAAAACTCTAGACAGGTCAGTACATGTGTGTTTGTTTTTTAAGCCTTTTAAATGGTGAAATGCAACTATTTGTATATTACTACATTATATGTACTACTTTGTATACTGCTGTATTATTTGTATTATTTTTTTATACCTTAGTATGTTGTATAATAAAGACACAAATAATAGAGGCCGACTGTGATGTTGGGGAGTTTTCAGAACAATTAATTAAATCAACAAATAAATTTATTCTTTCCAAAAGTGTCTGTTACACAGAATTATTTGGACACTGGTCCTTGTGTTAGGATTGGCTACCTGATTCGTCCAGGAATAAGCAGTAATTGTTGGTTTGGTACACCTAATGTGGCCCTCTCCACTGATCAGACACACTGAATTATGTAAATCAACTTTTATTCGCGTGCTAATAATAATAAATATTTGTGAGTTTTGCGACCTACTTTAAACCACGAATTTTAATCACTGCGAACCATTTTTTATTTGCTTGATTTTATAGAAAATGTTTCCTTATTTGTGAAAATTTATTGTCGCGGATTGATTTAAAACTGGTTTACAGTATTCTGTAGTCAAATTTACTAGTAATTTAATAATGATAAGAAAATGTCAAAAATGACCCAAAGGTAGTAATTGTTAACAAGGTTAAGGTTAAGACCATAATAAACAGAACTCTGACTTTAGATGAGGTTATTAAAATCCCTGTAAAATCAACGTATTTATTTGTAGTCTGTCTCAGTTCAGAGGTTGATGGTACTTCAAGTATGCTTTGGAGTACCCGGTAGCATACATGATGTTGGAACATAAACACCATAAGCAAGTGATAGCAGATTCTAACTTCATAAATCTAAACATTATTTTTGATACTCAAGAGCTTGAAGTACCATCAATCTTGAAACTAAGATAGGCTCTTATAAATAAGTTGATTTTACAGGGATTTAAATAACCTTTTCTTAAGTCAGAAATGGTCAGCTATGGTCTTAATCTTATTCTTGTTAACAATTCCTACCTTTGGGCCAAATCTTTACGTATTATTTATATACTTACCATTATTAAACTACTAGACAGTAAATTTGACGAAGGATTATACAGTCTGCCTGATCAATGGATAGGTCCCACATTAGGTGTAACCAGCCAACAGAGCCTGTCTTAGATTAAAGATTGATGGTATTCAAACTCTTGAGTATCAAAAATAATGTTGGAGACGTAAACACTAAGCAAGTGATCGTAGAATATTAAGTACTTCATAAATAAGGAATGTTGATGCCGAAAAACTGAAGTCATCTTGTTTGTCCTACAGTTTAGTTGTTAAAAACTGGTCATTATTGTCTCTAGTCAGTAAAACATCTCATTACTAAATACTTATATATTATTCAGACTTCAGTAGGATAAACACAATATTAATAATGATGTTTTAACTATATATTGTCATTGTGTAAATTGAAGCTATAATAACCCATTTATAACACAAAAAATTAAATAAAAAATTACATATATACAGTATCATATTTTTATTAAATTTAACAATAACTGTACTACACTAAATCTTGAAACAAACATGGCACAAGTGTCATAATGTTTTATTCATGCAATGTACTTATGATATAGACATTTCATATGGAATAAACATTTGCTGTTTATTTCATGTACTGGATGACTTTCACTTCCCTTGAATTATACAACCCTACCCACAACCTTCCCTCACTGTCCACACTCAGTCCAGTAGGAAGCTCTAGTCCACAATTATCCACATATCTCAGGAACTGTCCATTCTGATCTAGGATGTGTAGACAGTTATTCAATCCATCAGCCACAATGATGTGACCCTTGGAGTCTGTCACTATTTGTGTAGGACAGAATGCTTCCTTTTCCCCTGGAGGTTTGTTGTTGTATCTGAATCTGACTTTTCCTGTCCTGTCTACCACTACCACTGCTGTAGCATTACTATCAGAGGCCACTATGTCTCCATTGTTGTTCTCCGCCACATACACTGGATATTCTCCTCCTTGATAGATTGGATCCCCATGTTCATCTTTATCTATTTCCTGTGTCACTCTCTGTCCCTGATAACGGACTATTTTATGATGACTAAAATCAGTAGTATACATACTAACTAGGATGTCCCCTGACCTGGTACAGCAAAGTCCTCCTGGATACCAGCCCCTTGGTGGGGTGATCAGTGTCTCTGTCTTCCCACCTCTGACAATGTTTACAGTTCTATTGAGACTATCACTGTATATCAGTTCTCCCTGTCTGGTCACCAGTACATGTCATCAGGGTATTGACTACATGTACTGGTGACAGTGTCTTGTACAGCTCCATGTATGTCCACACAGGTTATCATTTTGTACCTACCATTAACCCAAGCTTTATCTGATCCTACACAGGCCACTTTAAGTAAGTTTTTAACATTTGTTGGAATGTTTGCAATCACTTTGGCTTCTTCTAATAATTCCTTTACAGATAAAAAGGAGACTTCATCTTTCAGACTGGATAGTGATGTCTGTGTCAGTGTAGCCTTGTATTCTCCTAATTCTATGTTGAGTTCTCTCCCTTGGACTGTGTTTGTTTGAAGAGTAGGCAATGCAAATTCGGGTATTAGTGGAATGTTTCTGTATTCCCTTAGTTTGGATTGGTAGATGTTGACATCAGACACTTTGTTAGACTTCAGAATTTCCCTGTTTTCTTGACAAGTTCGAATCATACTAGAGTGCTGACTTCTGAGTTTAGATTGGCTTAATTTTAGGGTTGTAATATGATGATCTCCGAGTGACTGGATCAGGGCTTCAAATTTGTTAAAGATAGAGTCCACCTCTAGGTGCCATTGATTTCTATGATCATTGGTCTGTTTCTGTAAATTCGCATAATGGGCCATGGATTGGGAAATTTTGTTTTCAGTACCTTTGTCCAGTGCTGTATTCTTTAAAGTAATGGCCTCTATTTCTTCTGTTTCTCTTTTAATTTTTACTCTCGTAGCAACAATAATGTCAGACATGTCATGAAACTCATGACCTTTATGTTGACCTGTGATACATGTGATGCAGACCGGGACATCACACTGTTTACAGTGGGCCTCACATCTCTGGTGGGAATGAGATGTACACTGAGGGAACACAAGCTGTACTGTACGCTTTGTGAAAGGAACAATGTCATGCTTCATGGACTTGAGGCTCTTGACATGTTTGTTGATGCAGTCTTCACACAGACCGACTTGGCAGCTGTTACAGAAATGCTGGACAGGTTTGACACAAAGGTCACAGGTTATGAGTTCCTGTGCCTGGGTTGTGGCAGTGGCCATTCCTACAGTGTAGCCAAATTTCTGCAAAATGTAACATATTTACAGTGTTTTTTTTTAAATATTGCGTATAAAATATGTAGGATAAAGAAGATTATTTTTCTCCTTTCATTCACTCAATTGTTGTCTTTTTGTAAAAAAAAAAAATGAATAAAGATTTCCCGTTTTTTTTGTAGTAAAGTCAGCCAATCTGGACAGATGTAAATGGTGTTTTATGTATAGAAATTCCTATGGACTTAATTTGAATTATTCTGTTACAGACGGGAGTCAATCAAGACAAATCTAACACAGTTTTTTTTTCAAATTTGGCTTTATATCACAGTGAACACATTAAAAGTTTCACAATGTCAGGGATCTTGAGTGTACAATATAAACCAATGCAATCAACTCTGAATTTTCTTCATTTTCCATTGATTAATCAAATTGATTTCTTTGATTTGAACAACTTATTTGTTCTTTTAAATTTCAAGATTCTTAAAATCGAGAAAATGTTGATATAATTGTACAGTACCATCCAATGAAAAGAATGTATATATTTATTGCATACAAAATGTTTTGATGCCAATTTTTAAAAAAAAAGACTGATTTTTCTAAAAAGAAAAAAATTACATGAAAGCAACATCAAAGTAATACAAACAAGCTAATTCAGAGAATTCGTGTCCCCCGCTTAAGAAAAAAATAGGATCCCCCTGACTTAATTTCTAGAAGTATTAAATGTATACATGTATACTGATGCAAATAAAATACATGTATGTCAATATGCGTATAAAGATTTGATTGCTTATTCTTTATTATGTGTATAGAAGATTCTTTTGATATGGAATATTTATCACACTGTAATAATGATTTTATAACCTCATAATTTTTTCTTTTCACATGCTGAATGCTATCATTTAAAAAAAAAAGAAAAATTAAGAAAAAAATATGGAATGTCCGGGATACGATCCCGAGACGTCCTGCTTATGAAGCGGGAGACATACCACTAGACCACAGAGGCGCTTTAAATGTCATAGCGTATATGCAGAAGTGAAGTCACATACATCTATATATTCATGCTCGATATTGTCAAAATTTTACTAAATCCATAGTGTTTGATTTATTTAGCCTTTATTAAACAATTCTAATAGATGTTATAAGAACATAAAGTCCGCCGAGAACCTGTTTTATACGCAATAACACTCCGCATGCCCCTGTGCTAAAAATAGCGATATGTAATACTATAAATACTAATAAAACAAACGGGGCGGGGCACTTTGAGAGGGGTGAGAGAGGTCCGAGGGAGTTTTGGTATAAAATTACATTGCATAAGCTTAAAATATTCTTGAAATATCGCCCGGAAATGATAGTGTTACACACAGACAGAATGTATAAATTTACGACCTTGAACTTTGACCTTTTGACCTCAAAATAAATAAGGGTCTTTCCTAGGCCACTGGGAGTTGTTATGTAAAATTTCATTGCAATAGCTCGAATGGTTCTAGAGATATCGTGTGGAAACGAAAGTGTTATAACAGACAAAATTTTCTTATTTATGACCTTGACCTTTGACCTTTTGACCTCAAAATCAATAGGGGTCTTCTTTAGTCCATAGGGAGTTGCTATGCTAAATTTCATTGCAAAAGCTCAAAGGGTTCTCGAGATATCGCGTGGAAACGAAAGGGTTACAGACAGACAGAAAGACGGACGGACGGACAAACCCAAATTAATATCCCCCACTTTTCAAGCGGGGGACAAAAATGACCACCAGTTCTACATTACAAGTGGACACTTAAAGCTGTTTTTTATCGTAATGTTTTCTTCTCGATAGGAAACTTTCCCCAGAGTACACCCTTCATCACTTTTTCAACTTTATTTCATAAGCGGGAAGGACTGTATTAAGAGAAAAAGTAAATATAACAGTGAAAATATCTTTTTTATGAATTGATTATTAATACGTACATGATCTGCAGGTTACTTTAATTTACATCTTCTTCTAGACTTGTTTTAACTTCATTATGATACAACTTTCGGTTTGTTTTACTCTTCCTGGTAGCTTGTCACGTGACTGAGACGTTTAAAACATTAAAAATGAGTCATAGTACATAAATATTGAATAAATAAACTGGGACAAAGTAGAATCTTAGCATACTTTTGATCTTTTCAAAGTGTTGAAATGACCATTGGGGATAAGATGGAGTCACAAAGAAGGATAAAAATTTTACGAAGAAACATAAGAAATATACATGTTGGAAAAAAATAGCTTAGAAACGATTTGAATGACCCTCGTATGTTTAGTCATATGGATGTACAGTTATTCTCAGGTAGTGTAAATTCAAGTTTGTTCAAACTATGCATGGCTCCTGGGGGTGAGGAGGGCCACAATGGGTTATCAAAGTATTACAAAGAATTGTACAGGAACATTTTTATAACTCTTCTGAAGAACAGCAAAGCCATAATTTGAAATGAGGAATCCTCTTGTAGTGTTGATTTATAGTAATGTATCAGAAAAATCTTTCCAAGAATAGCAAAATCATGTTTTGTCATTTTGATATGAAAGCATACGCAAGTAGATTCTAGTTTGTTCAAATCATGACCCCTGGGCAAGCACGCAACATAGTTTTTGAAAGTGGGGGTTGGCCAACCAGAAAAAAAATACTTCTTTTTACTTACCTGAAAAAGTTGACAAGCCAAAAAAAAACGGAAAATTAAAACTTGCCCAAACTCTAAAATCCTATTTCGGTG
>PRKT01000008.1:39900-66790 GCA_003671525.1 Saccostrea glomerata
CAACCATCCTTTCGATGAACATTTTCTATACTAAAGGTAATGTTGGGAAAAAAAGTGGGGGGGGGGCAAAATGGGGATTAAATTTTCTGAAAGGAAAATCTTTAAAATCTTGCTGTATATACAATTTAGACCCCACTTACAGAGACAAACGATGAAATTGGGAAATTTCACTCAAATTTAAAGCAATATGAGCTGCAACTTTGATGTTGGATTTTTTTTTTGTTGCAAAAATTGTAAATAACTATTTCAAAGACAGAAACAATTAACATTTATAAGCTACTGTTGTTCATATTTGCGATGGAAGAACTATTTACAATCTTCGATTTAGTCAAAATTACATTATTGTCGTACTGTACAATAATGATTTCTTATATAAAACTGTATATTGGATTGTGTATAGAAGTCTTTCTTCTGCTTTATTTTAGTCGATTTGATCATAAAGGTTTAAGTTACATACAAATTTATCATAACAACACATTTCAACAGCAAAATAAATTTTTCAAAAATGCAGCTCATATTGCTTTAAAATTAAGCAATTCAATTTTCGTGAAAATTTTCTCCTTGGCAGAATAACTAGCTGATTAATCTTAAGATATTCTGATTTACAATCCTAAGAGTTTTCCATCAAAATATTTTCAAGATCTGTGAGCTTCAAGACTACGGCCGATGGCAGTGGAATCAACAAACATTCATTATGGACAAATATGATCAGATATTATAATTTATTGTGAACTTAGACATAGGCAAATGAAAAAAAGTAGTGAGGACATTCTTTTACAGGGTTTGGTATCAGAAACAAGGCTTCCACATAAAAAAGTAAAGATAACTTAAACTTACCAATCAAAAATCTTTGGACAGGATTTGTATATAAATCAAGGACCCTAAATATTCCCATGCTGGGATCAGGTACACAGGGGTGAGTAAACATATTGTTCCGTGAGTCCCATGCTGGGATCAGGTACACAGGTGGGAGTAAACATCTTGTTCTGTGAGTCCCATGCTGGGATCAGGTACACAGGGGGAGTAAACATCTTGTTCTGTCAGTCCCATGCTGGGATCAGGTACACAGGTGGGAGTAAACATCTTGTTCTGTGAGTCCCATGCTGGGATCAGGTACACAGGGTGAGTAAACATCTTGTTCCGTGAGTCCCATGCTGGGATCAGGTACACAGGGTGAGTAAAAATTTTGTTCTGTGCGTCCCATGCTGGGATCAGGTACACATGGTGAGTAAACATCTTGTTCTGTGAGTCCCATGCTGAGATCAGGTACACAGGGTGAGTAAACATCTTGTTCTGTGAGTCCCATGCTGGGATCAGGTACACAGGGGGAGTAAACATCATGTTCTGTGAGTCCCATGCTGGGATTAGGTACACAGGGGGGAGTAAACATCTTGTTCTGTGAGTCCCATTCCGGGATCAGGTACTCTGGGGAGTAAATATCTTGTTCCGTGAGTCCCATGCTGGGATTAGGTACACAGGGGGAGTAAACATCTTGTTCTGTGAGTCCCATGCTGGGATAAGGTACACAGGGTGAGTAAACATCTTGTTACGTGAGTCCCATGCTGGGATCAGGTACACAGGGTGAGTAAACATCTTGTTACGTGAGTCCCATGCTGGGATCAGGTACACAGGGGGAGTAAACATCTTGTTCCGTGAGTCCCATGCTGGGATCAGGTACACAGGGGGAGTAAACATCTTGTTCTGTGAGTCCCATGCTGGGATCAGGTACACAGGGGGAGTAAACATCTTGTTCTGTGAGTCCCATGCTGGGATCAGGTACAAAGGGGGAGTAAACATCTTGTTCTGTGAGTCCCATGCTGGGATCAGGTACAAAGGGGGAGTAAACATCTTGTTCTGTGAGTCCCATGCTGGGATCAGGTACAAAGGGGGGTAAACATCTTGTTCTGTGAGTCCCATAATGGGATCAGGTACAGAGGGGGAGTAAACATCTTGTTCTGTGAGTCCCATGCTGGGATTAGGTAAACAGGGGGAGTAAAAATCTTGTTCTGTGAGTCCCATGCTGGGATCAGGTACACAGGGGGAGTAAACATCTTGTTCTGTGAGTCCCATGCTGGGATCAGGTACACAGGGGGAGTAAACATCTTGTTCTGTGAGTCCCATGCTGGGATCAGGTACACAGGGGGAGTAAACATCTTGTTCTGTGAGTCCCATGCTGGGATCAGGTACACAGGGGGAGTAAACATCTTGTTCTGTGAGTCCCATGCTGGGATCAGGTACACAGGGGGAGTAAACATCTTGTTCTGTGAGTCCCATGCTGGGATCAGGTACACAGGGGGAGTAAACATCTTGTTCTGTGAGTCCCATGCTGGGATCAGGTACACAGGGGGAGTAAACATCTTGTTCTGTGAGTCCCATGCTGGGATCAGGTACACAGGGGGAGTAAACATCTTGTTCTGTGAGTCCCATGCTGGGATCAGGTACACAGGGGGAGTAAACATCTTGTTCTGTGAGTCCCATGACGTTTTTATACCAATAGTTAGACTATTAATCACACACAAAATTGTCTACGGATTTTCCAAGTTACACAAACATAAAGGACAGAAAGCTGGTGTGACCGATCTACAGGAGTTGATCATTAACTCAATATATTAGTTAAACTAATCATGGCTTTGCTTTTCTTGAACGGAATTTTAAAGATATCTGCCACCCTACCGTGGGTAGAGGGGGTCATGATTTTACAAACTTCAATCTACACTGCCTGTGGATGATTCAATATCAATACGAGTATATTGTGACTTTGTTGTTTTTGATAACATTTGCAGAATTTGCTCACGTAAGCTAAAAAGTAAAACATTTTTAGCTCACCTGAGCCGTAGGCTCACGTGAGCTTTTCTGATCAAAATTTGTCCGTTGTCTGTCGTCGTCGTCGTTGTTGTTGTCGTCGTTGTCGTAAACTTTTCACATATTCTTCTTCTCAAGAACCGCTGGGCCAATTTCAACCAAACTTGCCACAAAGTATCCTTGGGTGAAGGGGATTCACGTTTGTTCAAATGAAGGGCCACGCCCTTATTCAAGGGGAGATAATTGGGATTTAATGAAAATTTGATGGCATATTTTAAAAATCTTCTTCTCAAGAACCACTGTGCCAGGAAAGATTTAACTTATGGGGAAACCTCCTCAGGTAGTGTTTGTTCAAATCATGACCCCCGGGGGTAGGGCGGGGCAAAAACTTCTCAAGAATGACAAAGCCATAATTCATTATATTTATATGGAAGCATGCTTAGGTAGTGTAGATTCAAGTTTGTTCAAATCATGACCCCCGGGGGTAGGGCGATGCCAAAATGGCCGACCAAAGTTTTACATAGAAATATATAGGAAAATTCTTTAAACATCTTCTCAAGAATGACAAAGCCATAATTCATCATATTTATATGGAAGCATGCTCAAGTAGTGTAGATTCAAATTTGTTTAAATCATGACCCCCGGGGTAGGGCGGGGCCAAAATGGCCGACCAAAGTTTTTAAAGATATATATAGGAAAATTCTTAAAAAATCATTTTCTAAAAAATAGCAAATCCATGATTGGTCATGGGACTACTTTTGGATTTAAACTTTACAATAAAAAGCCATTTTCTACTTTTTCCTACCCTTAGTGCTCAGGTGAGCGATGTGGCCCATGGGCCTCTTGTTTTAAGTAAGTAGGGCGCTGAGCGGCCTCATCGATGTATGCTCTTATATTAAGAGATAGGTACAAATATTTAAATACAATGTATAAGTTAATTTGGCGTTCATTATGTCTTTGCATTGTTTGCTGACTTTAGGGATCGATAACTGTTCGTTGTTTTTACCTTTTTCATGACAGGTTGGCGTCGTCATTTTTGAAATTTTAACATTTTCAATCAATTTCAAATAATGGCAGCTTAAAAGAATTTAATTGATCGGGTATACAAGATTTTTTAGAATATTCAATGAATAGAATAGAATAGATTTATTCCAGATCAGGGCCCTTGTGGGCATATTTCATACATGATTATTAAACAGAGCATATGATAGTTATCAATAAGATGTGATGTGTTCTTAGTACATGTATATACTTAATCAATTTACACATGGTTCATAAGTTGAAATAATTGCTAACATGTGAACTTTAAATACATATTGTAATTAAAAATATAAAGAAGTACCACCGTGTATATATCCTAATGCAAAAAAGCCAGAGATATACATACACAGAAATGAAAAATATATTTTTTTTTACATACCAACACATACATACATACACATATATATACATGTCCACACACATACATACTGAGTAGCTATATTCCACTAAATTGCAAAAGATACCACGGAACAGTGCATTGGTACTTTAATTTATAAGTCCCCATGTTTTGTTTGCATATCTTATGAACAAAGTAATATTTATTAAGTGTTTGAAGTATACAATTCTTTTTTAAATATCTTTATACATGTAGAAGACACACTATTTTGCACCCTTGATCAATTCACAAGAACTTCACTACAGATTTTTTTTTTTAAATTTAGTACATACAGTGTTTACATGCACCTATTATTATTATAAAGAGAAATACCACATTATATGCATCAGTATTTTATATGGCTTGTCTAACCAGTTCACAAAAAGCTGAAAGTACTTCAATATTTTCACAATTTAGAACCCACAACAACTTATTTTCATTATCTAAATGAGAAAAATTGATATGTACAGTGTCTTTGTATAACATTAATCATATTCTCTCGTTCTGTAACAAAACTCAAACATTCAAAAAGTGTGTGTTTTTCATCTTCAATAACATTCATTGAGCATTTAGTACAAAGTCTTTGATCTCTAGGAATGCCAAAGTACCGGCCTCTTTCAATTTGTAAATTGTGAGAAGATGTACGCAACCTACATATTAATTTTCTTTGTTCAAATGGCAGGCATAGTAAATATTTTTCAAGTCCAAAATTTGTTTTAATCTTAACATAAGTATCCAGTTTACCTTCTTGTGACAATCTAATCAAGTTCCACTCATTCATGTAGTATGAAATTAAATGTTTTTTTGCATTTTATCTTGAAAGTTTGCAATTTGTTAGACAAAATATCCTTATTAAAGTTTATCATTTCTGCAATTTTACTATATGTGTATGCAACGAACTTGCATTTACTGCACGTACAGGGTACAACTCCACGGGCACTAAAATATGCCGACCTTTAGTCTATCTGTTAAAAACCTTGCAGTGGCCGAATCTGAGAAAGAAAGTGTCGGGGACTTTTTTCCATTTGATGAGGAGACGACTGATGCAGTGTTGATTGTGGAGGGCAACAAGATACACGTGTCCCGGGGAGTTCTGATTAGGGCTTCTCCTGTTTTCCGAAAAATGCTAACATCTAATGGCAAAGAGAAAGAAAATGAAATAACTCTTCCGGAAATATCGTACCAAGATTTTGTTCTCTTTCTTCGATGCATTGGTCCAGACGAATATATAACACTCGACGGTAAGTTTTAAATTTTTATTTGTTACATTTACAATATTTTGGTGTTTTTTTAGCTTAATTATTGTAAGCAAACCAGTAAAATATTCCATTCTGAATTTTAGTGGTTCAAACTAGAAAAATGCATTTGTTGTTACTTAGTATATACATGTATCTGTAGTTTTAAGTAATTAATAATTGGAAAAATTAAAAAAAAAAGATTGTCACATTTTTCAAGATGGAAGGCCTAGATATCAACATAAAAAATGTACATGTTGAGGAAACAGTATTATAAAAAATTATGTATATAAACAGTTTCACATAAATAATTGTGATGCTGAATTTTCCAAAAATAATTGCTACATTATCTAAATTTGCTTAAGTTTTGAATATCTGGGAAAATACGAAGGAAATGTTCCCCATTAGCAACAATTTTAAAGATGAATTATTGATTAAAACTCTCTCTCTCTCTCTCTCTCTCTCTCTCTCTCTCTAAATACTTTTGAAAAAAATAATAATTAAAACATGACAATTCTAAGAAAGTCAAACAGGCAGACTCTGCCAAAAGCTAAAACACAAATACAATTGGCGTTTTTTTTGTAGAATCAACAATTGCAATTATCTTACCATTGGCTAAAGAATACAACGTGAATTCGGTTCTTCAGAAATGTCAGGATTGGCTGTTAACTGAGATTGAATTTATTGTTGGGAAAGTAGCGGGGCACACAAAAGGAACCCAATTAGAAGTGGAATTCTTTATGAAATGTCTGCTATATGGAGCAGAGTGTAATCTGGAGTGTCTTTATTCCAAAGCTTTCGAATTACTTATACCTTATAGACTCTCCAGATATCAGTATACTGAATTTTACAAGATGTTTCCTGATAAGAACAAATGGCAACTTCTAGAAGCTAGGATGGTTAAGATAGAGAATTCTGATCATATTGGAGATGGCGATTTTCCAAATATTGACTCCGATATGGATGATACTGATGAAGAAAACCTTGAAGCTTAACAAGATTTCGATTATCAGTCAACTGAGATACAAAAACCTTCTTTCACTTCATCTGTACCTGCAAGAACTGTCAGAGAAAATATGAGTAAAAGACAAACCAGAGGAGTTAAGCATTAACGCACGATCTTTATAATTCATTCCACCAGATAAGTTCATATAAGGGTTAAAATGTTGGAGGATTTTCTATAAGCTCAATTAATATAGAAAGATTACAAGTATTAAAGATTTTAAAGCTTGGTATTTGTAATTATTTGTTGACAGGTTCTTGAAATTGCAAAGGAATTGCATTGTGCTAGCTTGCCTTATTAATGTAATTATAATTATTATTATCGGAATGTGGCATTGATTTAAATAAATGATAGGAAGAATTTTTATTTTATTTTATGTTATTTTGGTTTCCCAACCATTCCTCTTTTTCTGTGTATTCATAGCATCAAGTCAAGCTTTCATTTCATTTTGTATTGCAAGTCCTTAAGTTGAACGATTCAATCTGTAACAAATCCACAAGTTTCAACAATCACAATACCACATTGGCTATAAAATATATTATCATTGTTAATCAATGATTTATATTTTTCCAAGATAAAAAAACTCTCATCTACAGTATGAAAGAAATACCAAGTAAAGGAAGTTTCTGTAGAATTTTAGTTTATCACATTCTGACATATTCTAGAGACTTCTAGATTATCCATTCACGAAACATATGGATAAGGTTAGCTTAAACAACATATTGAATTACAATTCAAGAAAATACATTAAAATTGCGATTGTTTGCAATATTGTCAGACTTATGGCCTGGAATAGACATGCTTTCAGACTTGTAGTTTGAATGAATCAGTGTTAATAATTTATCCCAAAAATACTGTCCATCTCTACATGATATTGTTCTATACTGAGGCAAGTAACTGACTGATAAGTTGAAGTTGCAGAATTTTAATTACCCCCATTTAAAGTAAGCTTTTCGCAAACTCTATGGTCGTTATTGATAGTGACCTTGTTTGCTTTATAGCAACATTGTCGACCGGATGAATATCTAAGCCTAAGTCAACGGTGGTGTGACCAGTCAAGCAGGGAATCTTACTCCTAAGAACCTGATCCTGCCTCTGGTTTTCCGTGTTTTTGCTCAACGATTTATTTTGTTCATCGGATTCTTCACCTTCTACATTCTCCAATACCTTTGTTGCTTAGACGCTTCCCTGGTTGTACAAAGTGTGCCTTGGGAATTTTTTTGTGTCTACTTGTGTTGCCCGATTGTTATGACACCAGTTTCTTTTTTATTCCCTCTCCCCCATTGATAATCAGTTGCGGACCCAGAGGGAGGTGCGTACGGTGGTTGTTCTAGGAATCCCAGAAGGAGAGAAGACTAGGACAACAGAAATTGTTAAACACTGTACAAAAGTCACCTTCATCGTTATGGTGGAGAAGAGCTGGAAACTATATGCAAATTTGGCCTATCAGTGCTGACCTCCCACTCTGAGGACGTTCTAGGTAAGGAGTGAAAACGACTGGTAACGGGTAAACCTGACTGATGACGTCTGTGGGTACAGCAATAACAACACTCTGATTTAGGTCGTTATACTGACTTTTGTTTATTTCACTTTAAATTCTCTATCGTCAATGCCCCTTACTTATGCAGCATTATACCCTCTTGACCTGCATACGGAGTTTATATATCTCAGTGCTTCCATACGCTAAAGCATGATCTGCATAAAAACAATTTAAAAAAGAAGATGAATTATTGACAAAGAAGTTGAATAAACAAGAATATTAGCCTTCTCGTTTGAAATAATCATTTTTATAAATGTGCACTGAATTTAAGACGGATTTTTTCCGTTATTTTCCAGTCATGACAAGAAGTAAATGGGGGTGTGATTTGCCGGCAGGGGATGCTCACTTCACGGCACGTGATCCCACCATTGATATTTTGGAGGTCCTAGTATTTTGGACTTTTGATCTTTAAGTATAGATTGTTATCTCCATGGGTTTCATAACTTATAAGTAAAACCTACAATCTGTTCGTAGCACTGCTGTTCCATACCAACCGTGAGGCATTTGTTTTATATTGAATTAGACAATGGATTGTTCCGTCCACCTGGTTAAGACATAGGACTCACGGGCACCTGATGCCGCCTCTGGAATAACGTGGGTCCCTGTTTCATGCCCTGCTCACAGATTAAAAGATTTTTTAAAAGATTGATCACATTTCATCTTTTCATTTTTATCTTTCATGAAAAAGTTGCATTTTACTTGTGACTAGGTGCAAATTTGCTTAAAGAAGTTCTTTTTCGTTATTATGTAGAACAAAATATTTTTACAGATTGAAAAGATTTAGATTGAGTTAGTCATATATACATGTATTTACATAAAGCTTTACAAATCGATACTGGATAAGAATTAATATGTTATGCATATTATGTTTAGCACATAATTATATATCTTTTACCTGGTTACTCACAGAAAGAACATTCCGCTATAATCAATAGCTCACAGTTTTAAAGGATTTAAATTTTGAGCGATCGGGTAAATCAGCTCTTTTATCTCATTTGTACGAGGGTTGTCCGTAAAGTTCGTGGACAAGCTAAGAATTAAATAAAAGTTGCGTCATTGATATTTATTATTAGCATATTTCTAATCCTTTACTAAATGTGAACTGAAAAATGTAAAATCGGATTCAATTTCAAATGTGAAATAACAATTATGACTTCATAATTAGACTTGGTATGGAGACCCGGAGCACCGCAAAATTTTGATTAAAAAATTATTTATCGCTTTATAAATTTCATTTGTATTTTATAAAATTCTGCAGAAATCTGGATAACTTTTAAATTATGAGGTTGACAGAAGTTATCACTTTAAACCTGCAAAATTTGAACATTCAAATTTGTAAAATGGCTGAGCAATCAAAGTTAGAACATATTAAGACGGATCGGAATTGTTAAGAAAAAGGAACGTTTTCGGGATAGGTGGAGCAGTGAGCAGTGATAAAATTCTGCGTAGACATCGGAGAAACAACTACAGAGACCAAAACATTTTATAAACAATCGGAAAAACATAGTAAAAGAAGCCGTAGATTAGTATTTTAGTGGCATATAATATTGTCGTACGGAAGGAACAGTTTACATGATGACATGCGTGAAGGAAAACCATCATTACGAGACTTCAGTACTGTAAAAAATGAACTTCTTAACGTGACTTTACCGTATGTCTGTAACGAAAATCGTTTTTACGCGGGCAGAGGTTGAAGGATCGCAGGATATGAGACAGGAACTGTTAAATATTATTTTACGTATGAAACCTGAACATTTTGTGCACATATTTATGACTGGTTAAAGCGACATTAGAAATGTATTGAGTTAAACGGTAACTATATTGAGAAAAGTTACATGTACTCGTATTATGCTTTTGACGTCGGGTAACGTCAAGAAGTTTCATTTTAGTGCTCCGGGTATGTGTGTGAGTCTTTTTTAATCAGATAAAAATATAACTATTTGTGCTCTGTTTTTGTTGAAAACTTGCATGTTAATAAAATGAAACATGATTTTAATGAAAATAATAGTTTCACTTATTTTATTAATGTATGTCAGTAATTATCAATGTTGTCCACGAACTTTACGGACAACCCTCGTATGTGTACATTATACACGTAAACTGCATCCTCGATCACTGAATATGGCGACCTGTACACTCTCTGTTGAAAACTTGAAAACGGATGAAGTAGAAAAAGAAAGTGTTAGGGACTTCTCCCCTCATGACGAGGAGACGACTGATGCAGTGTTACTTGTAGAGGGCAAGAGGATACACGTGTCCAGGGGAGTTCTGATGAGGGCTTCTCCTGTTTTCCGCAAAATGCTGACATCTAATGGCAAAGAGAAAGAAAATGAAATAACTCTACCGGAAATATCGTACCAGGATTTTGTTCTCTTTCTTCGATGCATTGGTCCAGAGGAATATATAAAACTTGACGGTAAGTAAAAAATTTAATTATTGTTACAAGTTCAATATTCTTAAACCCCTATTAAACGAAAATACTCCCCTTAGAAAGTTATATGAAGGACTTCGTGTCATGTTCAATGTAACGCTAAAAATATCGTACATGTATTTAGTAAATAACAGACAAAAATGTAATTTAAAAATCAATCTGTTATAGTTAGATACATTTTCGCTAGCCAAGGGCTTCTTATATGCTACTTTCCTCATGTCATGAGCCCTTGTCCTTTAGTGTTGTTAAAAGAATTAAGGGATTGTTTTCGTCACGTGAGTAGACTCGAATTTTCAAGGTATGCACAGATTGCATCATTGATAGAAATTAAGAAGGGTATTTAAAACTTCAAAGATTTTAAAGAATAATTATTATGAAAGTACTGAGTTATATCTATCTATTATTTTAAGTACAAATTTACAAATCTTCGGTATAGATTCTTAAGAACATATTTCGCACATAACTTAATATTTTAGATGACACAATTGCTATATTTATAGAAAGGCATGTTATCTTAAAGATCATTGTTTTTTTCACAAAATATATTAAAGAGAGAAGATGCTTACGTAATTTACACAAAAAACAAAATTGCTGATTGATCGACTTATGTCGATCGACTCCAATCACAATTTGCGAAAGAAGATAGGTAACGCTGTATTCCAAGAGTTCATGGGAGAGTAGCGCATCAGAAACCCTTGGCTAGCGAAGATGCATTAAAGCAGCGGTAAGTCCCAGAGTTTAATTTCGATGTTTGAAATACTCATGTTTTACACATTTCAAAGTACATGTATCGAATCCTGTTTACTCCTTATAAAAATTTTGTATATTTTTACAAAACATTAAATATACTTTTTTTGTCTACTGTGTGTTTGCTTCCTTGTACATGTACAAAGCAACGCACTTCCCTTACCTTGTTTCGTTATAGTTTCATATGCCATTGGTGTGTATTTTTGTACTTTTTTGTCGACCGTACTATTCATTTTGAAACTATCGTCAATTTCCCTTAATTATTCAGCAAAATATACCTTCATCACCTGCATACTGGGTTTACATCTTTCAGTTGATTTGATGCGCAAGAGCATGTTCTACGTATGAACAATTTCTTAAACTAGGTAAATATTGACGAACAAATTGCTGACACAAGAATATCAACAGTCTCGTTTCAAGTCTTTTGTAAGTTCTCTTAAAAAATAAATAACAAGTTTACAAACTTCAATGGGAATTGAAGTGGGTCGGTCACGTGATCAAGTTATGAAGTTTATAAACTTGTTATCTATTACTTATATATACATTTCAGGCAGACGATTTATTTCAATAACCGTCCGTCGTAGATTTTGAAAAATGACGCAAGGTGTAAATCGTCTTAAATGGCTCGTGAGTAGAATTTGATGAAAAAAATGATAGTTTATCACGGAGATTTAACGAAAAGTCTACCCCAAGTATAAGGATAAATGTTAGAGACTGTACAACTGAAAAAAAAGTGAAAAATAACTTGACAGTTGTAAACAAAAGCTAGTTTCTATCGGTATATTCTCCACGCGTACACAGGTTAAATCGATAGCCAAAAACTGTGTGAAATACTTGTTAACGTTGTAAATAAAATATTTATTATTTTACTTGCATATTTTGTTCACTTTTATACCTTAAACGCAAGTAGAGCGAGTCATTTTATTTATTTATGCACCAGTAGGTATTTTTGCACCGTGTGATTAGGTCACGTATTGACCTCTGACCTCAGACTAACTTCATACAGAATTGAAGATGTTTGTTCTCGTATGTTTATGTAATAGAGATATACCACAAATGTATATATTAATCGATACAATAGCCTTGCCAATAAATACAAATTTTCATGAAGTCAAATGCTGACTGATGTTTTTTCATACTGATACTTAGGCCATTATTTATAAACTGAATTGTCGACGGATTTTCCCGTCATTTCCGGCCGATCATGACGAGGAGCACAAAGTGTTTGCTTTGCTCCTATTTTCTATTGTCTGATGGACTTTTGTGCTTAAATGTTGTTTGTTATCTCTATAGATTTTATTACTTAAACGTAGCAAAAATATATATATCAAAGATACTGTGTCTCCAGCTTTCCATCAGACGTTTCTACAAGAACAGGGCCTTAGCTGTTTTTAGAAAGTTACTATAGGCAAAATCTGGTTTTATGTTTCAGAAACGTCCATTGCAGTAATCTTACCAATGGCTAAAGAATACAACGTGAATTCGATTCTTCAGAAATGTCAGGATTGGCTGTTAACTGAGATTGAATTCATTGTTGGTGAAGTAGACGGACACACAAAAGGAACCCAACTAGAAGTGGAATTCTTTATGAAATGTCTGCTATATGGAGTGAAGTATAATCTGGAGAGTCTATATTCCAAAGCTTTTGAATTGCTTGTACCTTACAAACTTTCTAAATATCAGCATACTGAATTTTACAAGATGTTTCCAGATAAGAACAAATGGCAACTACTGGAAGCTAGGATGGTTAAGATAGAGAATTCTGATCATATAGGAGATGGCGATTTTCCAAATAATGACACTAATGTAAATCAAAAAGAAGTGGAAAAAGTCCCACCAGCTTTTAGTTTACCGATGACTGCAATGAGCTCACAAAGTTTGGCTTTCTCTCCAGCCTTTCCTGCAAAAAGTAGCCGAGAAACGCAGAAGAAAGTACAGTCAAAATGGAGTTAAACATTGATGACTGACGCATCAATTATTTAGTTTATTCAAAGTTTCACGTAATTGTTTTTAGTTTTGGAAGATTTTTTATGAATCTAAAATAAGATGGTAAGACTTAAAATTTATAGTTATTTATGATTATGAGACGATACTTACTTGAACATGTTAAATTTGCAATGAAATTAGATTATGCTAGTTTTATTATCATAAGGATAATTATGTCATTGACTTTAATAAATGATATGAAATTCAAGAATATTTTAATTTCCCTTCCATTCCCTTAATAATTACTTTTTTCTGTGTGCAGCTAACATATATTCCACGAAGCCTTCGATTGATTTTGTTTCATCGTTAACCCGAGCTTTAAAAATGTCAATCCAGTGTACAAATCATTGAAAGCAATATGTTCAGAGAAGAACGCAAATAGAATTGAAGTGTTTTATATGGGTGGGTTAGTCTGGATTATTATTTTTCTTTTAAAGTAACCGGCCAATGACCTTCAACCACCTTGAAACACAGACCATTGTTCCACAGAAAAAAATATTTGACGTTATAATCGGGCAAAAATGTCACACATAATATAGAAGAATCTTTACTTATATGGTCTTCAAAATTTCATATGAAAATGTTGTAAATTGGTATCAATTTTGAGTGATTCTTCAGAACATATCATTAAGTCTCGGAGCAGCATAATAAAAAAAGGCAGTCACAGACATAATAA
The DNA here is from genome assembly GCA_003671525.1 of Saccostrea glomerata. NCBI lineage: Eukaryota > Metazoa > Mollusca > Bivalvia > Ostreida > Ostreidae > Saccostrea > Saccostrea glomerata. Next base: position 53,738 of record PRKT01000008.1, read on the forward strand.
AAGATATGTGATTAAGCTTGCATTTTCTCAACATTTTCTTAAGATTTACATTTCTTAATTTCTTAACATTTCTTGTCAAGCTTAAAATCTATTTAACAAGTAATGTATATTCTTTTTTTTTACACCAAAAACTTCAGTTAATTATGAGATATAGTGTGATATTGGTGACTCTCAATCACGTTCGTTCCGGATCCAGTCCGGATAAAGTTTTCGTCGATAATCTTCTTCCCGTCCTCCCGTATAGCTATTTTACAGAGGTCTAACGATCTAAATTTCAATCTGCTATTTGTGGAAGAATGTCTTGAATACCCTAGTTTACTACATGTTTTATTATGCATATGTTGGATCTATATTAGCGATATCTCGAGCATTACAGGTAATTTAACAAAGAGTGTGGTGCTCCATCAATTCAAAGGACGTCATTTTCACAGTCGTTTTCACGGGAATCGCATCCGAGAAAAAGCCCTACATTTCTGTAAGTACTTCAAATATCACGTCAGAAATCTAAATACGTATTAATAAAAAACATTTAAAGATATATTTGAGAAAATTGTTCGAAGATATCGCGAATTTTAGAAAATTAACGCGTTAAATTTTTGATTTCGCATTTTTTGCTTCAAATTGTTTGTCGTGCTCCGCACCTCTCCATCAGCGATATCAACATACATATTCCGATAAATTTAGTAGAATTTTTTTATATATAGAAATTTGCACAACATTTATTGGAATCTTTAAGATACATATTTCTGTAAAATTTCATAACTATATGACGTCTGTAAGAGTAAATAATAGCACAGTCCGCGTAATTTTTGAACGGCCCTCATAGTAGTATCTTTAATGGCTTGTATTTTGTTTTAAAAGAAATGAAGAAAAAGAAAATATAGGATTATTATTTAGGACTCACGGCGGGTATGACCGGTCGAGAGGGGATGCTCACTCCCCTTAAGCACCTGATCCCGCCTCTGTTATTTCCGATTCGTTTTGTTTACTCAATGTATCTAAGTTTACTCTTTAAATGCCCCATTTAATTTTATGCTCATTACTCTACATGTACAAATTAGGAAGTTTGAAAAATTGTTTTGCGTCTGCTTGTTTTGCTTGGTTGTTGCAAATTATGACATCAGATTCCTTTGTTTTTTTTTTACACCCCCCCCCCCTTTGATATGGACGTTCGCTGTCCACAAAAATTTATGGCATACATATTTTGACATTGGAGCACTTGATACAGACTGGGACATTGTTTTTCTTCGTTCACCAATCATTTCTATCTAGTTAGTACATTCCTAACACGGACCTCCGAAACATCAGAGGTGGGATCAGGTGCCATGGAGGAGTAAGCATGCCCTGCTGACCGGTCACATCCGCCGTGTGCTCCTTGTCATGATCAGGAAATAACGGAAAAATCCGTCGTCAATTCAGTGTATAAATAATGGACTAACAATTAGTATGAAAAACGTCAGTCAGCATTTGACTCAATGATAAATTGTATTTGCTTCCAAGGTCATTGAATCGACCATTGAACTTACAAAATGATGACTTTAAACGAGACTGCTGATATTTTTTGTTTCATCAACTTGCTTGTCACAAATATATTTCGTTTTAGAAATTGTTCATACGTACAGCATGCTCTTGCGAATCGAATCAACTGAGAGATATAAACTTCGTATGCAGGTGATGAAGGTTTATTCAAAAATAATGTTGGAGACATAAAATACCATTCCAAGTGATAGCAAAATATTACTTCTTATTAGGAAAATTGATGCTGTAATATCTGGTCATCTTGTTTGTCATACAGTTTAGATGATAGCTTGGCTTATTGTCTAAAATCAGTAAAGCATCAAATAAAAAAAAACCAGATGTGGCAGACTCTATAGGGTCAATTATTTTGAGTTCACTTGGACATTGACATATTGATGGAAAGTGGTATTGTAATTTGATAAAACTAAACACAAAGGCACAACATATGTATTTATTTTTGAGTTCACTTGGACATTGACACATTGATGGAAAGTGGTATTGTAATTTGATTAAACTAAACACAAAGGCACAACATATGTTTTTTTTCTCCTATGGGGAATAATGAATATGTGCTTCATAGGAATATATTTAAATCCACTGAATATTTTCTCCTTTATTTCTTAAGAAAACCAATTGCCGATAATGAGTGCATGAACAACACTAGGCATATCACCTGTACAAATTTCTTGATAAGTGGCTGTTCCATCGATGAAACTTACAAAGACGGACATATCATTAATATAATGATTAATATTTTCAATTCTTCTTTAAATAATTATTTAAACAGATACATATATAAACAATAAAATGTCTTTATTTTCTTGTTAGTACGGGAATGAATGTCGCAGCTATTGCAGGAAAAAAATTAAATTTGTATTTTTTCTGTAACAGCTGTGGCATTCATTCCCGTACTAACAACCAAAGAAAGCATTTTGTAGTTTAATTAAAATCAGGTGAGGTAAAGAGGAGGCACAATAAGTGTCCATCATTTTGTCAGCGGATTGTGGAAGACTCTATTTAAAAGGACCACGTAGATGTTAATGAAGAACTTCAGCCTCCTTTTAATTCATATCAATTTCAGAATACTTGTGTGTATATAATTGGAGTATTTTTCTTTGCTTCCAAAGTTATGAAATGGCTATGACAAACGTTGAGAAGATGAATATGATGAATCCTTAAAGAATATGGCATAAAACAGGATTGTTCTGGAAATATGTAGTAATTAATTTGGTACATCTATAAGTTTAATGCAGAAACGCCTCAGATTGACTCTTTTCTGCGCTTATGTTCCTTTAGGAAACAGTGCAAGTGTCTGCTACCATCTTCCACTTCAATTTTTGGAGATATGTAAAATGCTGTGAAAAATCACATATCTAAAAATTTTTATGGGCAACGGTGGCAGAGTGTGTTTACTGAGAGAAAATTCACTGAAAGTTGATGTCTTCTGCAACTTTTTAAGAAAATACGATAAATGCACAAGTTAATGTCACAATAAGCATTTAGGAGGTCATATGAGAAAAACGATTTGTGTTTTCTTACTGGAATTTGTATGAATCAGAAGGAATGAATTTTCATTTCTTATATCACTTTCATATTTTAGAAAAATACTGGGCTTAATTTGTATTGAAAGTGTACCTTGTTCTTATCATAATCACTTTACTTATTTACTACATCATTCTATATTTAATTCAGACTTAAACTGATCATTAACACAATTTTAAAGTTTAAACTATATGTCACTGTGTGTTGAAGCTACAAACGCCAATTTTATTTCAGAAAAAATAATTTCTTTAATTTCCATATATCATGTATATTTATTGCATATTACGGCAAATTTCCCATATTAAAACTTGAAATACACATCGCACAAGTGCCATGAATGTTTTAATTAAGCAACTAACTTATGATGTATACAATACATATGGAATAAATATTTGTCAATGATGTTTATTTCATGTACTGTATGACTTTCACTTCCCTTGAATCATACAATTCAAGCTACAGCCTCCCCTCGCTGTCCACATCAGCATTATCACCTTCAAACTTATCCATATATTTCTGGAGGTTTGTTGTTTTATCTGAATCTGATTTTCCCTTTCCTGTCCACCACTACCACTTTGTCAGCATTAAGATCAGAGGCCACTATGTCTCCATTGTTGTTCACCGCTAACTCTTCATGTATATTTACCCCCTTGATGGGTTGGACCACCACCATGATTAGACATATTTAAAGGGTAGCATTCTGCGGTGATGTGAAATCAAATTTGTTCAAATCATGACGCGGTGGGGAAGGATGGGTCCACAATGAACGATGAACGTATTAGATAGATATACATATAGGGAAAATCTTTAAAAATTCTCCTTAAGAACAATAAAGCAGTGATTTATTGGTCATATACATGTTTATGTGAAAGCATCCTCTGATGATGTAGATTTTGCTTACTTCATGATCCCCGTGGATAGAGTGGTGCCACAATGGATGGTAAAAGATTTACATAGAAATATATATATATATATATATATATATATATATATATATATATATATATATATATATATATATATATATATATATATATATATATATATATATATATATATATATATATATATATATATATATTTAAATTTCCATTTCAAGAGCAGCAAAAATGCTTTGGTCATATTTATGTGAAAGCACACTAATGTGGTGTAGATTCAAGTATTTTTAAATCATGACCCTAAGGGTAGGATGGAGCAATTATGGACCAGCAAAGTTTAAGAGAGGAGAAGATGAGAAAAATCAAGATTCAAAAATCTTTTCAATAACTCCGAAGCTATAATTAGTCATATTTATAGGGATGCATTCTCGAGTGGTGTAGATTCAAGTTTATTCAAATTATGACCCCGTTGGGAAGGGTAGAATCACAATGGGCGATCAAAGTTTTAAATAGGAGTATTAAGGAAAATCGTTAAAAATCTTCTTCTCATGAACCGCAAAGACATGGTAGGTCATATTCATATGGAAGCATTCTCAGTAAGTATATATTAATATTCGTTCAAATCCTGACTCTTCAGGGGTAGAGTGGGGCCTCAATGAAAATTCAAACTTGAATGAAAAAAGTCAGTAAGTCAAAAAAATGATGTACCCGGTAATCATCTTTTGTCAGTATAGATTCAGTTTTGTTCAAATCATAACCCCTCCCTTTTAGAGTAGGTCAGGACCACAAATGCATTAAAGCTTCTATCCTAGATACAGTGCTTAGTTGAGCAATGTTGCCTCTGGGCCTCTTATTTAAAAAGTTTCTTCTCAGGAATCAAAAACGGTGAAATTTATGTTTGTTTATTGTTTAACATAAAGTACCTGTTTATTATGAAAATTTTAAAGTTATGCTTTTTATCGAGAAGCATTTTTATAATTCCAAAAGGCATAGTATTAATTCATCTTGGCAAATAGCATATACGGTAGATATTACTGGCTTTCAGGGGGAGTGCTTTTAAATTCTATAAGTTCAATGTAGTTTTTAAGAATCACCATATCTTAAATATGATGTAGCACAGTACATATGAAGTTTCTCCTTTACAGCAGCAGACCTAATCCAACTCCCTTTTTCCATACCAAATGAAATAATTCATCATTGATCCTTTTTGATGCAGTATAAAGAAATAAAGGAAAAGTGTCTGTAAAAAATTTGTTCTGAAAGAAATTTCATTGGAACATACTTGCTCCTTTCAAAAAAACTATACGCCATGTCACTTAGCAGATCCTATTTTTGTCAAGAGTAAAATGGCTTTATAGAGAATATGTTGGACCTGGTTATGTAATCTCAATAAGGATTTTATGAATCCAGTATAGGTAAGGTGGATCAAACTACTAGTAATCTTGATTAGCTCAATTGTTGAAAGTATTAAACGCCTAATCGTGATTTTAAAGAATTTTATCCTCAGCAAGTGAATTGAATATAAGTTGGGTTTCCAGTTGTAGAATTTAAACCAACTTCTCTTAAAAAATTCATTATCTACTACCAAAAATCAAAATTGAAAAAAAATACAAATGTTTCATGCATTTAAAGTTTCTTTTCGATTACTGTATCTGCTAAGTTTCCAACTCAAACATGAACTACATTTTATACTTGGTAGATAAGAACATAGCATACATTTTAAGAGTGGTAGGAAGAGAAAGATAGAGCAAAAAAAAAAAAAAAATAGTGTCAAGCAAAAAAAAAAAAAAAATAGTAATGGGTATATATTTTCACAAAACTAAAAACAATCTTATAGGTTGATTCTCTATAAGGTCATTTTCTGACCTTCGACGAAATCACTTAAAATGTGATTTTATGTAACTATTATCATTCTATTTCATGATTTTCATGTTTGTTTTTTAAAAACCTTCACCTAAGTCACGTGATTTAGAGATCTAACATGGCTGTCAGTTAAAGAAAAATGAGGATAGGTCTATTCACATCATGTTTCTATGTATTTTTATGAATTTTAATGATCAAAATTTTTTTTATTTATGTCGGAATCATATCAGACCTACGTAATAAATTCGAAGATTTTTTTTTTTTATTTAAGGCTCAAAATATTTTATATGACAAGATTTCTGATGCATCCAAATTTTACATTATTTGAATGTTAATATTTACAATTTTCACACCATATGAGGCTGAAAAAAGTTTGATTAGCATGTATTTAATTAAAAGTATTATACCATTTATAATTATATTGTAATTGTAATATCATTTCTATAGATATAGTACCCATTCTAAGCATAAAATGCCCATGTAAGAAATGATGTTTCTAAGTTTTTATTGAACAATTAAAGTTATGTATCAAATGTTGAAAGCACTGAATGGATTTTGAATGTGATTAAGAAAACTTAAGTAAAAATTAATAAAATAAAAATAACATTTGCAAAAATAAAAAATAATAAAGAATTAAAAAATTAATCAACAGCATAAAATATCTGCAAGTACATGTTGACTATTTATATACGTGTAAATAGTCAAAACATAAAACTCTTGGGAAAAGAGTGCGGATAAAACATGCGGTTGCATTAAAATATGCACCTCTAAGTAAAATGGTCGCCCGCGTGGCGCAGTGGTTAGAGCGTCTGCTCTAAAGTCGCGAAGTAAGGAGTCAATCCTTACGTCGCGGGTTCGAATCCCACTGCGGGACGTGGAGACCGGTCCTTCGGATGAGACCGTTTAAACCGAGGCCCCATGTCGCGGTAGGTGCAGGCACGAAAAAGATCCCTCACTGTTCAAAGGCCCTAAGTGCAGAGCACAGGACAAAATTTGTAGCCCTCCACCGGCAAGTGATGGCGTCTCCATATGAGTGAAAAATTCTCGAGAGGGACGTTAAATAACATACAATCAATCAATCAATCTAAGTAAAATGAACAAATGTCGTAAAATGGCTTTGCTTTTATTTAATCACTCATGTTGTACGATATATTTAATTAAAGATACAATCTTAACGTTTTGTGATTACATGTATAAAATTTGAGAACCTCCCGTTTCTAACGACACAACATAAAAATGGAATACATTTTTAGCTCTACTGGTCAGAGACCAGAAGAGCTTATGCGATAGTAATGCGTCCGTCGTCCGTCCGCCTGTCTGTCTGTCTGTCTGTCTGTCTGTCTGTAAACAATTTTTCAAAACGCTACTCCTCTTACAGTTTTGGTCTGATTTCAGTATAACTTGGCATACAAGTAGACTACACTAAGATACATAATTCTGTGCAACAGTTTTTGATTTCGATGAACGGTGTTGCCATGGTTACTAAAAATAGAAATTTCTGTGAACTCCTTTCATAATGTTACTCCTCCTACAGGTTTGGTCTGATTTCAATATAACTTGGCACACAAGTAGACTACACTAAGATACATAATTCTGTGCATCAGTTTTTGATTTCAATGAACAGTGTTACCATGGTTACTAAAAATAAAAATTTCTGTGAAATTCTTTCAAAATGCTACTCCTCCTACAGTTTTGGTCCAATTTCAATATTACTTGACACACAAGTAAACTACACTAAGATACATAATTCTGTGCATCAGTTTTTGATTTCAATGAACGGTGTTGCTATGGTTACTAAAAATAGAAATTTCTGTGATATGCTTTAAAATTGCTACTCCTCCTACAGTTTTGGTCCGATTTCAATATAACTTGGTACACAAGTAGACTACATAATTCTGTGCATCAGTTTTTATTTTGATGAGCGGCAAGGATCATTTTTCTATTTATTGCTGTTTTAAAGTTTCAAGTCCCAACTGCTACTTTTCTCTACCTTTGTTTTAAGTATAAACCAGTAGAGCTACAGTCTCAACAGAGACTTCTGGTTTACAGTTCCTTCCGCTATGCATATAAGAAGTTTTCGTATATATACGGACTAATAGAGTTCTTCAACATCCCAGGTACAAATTGGACCCTAAGGGTTTGATGCTATTTTCGTACTCTTGAAACCTGTAGGTTAAATTTAGTCTCTTTCCAGGTGCAGCGTCAAAAACTTGTTTAACACGGGTAGTGACCCAAGTCTTTAGCATTTAAAGTAAATGTCTTGGTCGTTTGGATATTACCATTAATAAAGGTCCGGTCCCGCGTTAGGCGTTAGTCAATATGGAAGCTATGCATAAATAAAATTGTGACACTTGACCTTAAGTGACCTTAAGTGAATGATCTCTTTATCTGGGTGAAAAATCCTAAAGCAACATTCAATTATCATTTACATATGGTATTTAGGAATCCATTTCCCTCTTACCAGTTTATTTTCTAAGACAGGACTGCTGTTCTCGTAACTTATATCGAAGCTATCAAAGAAGTGTGAATATACTGAGTCCTCTAAAGACCCATTTAACAAAATATTTGGATCCTATGTTACTCGTACGGAAGAGTCCCCATAAAAGTTAGGTGTGTACTCATAGAAAATAAGTTTATAACACACATAGGAAATGCATTTTATTTTACCGCTTCAACAAAAATGGCTTTTATCATTTGTAGAACATATACAGTTCTCATAAGGAAAATCATATTCACACCATATAGCCTATAAATAGATTTAATTTCTTTATTTTTATCAGACATTTCAACAAAACGTCCCCATTTGTAATTTCATGACATCCAGTCTTTTCAGTCCTTTGAATTTAGATTTTTTAAGTAAAAAGTTCACTTTTTTAAGTAAATATGCATGGCTTATATAAATTCTTAGTTAATCAACAGAAAAATTGTACTCTAACCAAAAGTTCATAAAAAGAAATAATCTTCATTAAGCTGATATCCTTCATTGTGAGTAAGCTTTTTCTGTAAATATCGTAAAAATGAAGCGAACAGATTTTATTTACATGTCATATCCACCTTTAACCAAATTCAAAATTTGGTAGTCACTTTTTATGTTATCTATAACAGCCACCCTCTTGAGTTTCCCCATTTACTCTAATGCTAGTATGGACCGATAGTACCTTACTTTGTGACCTTCTATCATAATAAATACTATTGTATCATTAACCAACCAATATTTCTCATTAAATTGGAACATTAGCCTCCAGATTCCCGCCGTTTTAAGGGGAACATACTATCTGAAAATTTGAAAGTCATTGTAGCCGCAAAGCGGCCTTATAGAGAATTATCCTTTATCAACATGAGAAACCTCTATCCGGTACAGCCACAAAAAGGGTTGCATATAGCCTCTTCCTAATATTTTAATTTCGTTACATAAAAGTAAGCGAAAAGCTTATTCCCAGACATTAGAGGGATGAGGTTAGGAATATTCTGGTAAAAATTAGCTACGTGTAGATGAAATAAAATACTGTTTAACTTTAAATATTTTCTAATAACGCTGTGCAAGAAAAAAAAATTAATCAAAAAGTTGATCTTAAGGTAGAACAAAACACCTGTGGTTCCTATTTTAACCCTTTTCTTAAAAAGTACCAGACAAAAAAGAATAATATTACTATATTGACAACAGTGAATGGTCCCTGTAAGAAAAATAATAAGTTTTGGCATGTTTGCGTCATATTTTGTGCAAAAATCAGAGAATCATATATATTGGTCACTTGGAGGCTTACATTTTGGAATGTGTTTACGCTATATAAGTGCAGTAAACAAGCATGTAACAGTCTGTTATAAGATGTAGTGTAACTTTTGTTCCATATAAATTAGAAGGCTGATATTTGGACACATAATTATATAAGGAGTCTCCATTCTTTATGTTCTACAAAGGTCAAGGTCATATCAAGAGGTCGAAGGTCAAATATTGTGACGTTATCTACTGAATCTTTTCTTTTTTTGCTATTGAAATTTTTTAATCAGCAAAATATCTTAAACCACCGGTTCAATTTTCTTTATTTTTACATATTTAATTTTAGAACCCATTTGAATCCATTTGGTGATTTTTTGTAAAAACTGAATTATACATTTTCTCTTTAGAAAACTTAAACTGTCGGATATTTACATGTGAATTTTCAATTCCGACGCTATGTATGTTCTATTTTTACTTTATATTTTACTCAAATTTTTCAGAATCAATTTGACTTACTGATTTAAAGTAACGAAAAAGGTTATCTTTATTTAAATTATTACACAAATTTGAAATAGATCAATTGATAATTCTAAATTTAGGCTCAATCTCAAGTTGAATGTCTGATTTAACAATCTTTTAACAGGGGTCTGAAAGGCCTTATTTCAGACTATGTGGGCAAAAAATGTGCGGTTGAATTTCTTTCATATTATATATAAAGAAAGATTTTGTATCCTAGAACAAAATATCAACGTTTCAGAAAAATTGAATTTGAGGAAAAATTTGGCCTATCTATTGTGTCCTACCTTAATATGATGAATCTGTTTACAAGTGATTATAAAAATATCTAATTTTCTTTGTTCCCCAATATAGAAATCTATGTTCAAAACCATTCTATATATATTTCAGACTTAAGGGGACCGGATGGGGGTTTCCATGGCGCAATATTTTGCTAAGTTCTCTTCCTTGGACAGTGATTGATTGAAGAGAAGGCAATGGTAAATCAGGTATTTGTGGCATGTTCTTGTATTCCTTCTGTTTTGATTGAAAGTTGTTGACATCAGGAAGTTTGTTGGATTCCAGGATTTCTTTGTTTTTTTAACAATTTGGATCATACTGGAATTCTGACTTCTGAGTTTGGACTGACATGTTTCAGAGTTGTAATATGATGATCTCTAGATCTGAGAGACTGGATCAGGGATTCAATTTTGCTAAAGATATTGTCCACCTTTAGGTGCCATTGTTTTCTTTGATTTTTAGCTTGTTTCTCCAGTTGTACAAAGTGGGGCATGGATTTGGTAATTTTATTTTCAGTTTCTGTATCCTTTGCTCTGTTTTTGGGAATATATGTAATGACCTCAATTTGTTCTGTTTCCCTTTTAATTTTTTGTTTGATTTTAATAATTACATATGCCATGTCTTCAGACATGTGACCCCTATGTTGACCAGTAAGACATTTGATGCACACCGGGACATCACACTGTTGACAGTGGGCCTCACATCTCTGGTGGGAATGAGATGTACACTGAGGGAACACAAGCTGTACTGTGCGCTTTGTGAAAGGAACAATGTCATGCTTCATGGACTTGAGACTCTTGACATGCTTGTTGATGCAGTCTTCACACAGACCGACTTGGCAGCTGTTACAGAATTGCTGGACAGGTTTGGCACAAAGGTCACAGGTTATGAGTTCCTGTGCCTGGCTGGTGGCAGTGGCCATGTTATTCCCATATACTAAACATACCTGTGAAATATACATGACTTTAACAAGAAAAAAAAATTATTTGTTTACGTGAATATGATATTTTAATTACATGTTGCTTTATATATGGACACAAGCTCTTGAACATTTTAAACTGAATTAAACAGATTTCAACTACTTGCAGTTAAAATTGCATGTATATCATGAAAAGATTTCCTTTTGGGGGAAGGGGAGAGGGGGGCTGATAAATGGAGTAAAAAAAATCAACAAAGTAGATGCAATTTTTGCAGCCCAATGCTACCCATTTTCTTGTTTTTCACTGAGTGGTATAGTGTCCTTACCATAAAAATTTTGACCCTTTCCAGAAGTAATTGCTCAGTTTAACTTGTTAACACTATGCCTGGGTATACCTCAGGTTGTATAAACACAAAGAAAGGACTAAGTGTTCCTTTCTAAAGGGAGATAATTGGGAAATATTAAAAAAGGAATATTTACATTCAGTATAATTTTCCTTATCAATTCCATTAGAAATCCACGACGTTTAAATTTCTATAACACACGCGAAACCTTGTCACCGCGCGTTAGAATACACAGTAGGAACTATATGCATTTTCAATACTCTAGAAACACCAAAATGTAAAATGTTTTATTTCAATTTCATGAAAAACTACAACCCTGAAAAATTAGCATAGAAATTAACGTAATGTGCGTTAAGAATTAATTTGTCACTTTCTTAATCGCAATGTTTGTTTGCGCAATTTAACTTTGCAACGTCACTTAACGTCATCTGACGTCACAAACGGCTCTTACGTCTATTAACCACGAGAGTTTTGAAGGCCGCTAAATTCACATTAAATGTTAACGAAATACGCAATTATGAAGGAGGAAAATTAGAGAATGTAAATATAAGCATTGAATTCATATTTTTGGCAGTCTTCGGTCCTATAACACACCTGGCCATGCCGACAAATTTATCATACCGCGCTAACGCGCGGTATTCAATTTGTCGGCACGGCTAGGTGTGTTATAGGACCGAAGACAGCCAAAAATATGAATTCAATGCTTAAGTGGAGTACTTTAAAAGTTTTCTGATGAAGAAGTAATACAATGTATATTTTTTTATCATGATGTATGTCTGTCCAAATGATCTGTTCTCAAGATCTATAGTTGCCCAGCTATGTATAGGTTACATGTATCAAAGATGCTGAATAGTATTGATTATATGATTGGGGCGTGGAAATCGAGGCACGGATCCTTTAGATCCAGGTGAGATACATTGTGAAACTCTGTAAATTTCTCTCTATAATTTTTTTGTATCATATATTTGACAATAAGCATTATTTGCTCCACCGATTGTTCCCCAAGTTCTATTTTTCTCCATGGGTGTGTTAATTTGGCGTAAGAATGAAGCATTGTAGTATTTGAAGTTAAATCATCTTTACATTCGACTTATATCTTAGGAGGCATGATTAAAATGTGACTTTTATATACAATTATGAAATTTATGCCTTCTGGGTTCAGAATCTAGGCCCCTTCAGTAGGGTTAAGGTGATTATTATAACTCGAAACTTTGAATTGCATTTCTAGCTTGTAAAAACCATTTCTAAACTAGATGCTGTCATGAGACAGTAATACCCGCACTAAGGTGTTTGCCTCTAAATACACAATCCTACGGGCGGCTTTCCAAGGAAAAAGTCAAAATAATTCTATATAATTCAGGCACGTAGCATCGTTTTTGAAAGTGGGGGGGGGGGCAACCTGAGAAATTTTTTTTACTTACCTAAAAAATTAACAAGCAAACAAAAAAAAATGAAATGGTGGGGGGTGGGGTGGGG
>PRKT01000008.1:67184-94607 GCA_003671525.1 Saccostrea glomerata
TTGCCCCCCCCCCCCCCCCCCCCCCGGTTGCTACGTGCCTGTAATTTACATGTATTCATCAAATTGAGTATGAAATTCTCCCTGTGACCTATAACTAAGAACCTCTTATATTTATTTTACATGTTTATTAATTCATTATATACCAGTTTGAATTCTATTAATGATGTAAATTAGATTTTGATAAATGTTTTGCTCATAATAGGACCTTTTTAAATTTACTAATCCCCCCTCGACACCACAATCACACAGTACATACTTTTGGGAATAGGCTAGATGGAACAGTTTTGTTAAAACATTGTTTGTTATGAATTAAATTAAAATTTGTTCTTGACATGTAAATTCTACATCACATCACGTTGCGTCACCCATTGTCATATTTTTAGATTAAACTCCATTCGGCACACCTCGACCGATTCCCCCTTCATCTGATAAGGTGACGGAATCAACGACACGAAGGTTTTCCGAATGGAATAGCATTTAGAACATGCTGCAGTGTGGTGTGCATTGGATTAATTCATCTTGTGTTATAATTGGATTTATATTTCATGAAGTTGACAAGACCTATGGAGGTCGGTAAGTACAAGTTTAAGTATAGTGGGGGGTAAAATAAACCCAAACGATTAGGTTAAAGTTCAAAAAGGGTCAAAGATCATCGCATGCCACACTAGACGAATTTCATGTTGTGAAGTTATCTCCCTTTGTCGATGTGACATTCAGTTATTACCAATACTGGTGTGGATCCAGAATTTTTTTCGGGAGTAGGGAGGGGAGTTCACATCTCAGTCAAAAAATTCCAGCCCAGAATTTCCTGACAAATAGGAGAAAAAAAAATCATAAACTGAAAACAAATAAACAAAATAAAAACAATGATAGTGGGGTCGATATTTTCTAAGTTAGGGGGAGGATGTCCAAATTCATTTTTTATTTGCTTCAGTATATAGTCTTGTTTAAATAACAAAGCAAATTCCAATTCCAGGGGGGGGGGGTTTCCAATCTCCCTACCCACTCCCTGTCCCTGAAATAACAATCTATTTTGTGATTCCAATTAAATAGTATATTTTTTTCCATTTGACTAATTATACATATTTTGTTTCTTGTGTTTATATTATGTCTGTCTATTTGTCTGCACAAATTATAACCTTGCCCATAAGTTTTAAGTGGGATGGGCTAAACAAATGGCTTCCACATTTTATAGGTTTATTTCTTGTGACAATTAAGACCTTTTATTTGGGTACCATTAATTTTTACCTCTGATCGCTTGACCTAGGATACATATTTTTACAAGAAAAATACCCAACTTTAAACTTGGCCTAAATTTTGATCAGTAGGTGCTAGGGCTTTCATGCTTAACATGTGTATTGATTGTGAACTGTCAATAGGTATAAATATGTTTGACCTTGACCCTAGAGTTTGAACCACTTAAAAAATTAACCTTGGCAATTAACTTTTGAACAGGAAGTACTAGGGATTACTTATTTCACATGTGCATTCCTTGTGATAAGACTTTTTTCTGATACCAACAATTTGAACCCTTTGACCTTGACCTTTGAGTTTGACATATATTTGAGAAACTTCAACCTTCGCCATAGGCTTCCACACAGGGACATCAGTGTTTCACAAACACATCCTGTCTTCATTATTATTTGGTGGTGTCTCCATATGAGGGAAAAATCCCTGAGAGAGATGTATTCACAACAAACAAACAAATTACTTAAGAAAATATAAAACATGAATATGTTGGTCATGCATATCTCTGCATAAAAAAAAACAGCTTTTAAAATACTGCAACCATATTGTAACCCTTTCAAAACACTCATTTGAGGTTTTTTGGTTTCCTTATCATATAACGTCCGTCGTGACATGTCGTCCATCTGTTTGTCTGAAAACGTTTTACATTTTTAACTTCTCTAGAACCACTGGGCCAATTTTACCCATGCAATTCATATAGAAATATGTACATTTGTAAGTCAGACTGTTCTTCTGTCTGAATAAAATTAACCTTGGTCATCACGGTCATATCTACTGAATGAGAAGAGACAAGGCATTCATATTAGACTTATGTACTAGTATTTACCTGTGGGAATGGCATGGGATTTTTTAACATATGACCTAGAAGTTTGACCTACTTGCAAAAAAATTAAAATGTTATAAATTCATCATTTTGAAAGAGAAAAGTTAGGGCATTTATATTATAATGCATGTATATTATTACCTGTGATAAGACCTTTCCAAATGAATCATGACTTTTACTCTGTGACCTTGACCTTGAAGCCTAACCTACTTTTTAAAAATGTTGCATTTGCTTATAACTTTTGATTGAGATGAGATATGACTCTCACATTTGACATGTACATTAATTACTCATAAAAATTCAAGGTGTTTCCCAGCATGCGATGCTTTTTTACCAAATAACGTTGATGTTTTACGTAATTTTCAAAATATTTAAATCTCCTAAAAGATTATTAGGCTTCTGAGTAACATTAAGGAGGACTTCAGGAAAGACAGGACTTTTTGCACAAAAAAACGTCATTTTTCCACCCCCATTTGACCCCCCTGGGAAAAATCAAAATTACGACACCTTACTGCACATCTTCATGACACCACCAACCATCTCCCAAAAGATGATTAGGCTACTGTGTAAAATGTAGGAAAAGTTCAGGAAAGACGGGGCTTTTTGCATAAAAACGTCATTTTTTGACCCCTATTTGACCCCCCGGGGCAAAATCAAAATTCCGAAACCTTACTGCACATCTACCTGACACCACCAACCATCTCCCAAAAGGTGATTAGGCTGCTGAGTAATATGTAGGAGAAGTTCAGGGAAGATTGGGCTTTTTGCATTAAAAACATCATTTCTCGACCCCCATTTGACCCCCCGGGGCAAAATCTAAATTCCGAAACCTTACTGCACATCTACCTGACCCCACCAACCATCTCCCAAAAGATGATTAGGCTACTGTGTAAAATGAAGAAGGAGATCAGGGAAGACGGGGCTTTTTGCATAAAAAACATAATTTTTCGCTCCCCATTCGACCCCCTGGAGCAGAATCAGAATTCCAAGACCTAACTGCACATCTACATGACACCCCCAACCATCTCCCAAAAGGTGATTAGACTGCTGAGTAAAATGTGAGAGGAGTTCAGGGAAGATGGGGCTTTTTGCATAAAAAATGTCATTTTTCGACCCCCATTTGACCCCCCGGGGCAAAATCAAAATTCCGAAACCTTACTGCACATCTACCTGACCCCACCAACCATCTCTCAAAAGATGATTAGGCTGCTGAGTAAAATGTAAGAGGAGTTCAGGGAAGACGGGGCGTTTTGAATAAAAACATCATTTTTCGACCTCCATTTGACCCCCTGGGGCAAAATCAAAATTCCAAAACCTAACTGCACATCTACATGACACCACCAACCATCTCCCAAAAGGTGATTAGACTGCTGAGTAAAATGTAAGAGGAGTTAAGGGAAGATGGGGCTTTTTGCATAAAAAACATAATTTTTCGACCCCCATTTGACTCCCCGGGGCAAAATCAAAATTCCAAAACCTTACTGCACATCTAACTGACCCCACCAACCATCTCCCAAAAGATGATTAGGCTACTTAGTAAAATATAGAAGGAGATCAGGGAAGACGGGGCTTTTTGCATAAAAAACATCATTTTTCGACCCCCATTTGACCCCCCGGGGCAAAATCAAAATTCCAAAACCTTACTGCACATCTACCTGACACCACCAACCATCTCCCAAAAGATGATTAGACTACTGAGTAAAATATAGAAGGAGATCAGGGAAGACGGGGCTTTTTGCATAAAAAACATCATTTTTCGACCCCCATTTGAACCCCCGGGGCAAAATCAAAATTCCGAAACCTTACTGCACATCTACATGGCACAACCAACCATCTCCCAAAAGATGATTAGGCTGCTGAGTAAAATGTAAGAGGAGTTCAGGGAGACGGGGCTTTTTGCATAAAAACATCATTTTTCGACCTCCATTTGACCCCCTGGGGCAAAATCAAAATTCCGAAACCTAACTGCACATCTACATGACACCAACCATCTCCCAAAAGTTGATTAGACTGCTGAGTAAAATGTAAGAGGAGTTCAGGGAAGATGGGGATTTTTGCATTATAAACATTATTTCTCGACCCCCATTTGACCCCCAGGGCAAAATCAAAATTCCGAGGCCTTACCGCACATCTACCTGACACCAACCATCTCCCAAAAGATGATTAGGCTGCTGAGTAATATGTAGGAGAAGTTCAGGGAAGACGGGGCTTTTTGCATAAAAACGTCATTTTTGACCCCTATTTGACCCCCTGGGGCAAAATCAAAACTCCGAAACCTTACTGCACATCTACCTGACACCACCAACCATCTCCCAAAAGGTGATTAGGCTGCTGAGTAAAATGTAAGAGGAGTTCAGGGAAGATGGGGCTTTTTGCATTAAAAACATCATTTCTCGACCCCCATTTGACCCCCCGGGGCAAAATCTAAATTCCGAAACCTTACTGCACATCTACCTGACACCACCAACCATCTCCCAAAAGATGATTAGGCTACTGTGTAAAATGTAAGAGGAGTTCAGGGAAGAAAAGTGTGACAGACGGACGGACGGACGGACGGACAGACGGACGGACGGATGGACATGAGTAACATCAATATACCTGAACTTTCTTTAGAAAGTGCGGGTATAATTAATCTTGAAATTCAATCATGAATAGTGTTTCAGAATCGGAGGAAAAATACAATCGATTATCGAATCGAATCGGAAACACCGTTTCGATTCATAATCGAAAATAATCGGACATTGCTCATGTTTCTTTTTTTTTTTTACATTATGAAAGGCCTTAATTTTGTAGTGTGTTATTGATAAGAACTAATGAACACGAAGGCCAACATTTCAGTTTTAATGAATCTGGTGATTTTCTACTTTTATTAGAGGAAATGATTACACTTGTTTAAATATCAAAGAAAAATAATTTTAATACTAAGGATAAAATTATTAAACTAATTACTTGTAGACAATTATGTTTCATTTTTTCAATAACATCTATTAACATGTTTATGATTAAACTATATATTGATCGGTTTAACATGTTGACAATTTTGAGTAAAGGTTTTGATTTTTAAAAGATGATAATTTTCATTAAAATTTTATTCCTATATATTTGGAAAAAAAATTAAAGTAAAAGTTCAAGAAGAAATAAATGTTCACATTTGAATGGGTATATATGCACAATAAAAATAACACTACTTCTTTTGAATTCCCTATTTATAATAAAAGAGAATCGTATCATAGTGTTTAACTTCTGACTGGCCTCTTAATATTTAAATTATAAAAAATAATGCATAAAATGTGAGTGGAAAGTAGAAAAAAATATCGTTTCATGTGAGAGCAGAGGAAATTCAGGTTAAAAGACGATTTTTTAAAGTGGTGGTCTTAATAGCTATATTTCGTCATCAATCCTTTTGATGCCTATATGAATTATGTCTAATGGAAGGGAATGTTATTTAGATTTAACCATAATTATTATTTTATAAGCATGTTTACGAATTATTTGCTGACTCAGTTACCACTAGTTTCAGGCACCGTTTAGTACAGGAGACGATCAGGAACTTGTGTGCACATGGTAGATCCATAAAAAAATAATCAAAGTACCATCTTTGTACAAGAGAAAAAAGGTACACAACACGAAAAAAATACAATATGTATTAAGATTTAGCATTAAGTTTAAAGATCTATATATAGAGCGACAATCGATTTTGCTGTTAAGCTATCGATTGTCGGCATCGCCAAGCTTCCAACGACGATTTTTTGATCATCGGCGACTATCGCTGAATCACTAATCATGAATAAACTATTTTGCCTAGAGTTTTAGTCTGTATTATACATTATTCCGCTGCTGTTCAGTAAGAGGTTCATCCATTCTGTACTTTCGTTTGGTGTTTATACTTCCTGCTTCACTGTTGTCATGTGACACAAGGTGTTTCCAGATTATATCATTAACTGACAAGATTTAAAGGTAAATGGAGCACTGTAGGTGCATGTGTTATGACTTTGCAGTTCAGATATACCTGATGAAGGGAAAAATATGTCACTAGAGCAGAATTAAAGGCCTATATATTGTTTGCCATCCTCTTTTCACTAAAACAGGTTGCATTGAGTGCAGTTGTTGTGAAATTTTTTAAACATTCAGACAGATATCTCACTGGAAAGAAAGAATAAGTAACTAAGTATTCTTTCCTTCCACAGATATATCTGTCTGAATGTCTTAAAAATTTCAAAACAACTGCACTCATATGCAACCTGTTTTAGTGTTATACAAATGCGCAAAATATCTAGTTTATAGCAATATTATTGAATAAGTTGTGGTAAAATTCAAAACTTTTATATGTCCATTGATCTGGAGCAGTGACTGCATAGAATATCTTGCTTCAACATAAAACTTGAATATATGAAAGCTTTCTGAAGAAGTGAAGTAGTATAGATTCTAAATGGTCAAATTGTGGCTCCTTGGTATACAGTGGGACCAGAATTTGGGGTCAAAGTTTTATTTTGAAATACATTGGAAAAATTCTTTAAAAATCTTCTCAAGAACCACTGGGCCATAAAAGATGTAAATTAATTGGAAGTTTTCGGGTAGTAAAGATGTAAATTGTTCAAATCATGACCCTCCCCCTCTCCCATAAATATAGGCTGCTGCATTTAAATTTGCAACCTTTTTTAAGAACCACTATGAACCTAAATATCAGTCATAACTTCCTGAGCTGAAATTAATTTTAAATTGATCAAACAAGATCAATAGTATCTGATACAAGTAAAAACAACCACAGCACCAACATGGAGGTAAGATCCAGATTAATAGTATCTGATACAGGTGAAAACTACCACAACATCAACGTGGAGGTGAGATCCATTAATAGTATCTGATACAGGTAAAAACTACCACAACACCACCGTGGAGATAAGATCCAGATTAATAGTATCTGATACAGGAAAAAAACTACCAAAACACCACCGTCGAGGTAAGAACCAGATTAATAGTATCTTATACATGTAAAAACTACCACAACATCACCATAGAGGTAAGAACCAGAATAACAGTATCTGATACAGGTAAAAACTACCACAACACAACCGTGGAGGTAAAAACCAGATTAATAGTATCTGATACAGGTAAAAACTACCACAGCATTACCATGGAAGCAAGATCCATATTACTAGTATCTTATACATGTAAAAACTACCACAACATCACCATAGAGGTAAGAACCAGATTAACAGTATCTGATAAAGGTAAAAACAACCACAGCATCACCGTGGAGGTGAGATCCATTAATAGTATCTGATACAGGTAAAAACTACCACAACATCACCGTGGAGGTAAGATCCAGATTAATAGTATCTGATACAGGTAAAAACTACCACAACACCACCGTGGAGGTAAGATCCAGATTAACAGTATCTGATACAGGTAAAAACTACCACAGTATCACTGTGGAATTAAGATGCAGATTCTAATGCAATTGTTTTGTTAAATACATTTAGATAGGACAATTCACTAATGTTTGATGCAGTAAAACAAGCACTTATGAGAGTGAAAGCTTAGAATTTTTATTGTGATGTCATAATAGAGTGATGAAAAAACACAATATGCTTCGTGATGTATTTTGTATAACGAAATTCAACAGCATAAGACATAAACAACAAACAAATTGCTTAGAAATATTGGGGGAATCCTTTTCACCAGCATCAATAATTTTTTTTTACCTTGACCTTTTATTTGACTCTTGATTTCCTTTTTCATTTTAGAGTTAAGCTCAGTTTCAAAGAAAGCATTCAATATATTTTTTATTATACCCCCACTTGAAAAGCGGGAGGGTATATAGTAATCGTTAATTCCGTCCGTCTGTATGTCTGTCCGTCCGTCCGTCCGTCTGTTATGCTTTGGGGTACCTATCTATTATCCGCAACTCCTCTCATACCACTGAATGAAATTTGATGAAACTTTCACAGAATCTTTATTACATATTGCCATTGTGCACCTCCTATTTTACTTTTTGATCCAACACATATTTTGGGTTTCCCGGCCACAGCAAAACATGGACTTTGCCATTATAATTATATGGAAGCGGGGGTATTATTTAGTGAGCTCATCGCTCACACTAGTACCTCTAGTTTTTTTAGCTCTTCTGAGCCAAAGGCTCAAAGAGCTAATGCTATGGCCATTTGTGCGGTGTGCGTCGTGCGGTGTGCGTTAACTTTTTAGAATATGGGCCATAACTCAAGAACCCCTTGGCCAATCATTGTTTAGAATCACCAAATTTTGTTAGTTGATGTATCTTCGGGCCTTAAGACATATTTATTAAAAAATGGTCACTGTGACCTACTTTTTGAACTTTGCAGGCATTTGTTTTCAAATTGTTTAAAAGGCATATTTTGAATACTATAAGACCTATGATCATCAAATTTTGTCAGTTGATGCATCTTTGGTCTTCAAAAAATGTCATCCAAAAAGTAGGTCACGGTTACCTACTTTTGACATTTTATGGCTAGATTTAAGTATCTCGGGTACTATTGGCTTAGAATCATCAAACTTTGTCAGTTGAAGCATCTTAGGTTTCGGAGTTCGATTGATTGATTGATTGTATACTGTTTAACGTCCCTCTCCAGAGTATTTCACTGATATGGAGACGTCACCATTGCCGGTGAAGGGCTGCAAATTTAGGCCTATGCTCGGCACTCAGGGCCATTGAGCAGGGAGGGATCTTTATCGTGCCACACCTACTGTGACACGGGGCCTCGGTTTATACGATCTCATCCGAAGGACCGCCCCATTTAGTCGCCTTTTACGACAAGCAAGGGGTACTGAGGACCTATTCTAACCCGGATCCCCACGGGATTCGGAGTTCGACAATCAAAAAGTAGGACACGGTGACCTATTTTTGACATTTTATGGCTAGATTTATGTATCTCAGGTACTTATTGGCTTAGAATCATCAAACTTTGTCAGTAGATGCATCTTAGGTTTTTGGAGCATGTCGACCAAAAAGTAGGTCACATCGACCTACTTTTGAATATCTCAGGTACTGATTGGCTTAGAATCATCAAACTTTGTCAGTATTTATACAACTTGGGTTTTCGGAGAATGTCTACCAAAAAGCAAAAAGTAGGTCACAGTGACCTACTTTTGACATTTTATGGCTATATTTAGGTATCTCGGGTACTTATTGGTTTAGAATCATCAAACTTTGTTTTGTGAAGCATCTTTGGTTCTTGGAGAATGATCATCGAAAAAAGGTCACGGTGACCTACTTGTGACATTTATGGCTATACTTAAGTATTCTAGGGTACTTATTGGCTTAGAATTGTCAGACTTTGTCAATTGATGCACCTTGGGTTTTCAGAGAATGTTGACCAATAAGTAGGTCTGTAGGTCACTTTGACCCACTTTTGGATATCTCAAGTACTTATTGGCTAAGAATCATCAATCAGGAAATTTCAATCAAAAAGTAGGGCACTATGACCTACTTATAGTATTTTAAAGTTACATTTAAATATCTCAGCCCTAACTGGCTAAGAATCATCAAACTTTGTCAGTTGATACATCTTGGGTCTTCGGATAGATTGATTTATCAGAAGAGCGATTCAAGGCCCTTGGGCCTCTTGTTTCAAATCTTCATAATTTTTCTGATGTATATTTATGTAAGCCTTTTCATCTGCATCAACATTTTCATGCCCCGCCATCAATATGGCCGGGGCATATAGTGTTTGTCATGTCCGTCTTCCGTCTTCACACTTTTCGTTTAGCTTTGTTCAAAGCTAAGTTTCAAAGAAACTATCCAAGATATTTTCATCAAACTTCATATGCTGATAGATATTGATGAGAGCTTTGCAACTGCATCATCATTATTTTTACCTTGACCTTTCCTTTGACCTTGACCTCACTTTTCTTTAATTAGTGTTTAACTTAGTTTTAAGCATACCAATCAAAATGGTGTTATCAAACTTCACATGTGGATACAAACTTGCACCGATGATGCATCTAGGGATGAACACTACCAGACTTGCTTTGGATGCTGGATCTGACCTACATTTTCCAGATGAGTGATCAGATTTTGGAGTTTTTGGAGCAGGTCCATTCCTAAGTAACTATAAGCCCAACTAGGACCAAACTTGCATGGATATTGCATCTAGGGATGGACACTACCAGACTTGCTTCGGATGCTGGATCTGACCTATATTTAATTTCCCAAGTAACTATAATCCCTACCCGTGAACCAAACTTGCATGGATGATGCAGCTAGGGATGGACACTACCAGACTTGCTTTGGATGCTGGATCTGACCTACATTTTTATTCCCTAGTAACCATTAGCCCTACCTGAACCAAACTGATCAAATTTTATCCACATACAAATTTTCATGTTGCTTTACTAATATATATTCTTGGTGGGGCATTTATGTCCTATGGACATAATTCTAGTTTTATTTGACTTTCTGACATTGGCTTTGACCTTTCTTTGTTCAGTGTTTACCTCAGTTTTATAGAAAATATATATTGTTTATAATCACTTAATTATTAAGTATTACACTAATGAGTTATAAGATGTCCTTTTATTAAGTATAATTTTACTTGCACTAAATGAATATTTAAGCAAGTTGATGAAACAAGAATATCAACAGTCTCGTTTAAAGTCATCATTTTGTAAATTCTATGATCGATACAATGACCTTGTCAGCAAATACAATCTATCATTGAATGAAATGGTGACTGACATTTTTCATACAAATTGTTAGTCCATTATTTATACACTGAATTAACGATGGATTTTTTCCGTTTTTTCCTGATTATGACAACGAGCACACGGCTCTGCGCTTATTTTGTATATTGTTTAATGGACGTTGAGATTGAATACTGTTCGTTATTTCCATATCCTTCTTGCATTAAATCACAAAATCGAGAACATATCTAGAGATGTTTGATGTTTATTTCAAGTACTGGATGATTTCCATGTTATGTTTCATTAATGTAATTAACTTGTAAAACAGACATTTCATAAGGAATAAACAGTTGAAGTTTATTTCATATACTGTATGACTTTCACTTCCCCTGACTGATACAACCCTACCCACAACCTCCCCTCACTGTCCACACTCAGTCCAAAAGGCTGCTCTAGTCCACAATTATCCACACATTTCAAGAAAATGTCCATTCTGATCTAGGATGTGTAGACAGCTATTGAATTGATCAACCACAATGATGTGACCCATGGAGTCTGCCACTACTTGTGCAGGACAGAATGATTTCTCTCCCCCTGGAGGTTTGTTGTCGTATCTGAATCTGACTTTTCCTGTCCTGTCCACCACTACCACTGTGGCAGCGTACACATCAGAGGCCACTATGTCTCCATTGTTGTTCTCCACCACAAAGACTATATATTTTCCTCCTTGATAGATTGGATCACGACGTTCATCTTTATCTATTTCCTGTTTCACTCTCTGTCCCTGATAATGGACTATTTTACAATGACTACCATAGGTAGTAAACATACTAACTATAAAATAGAATGTCCCCTGACCTGGTACAGCACAGTCCCTCTGAATGCCAGCCCCTTGGTGTGGTGATCAGTGTCTCTCTCTTCCCATCTCTGACAATGTTCACAGTTCTATTGTAAGCATCACTGTATATCAGTTGTTCTCCCTGTCTGGTCACTGTAATGCAAGCTTTATCTGATCCCAAACAGGCTAGTTTAAATAAGTTTTTAATATTTGTTGGAATGTTAGCAATCACTTTGGCTTCTTCTAACAATTCCTTAACAGATAACAAGAGGCCCATTGGCCACATAGCTCACCTGAGCACTAAGGGTAGGAAAAAGTAGAAAATGGCTTTTTATTGTAAAGTTTTAATCCAAACGTAGTCCCATGACCAATCATGGATTCGCTATTTTTTAGAAAATGAATTTTAAAGAATTTTCCTATATATATCTTCAAAAACTTTGGTCGGCCATTTTGGCCCCGCCCTACCCCCGGGGGTCATGATTTGAACAAACTTGAATCTACACTTCTTGAGCATGCTTCCATATAAATATGATGAATTATGGCTTTGTCATTCTTGAGAAGAAGATTTTTAAAGAATTTTCCTATATATTTCTATGTAAAACTTTGGTCGACCATTTTGGCCCCGCTCTACCCCCGGGGGTCATGATTTGAACAAACTTGAATCTAAACTACCTGAACATGCATCCATATAAATATGATGAATTATGGCTTTCTCATTCTTGAGAAGAAGATGTTTAAAGAATTTTCCTATATATTTCTATGTAAAACTTTGGTCGGCCATTTTGGCCCCGCCCTACCCAGTGGGGTCATGATTTGAACAAACTTGAATCTACACTATCTGAACATGCTTCCATATAAATATGATGAATTATGGCTTTGTCATTCTTGAGAAGATTTTTAAAGAATTTTCCTATATATTTCTATGTAAAACTTTGGTCGGCCATTTTGGCCCCGCCCTACCCAGTGGGGTCATGATTTGAACAAACTTGAATCTACACTATCTGAACATGCTTCCATATAAATATGATGAATTATGGCTTTGTCATTCTTGAGAAGATTTTTAAAGAATTTTCCTATATATTTCTATGTAAAACTTTGGTCGGCCATTTTGGCCCCGCCCTACCCCCTGGGGGTCATGATTTGAACAAACTTGAATCCACACTACCTGAGCATGCTCTACCCCCGGGGGTCACGATTTGAACAAACTTGAATCTAAACTACCTGAACATGCATCCATATAAATATGATGAATTATGGCTTTCTCATTCTTGAGAAGAAGATGTTTAAAGAATTTTCCTATATATTACTATGTAAAACTTTGGTCGGCCATTTTGGCCCCGCCCTACCCAGTTGGGTCATGATTTGAACAAACTTGAATCTACACTATCTGAACATGCTTCCATATAAATATGATGAATTATGGCTTTGTCATTCTTGAGAAGATTTTTAAAGAATTTTCCTATATATTTCTATGTAAAACTTTGGTCGGCCATTTTGGCCCCGCCCTACCCCCTGGGGGTCATGATTTGAACAAACTTGAACCCACACTACCCGAGCATGCTCTACCCCCGGGGGTCATGATTTGAACAAACTTGAATCTAAACTACCTGAACATGCATCCATATAAATATGATGAATTATGGCTTTCTCATTCTTGAGAAGAAGATGTTTAAAGAATTTTCCTATATATTTCTATGTAAAACTTTGGTCGGCCATTTTGGCCCCGCCCTACCCAGTGGGGTCATGATTTGAACAAACTTGAATCTACACTATCTGAACATGTTTCCATATAAATATGATGAATTATGGCTTTGTCATTCTTGAGAAGATTTTTAAAGAATTTTCCTATATATTTCTATGTAAAACTTTGGTCGGCCATTTTGGCCCCGCCCTACCCAGTGGGGTCATGATTTGAACAAACTTGAATCCACACTACCTGAGCATATAAATATGATGAATTATGGCTTTGTCATTCTTGAGAAGTAGATTTTTAAAGAATGTTCCTATATATTTCTATGTAAAACTTTGGTCGACCATTTTGGCCCCGCCCTACCCAGTGGGGTCATGATTTGAAGAAACTTGAATCTACACTACCTGAGGATGTTTCCCCTAAGTTTCATCTTTCCTGGCACAGTGATTCTTGAGAAGAAGAATTTTAAAATATGCCACCAAATTTTCATTAATTCACAATTATCTCGCCTTAAATTAGGGCGTGGCCCTTCATTTGAACAAACTTGAATCCCCTTTACCCAAGGATACTTTTTGGCAAGTTTGGTTGAAATTGCCCCAGCGGTTCTTGAGAAGAAGTCGAAAATGTGAAAAGTTTACAGACAGACAGACAGACGGACAGAAGGACAGACAGACGGAGGCCGGACAAAATGTGATCAGAAAAGCTCACTTGAGCCGTTGGCTCAGATGAGCTAAAAAGGAGACTTCATCTGTCAGACTGGATAGTGATGTCTGTGTCAGTGTAGCCTTGTATTCTCCTAATTCTATGCTAAGTTCTCTCCCTTGGACTGTTTGGGGAGGAATAAAAAATTCATTATACTTGACATGAGACTTTGTTGCTTCTGCCATTATTTATAATTTCCTTTATATCATGTATAAATTTCATATAGAGGTAATTAAATTTCCGAATCTGTAAACTTGAAATAAACAGAGTGCAGATGTCGTAATGTTTTATTCATGCAATTAACTTATGATATACATAATTCATATAGGATTAAATGTTTGACATTTATTTCATGTACTGGATGATTTTCACTTCCCCTGAATTACTCAACCCTACCCACAACCTCCCCTCACTGTCCACACTCAGTCCAAAAGGCTGCTCTAGTCCACAATTATCCACACATCTCAAGAACTGTCCATTCTGATCTAGAATGTGTAGACACTTGTTGAATTCATCACCCACAATGATGTGACCCATGGAGTCTGTAACTATTCGACAAGGACTGAATGATTTCTTTCCCCCTGGAGGTTTGTCGTTGTATCTGAATCTGACTTTTTTTGTCCTGTCCACCACTACCACTGTGTCAGCATTACGATCAGAGGCCACTATGTCTCCATTGTTGTTCTCCACCACAAATACTTGATATTTTCCTCCTTGATAGATTGGATCCCCATGTTCATCTTTATCTATTTCCTGTGTCACTCTCTGTCCCTGATAACGGACTATTTTACTATGACTATTATCAGCAGTACACATACTAACTAGGATGTCCCCTGACCTGGTACAACACAGTCCCTTAGGATGCCAGCCCCTTGGTGTGGTGATCAGTGTCTCTGTATTCCCATCTCTGACAATGTTCACAGTTCTATTGTAAGCATCACTGTATACCAGTTCTCCCTGTCTGGTCACTGCAATGTCATCAGGGAAGTCATCACATGTACTGATGACAGTGTTTTGTACAGCTCCATATATGTCCAGAAGGGTTATCATTTTGTATGTTCCATTAACCCAAGCTTTATCTGATCTTATGCAGGATACTCTACTTAGGTTTTTAACATTTGTTGGAATGTTTGCAATCAATCTGGCTTCTTCTAATAATTCTTTAACAGATAAAAAGTAGACTTCATCTGTCAGACTGGATAGTGATGTCTGTGTCAGTATAGCCTTGTATTCTCCTAATTCTATGCCGAGTTCTCTCCCTTGGACTGCGTTTGTTTGAAGAGAAGGCAATGGTAAATCAGGTATTTGTGGAATGTTCTTGTATTCCTTAAGTTTAGATTGGTAGTTGTTGACATCAGACACTTTGTTGGACTTCAGAATGTCTTTGTTTTCTTGAACAGTTTGGATCATACTGGAATTCTGACTTTTGAGTTTAGACTGGCATGATTTTAGAGTTGTAATATGATGATCTCTGAGTGACTGGATCAGGGATTCTAGTTTGTTAAAGATGTTGTCCACCTCTAGGAGCCATTGATTTCTTTGATTTTTAGCTTGTTTCTCTAATTGTACAAAGTGAGCCATGAATTTGGAAAGTTTATTTTTAGTTTCTGTATCTTTTGCTCTGTTGTTGGAAATAATGACCTCAATTTGGTCAGTTTCTCTTTAAATTTTTTTTTGGTTTTGGTAATTACATCTGCCATGTCTTCAGACATGTGACCCCTATGTTGACCAGTGAGACATTTGATACAGACCGGGACATCACACTGTTGACAGTGGGCCTCTTTTCCCTGGTGGGAATGAGATGTACACTGAGGGAACACAAGCTGTACTGTACGCTTTGTGAAAGGAACAATGTCATGCTTCATGGACTTGAGGCTCTTGACATGTTTGTTGATGCAGTCTTCACACAGACCGACTTGGCAGCTGTTACAGAATTGCTGGACAGGTTTGGCACAAAGGTCACAGGTTATGAGTTCCTGTGCCTGGCTGGTGGCAGTGGCCATGTTATTCCCACCTGTGAAATATACATGTCTTTAATAAGAAAAGGAAATTTATTTGTTTACGTGAATATCTTATTTTAATTACCTGTTGATTTTTATATGGACACAAGCTTTGGAACATTTTAAACTGAACAGATTTTAAACTAAGCAGATTTCAACTACTTGCAGTTACAATTGTATATCTGTGATGTATGGAAAAAGATTTCATATCAGGGAAAGAAGGGGGTGATTAATGGAGTAAAAAAATTCAACAAAATGCAATTTTTCAGCCTATTGCTACCCATTATCATTTGTCTTCGCTGAGTTATACATGCCCTGACCATAAAAATTTGGACCCTTTCCAGGAGTAATTGCTCAGTTTAACTTGCCAACACTATACCTGGGTATACCTCAGGTTGTATAAACACAAAGGAAGGACTAAGTGTTCCTTTCTAAAGGGAGATAATTGGGAAATATTAAAAACAGAGTGGAGTTGTGTTTAAGTTTTCTGATGAAGAAGTTATACAATGTACTGTATAGGGGGAAAATAACTCTCAGTGTTAATATTCGCTATATTCACGGTGTTAATAAATCCCTGAATTCAAGAAACAGTGAATAAATTTCAACAATCTTCATGTGTTATTTGGAAATTTGAGAATAAACTACGATAACATAGGTTTATATACATGTTCGTGCAGTACATAATCATTTCAGTAATTACGAGTAGTACTTGTCATTCAATTATTTTAATAATTACGCTTTACTGTAATTAAAAGAGGTAGATAATAACCTGTATTTATTAAAAAGCTGTATTTATAGCCAACGCTAGATTTTTCATCAATCAAAACACGTGGTCCATGTGTTTTGATTACCCGTGCGTAACTAATGTTACCATGTGTATTAGTTACCTGGATTATCATGCATAATATGTTTTACGGTGTGACCGTTCGGGTGAGCGCAGTTTATTTACTATCATAAACCTACACATGTACTGTCTATCATTCAAGAAAAAGATTGATTGATTGTATACTGTTTAACGTCCCTCTCCAGAATATTTCACTGATATGGAGACGTCACCATTGCCGGTGAAGGGCTGCAAATTTAGGCCTATGCTCGGCACTCAGGGCCTTTGAGCAGGGAGGGATCTTTATCGTGCCACACCTGCTGTGACACGGGGCCTCGGTTTATACGGTCTCATCCGAAGGACCGCCCCATTTAGTCGCCTTTTACGACAAGCAAGGGGGTACTGAGGACCTATTCTAACCCGGATCCCCACGGGGCTCAAGAAAAAGAAAGCAAAAAGAATAAAACAAAACAATAAAAAGAAATCATTTCCAAAGCATCGGGATCGAGATTCCAAACTTCTCGGAAGTTTCCGACAAAATCGGAAATACCCGAACCGTTGAAGTGACGAAAGTATGACGTCAGATAAATAGTTCTGTTGACTTAGGATGCAAACACTAGTTTTATGGAAAAGAGATTGCATTCAATCATTCTTTCAAGTAAGTTATTGCTATGTTTTAGCCACCATGTTGCTATGCAACGCAACATGTTTTCCGAGTTTCACGGAAGCAACCGACATAACTTCGTCAAAATTTGTAAGTTTCCGGTGACGTCATTTGTATCATTTCCGAAGGGCAAGGTGAAGGCCGGTGTTGTGGCATGGGGGTATTTTTTTGAATAAGGCAAGGCAAAATTATTTCGTTAAGATTTCGGTAAGAAACAACGTTCCTTTAATTTTTTTTAACTATTTTTGATTTATTCACGCAAAGGACATTGGGTAGTGCAGGAATTCTGGGAATGTTGCACAGAGAAATTTGGATGACGTATGTACAAATTTCAATCCGAATTTCCTCTGTTCATACATGTTAGTCTATTGAGCTGTGGTTTTTCGCCGCTTTCTGAAAATCTTGGGGTTGTGTATGTGTGCACTCATCGTAACAGCCTAAGCATAGTGGAAAGTCATTCAACGTTTATAGTCAAGACCTTGTCAATTATTTATTAAATCTAATTATTTAAATCAAGCTTGACCCTGTTGTTCGTGAAAAAAAACAAGGAAGGTAACTTTTATTATATACATGTACCAATTCCGTGAATTCAAAACGCCGCGATCATGTCAGATGAGGAAAAAAAGGTGAAAATTACAACCTGTGAAATTAATCCCCTGTACAGTATATTTTTGTATCAATATGTATGTCTGTCCAAATGATCTGTTCAAGAGATCTATAGTTGCGCAGCTATGTCAATATATATATAACGGTAATGTGCAAGAATGTATATAGTATAACCCAATTCCTTCTGAGACCACATTGTTGAATTAATCTGAAAAATGTCCTCTTGTTATTTGAATTCAATGCATTCACAGTATGTACGAGTATTCATCCTTTAGATCAAAGTGAGATACAATGTGAAACTCTATGAATTTCTCTCTACAATTTTTTGTATCATATATTTAACAATAAGCATTGCTCTACCGATTGTCTCCCAAAGTTCCAGTTTTCTCCATGGGTGTGTTAATTTAAGTAAGAATGAAGAATTGTTAAATTTGAAATTAAATCATCTTTACATTGAACTCGCATCTTAGGCGGCATGTTTAAAACGCAACCTTTATAAAAATTATAAATTTCTGCCTTCTGGGTTCAGAATCTAGGCCCCTTCAGTAGAGTGAAAAAGATGATTATAATATCTTAAAACTTTGAATTGCCTTTCTAGTTCGTAAAACCCATTTCTAAATTAATTTTGAAATTCAATCCTATTAAAACTATTTTACCTAGACGTTTATTCTGTATTATACATTATATTCCGCTGCTGTTCAGTAAGCGGTTCAGCCATTCTGTACTTTCGTTTTGGTGTTTATACTTCCTGGTTCACTGTTGTCATGTGACATCAGGTGTTTCTAGATCACATGACAAGATTTAAAGGTAAACGCCTTATGGAGCACTGTAGGTGCATGTGTTATGACTGTGCAGTTCAGAATAAAGGGAATAATATGTCACAAGAGCAGAATTAAAGGCCTATATATTGTTTGCCATCCTCTTTTCACTAAAACAGGTTGCATATGAGTGCAGTTATTTTGAAATTTTTTAGACATTCAGACAGATATCTGTGGAAGGAAAGAATCAATTCATGAATTGTTATGAAGAATAAGTTATACAATTGTGCAAAATGTCTAGTTTATAGCAATATTATCGAATAAGTTAATTGTGCTAAAATTTAAAACTTTTATATGTCCATTGATCTGGAGCAGTGACTGCATAGAATATCTTGCAAGTTTAGCAAAAAACTTGAATACCCTCCGGTATATGAAAGCTTCATGAAGAAGTGAAATAGTACTGATTTTAAATTGTTCGAATTGTGGCTCCTGGGGATACAGTGGGGCCACAACAAGGGGTCAAAGTTTCATTTTGAAATACATGTGCATGGAAAACATTCTTTAAAAATCTTCTGAAGAACCCTCATGAGTCATGAAAAATTAAAATTAGGTGGATGCTCTAAGGTAGTGTAGACTGATGTAAATTGTTCAAATCCTGCCTTGAACCTCCCCTCCTCCCTTCCCCATTTGCATTAGGTACTACAATAGGGGACCAACGTTTTGAATAAAAATTTGTAGGTAAAATTCTTTGCAATCTTTTTAAGAACCTGTGTGAATCTAAATATCGGTGATACCTTCCTAAGCTGCTATTAATTTTAGATTTTTAACACCCCCACCACCTAGAAAAAAAGTCACGTAGCCTGATACATGATTATGAAACAAACTTAGACTTTGACAAATTTTCAATTTCCTATAAAATATTTATTAATTTTGGAATTTATTTCTAAATTTCACTGAACATTAAGAGTAGGACTTAAAATTATGGAGTTACAATTTTCCATGGAAATATAGAAATCTTGTTGACTTAGATATTTGTTTTCTTCCCTGACATTTTAATGATTGGAGGTTACACTCTATAGAGGATTAAACATAAGAATCCTGTTAAATTTTCATCACTCAACTGCACACAGAGGGTACATTGTAAGCCATAAGATTAAAAGTATCTGATACAGGTAAAAACTACTACATCATCACCGTGGAAGTAAGATCTAGATTAACGGTATCTGATACAGGTAAAAACTACCACAATATCACCGTGGAGGTGAGATCCATTAATATTATCTGATACAGGTAAAAACTACCACAACATCAACGTGGAGGTGAGATCCATTAATAGTAAGTATCTGATACAGGTAAAAACTACCACAACACCACCGTGGAGGTAAGATCCAGATTAATAGTATCTGATACAGGTAAAAACTACCACAGTATCACCGTGGAGAAAAAAACAAGATTAATAGTATCTGATACAGGTAAAATCTACCACAACACCACCGTGGAGGTAATAACCAGATTTATAGTATCTGATACAGGAAAAAACAACCACAGCATCACCGAGGAGGTGAGATCCATTAATAGTATCTGATACAGGTAAAAACTACCACAACACCACCGTTGAGGTAAGATCCAGATTAATAGTATCTGATACCCCAGGCCAGGAGATTACAGTTATCAAAGTAAGTGTTACCCACAGGTTTTGAATTTTTAAAAAAAAATTTTCTCAGAGTTAAATATTTTTTTATTGCAGCCTGTGACCCAGGAACCTGGGGAGCAAACTGCCAGAGTTACTGCCCTTCACTTTGTAAACAAAACTGTGTTCCTACAACAGGAGAGTGTCCCTGTCACCAGGGGGCGTGTCTCAATGGAGGAATCTGTGAACAGGTAAAAACATTAGACAGAGTTACTGCCCTTCATTATATCCCTACAACAGGAGAATGTCCATGTCACCAGGGGGCGTGTCTCAATGGAGGAATCTGTAAACAGGTAAAAACATT
The DNA here is from genome assembly GCA_003671525.1 of Saccostrea glomerata. Classification (NCBI taxonomy): domain Eukaryota; kingdom Metazoa; phylum Mollusca; class Bivalvia; order Ostreida; family Ostreidae; genus Saccostrea; species Saccostrea glomerata. The sequence continues at coordinate 87,989 of PRKT01000008.1, forward strand.
AACTAGAGTTACTGCCCTTCATTGTATCCTTACAACAGGGAGGATGTTGTTTATGGACTTAGTCAACCAAGTGTTGCTGCCCCTATTTGTGTAAAAAGAATTCTAATCAACAAGCAGATCAATGCACCATCTAGAGGGTGTCATTTAAATTGTTATTTGTTGAAATCTTTTATAAGATCCAATAACTGTGTCATCTTTAAAGAATTAAGGACAGGGATATATGAAACTTCATGTTTCTGTGTTTTTTGACTAATATGAGCTTAAAGCTTGAGTTCTGAACAAAATTTATAAATTATCATATTAAAATTTTATTTTACATAAACATGTTTAACTTCTAATTATGACATTTCTTGTTGAATGTTAAAACATACAAAATTTGACGGTTTTTGTTTCTTTTTCAGGGTAAATGTGTGTGTCAGTATGTTTTTGTTTCTTTTTCAGGGTAAATGTGTGTGTCAGTATGTTTTTGTTTCTTTTTCAGGGTAAATGTGTGTGTCAGTATGTTTTTGTTTCTTTTTCAGGGTAAATGTGTGTGTCATTATGGTTTCTTTGGAGAGGACTGTTCACAGTCGCTAGGGAGAACTCTGGCATCACAGAAATCAAACAGCTGTAAGTGTCCATTGTATATAGAAACTTTAATAAAATTAAGCCAAAGTTACAGTATACTTTCAAGCAAACAAAATGCTGAATTTTACATCTTCTGTACTGTTAATTGTGTATATAAATGCCCTTTACTTTTCAGCACCTTCTAATGTGACTTTGACTCCAGGTCAAGTGGTCGGTATTGTCATGGGTTTACTGGTCCTCATTTTGCTGGTAGTCCTGCTGACCATTTTTATCATGAGACGAAGATTTCACAATCAGCAGAACAACATCACGTCAATGAACCTAAACAATTTTGTGAGATTTTTACGAATTATTTTCATTTAAAAGTAAACAGAGATCAGATAGGTTTAACAACTTTGTTAATTATTACGTTTACGGTAAAGCGTGGTTATAACAAGCGACAGGGATAGACAATATTGCTTTTTATGCGCCCGGATCGATAGATCCCAGGCGTATATTGTTTTTGTCCTGTCTGTTGTCAACTTTAACCTTCGCCATAACTTTTGAACCATAGGAGATAGGGACTTCATATTTGGTATACTTACTCCACTAATAAAGTCCTTTCAAACGACGACAAGGTCAATGATCTTGTGACCTTGACTGTGACGTATATGCTAAAAATAGCTTTTTACACTTTTTGCCATAACTTTTGAATCAAAGGAGATAGGGACTTCATATTCGGTATGCATACTCCACCGATTAAGTTCTTTCAAATGACACCAAGGTCATTGACCTTGTGACCTTGACTGTGACCAATATGCTAAAAAAGTTTTTTTGAACTTTGTTGCCGCCGGGCGCATAGTGTTTCACAAACACATCTTGTTTTTTAATGTAATTTAATATACCTGTTATTAGTTTTCTATATATTTTTACACATGAATGAAAATCACTTAGCTCTAAGCATAAATTCATTATAGGCATGTCTGCTATAAGCGTTTTTTTTATGCATTGTCACGCCACACAATTCACTGTCTGATTTCTTACACAGCTCCACGAGGACAGTGACGTACGAGGTTTTACTAACCCTCACTATGACGTACAGCATTCCGACAACATGGCCGACAAGTCAGGCGGGAAAACAGAAACCCATTCAGAAGACAGCGCTACAGCTTAATGTCACAAGGACAGGGATTCTCTGATACTGTGTACATCAGTGATATTATTATACAACAGTGATAACTGTGACATTAAAGATGGGTGTGGATATTTACTATTGCCTAAAAGTTCGATACATGAGAGTTGATATAAAACTATTAAGCAATAATTGCTACGTGTATTTGTTTGGCCTATCATTGTGATAATTTTTGAAAGGTAACCAAAATGCAAGACTTCTTGAGACATGTTTATGTTTTTTATGTGCCATTACATGGTGAAATGCAACTTTTTGTATACTACTGCATTATGTGTATTACTTTGTTACATGTTGGTTTTGTAAAATAAATACTTTATCAGTGACCATCTATGAATCTGACACAAAAAAAATCAATTCTTTCGAAAAATTTCCATTTAACAGGAACACTTGCACGCTGGTCTTGTGATATTAGGATTGACTAATTATAATTTATTGTCCAGGAATAAGTTAACCTTGTTGGCTGGTTACACCTAATGTGGGTCCTATCCATTTGTCTGGCAGATTGAATATTCAGTAGTCAAATTTACTAGTAGTTTAATAATGGTAAGAAATATGTCAAAGTTTGACTTTAAGGTGGTAATTGTTAACAGGATTAAGGTTAAGACCATATTTATGGTATTCTGAATATAGATGAGGTTATTTAAATCCCTGTAATATCAACTATTTTATCAGTATCCTGTCTTAATGTAAAGATTGGTGGTACTTCAAGCTCTTGAGTATAAAAAATAATGTTGGAGACATAAATACTGTAAGCAAGTGATCGTAGAATATTAAGTACTTCATAAATAAGGAAAGTTGATGCTGAAAAACTGAAATCATCTTGTTTGTCATAATGTCTAGTTGTTTAAACTGGTCATTATTATCGCTAATCAGTAAAACATCTCAATAGTAAATAGATATGAGAGACTCTGAAATTACTTCGCTACATGTAATTCGAATATAATCAGTAATAGGGTGAACCTGTTTTCTAGGGTTCATATATTATTTTTCTTATCTTCCCAAGTGACTGTTATAATTATCAATTTACATATGTTCTATACTTTTCTATATTTTATTCAGACTTATGCAGGATTAACACAATATTAATGTTGATGTTTTAACTATAATTATTTCACTGTGTATATTGAAGATACAGTAACCATTTTTTTATGGCACAAAAAATTAAATGAAAAATTACATATACAGTATCATATATATTTATATTGCATTTAACAGAAACTGTACTACACTAAGACTTGAAACAAACATGACACAAGTGTCATAATGTTTTATTCATACAATGTACTTGTAATATACACATTTCATATGGAATAATCATTTGCTGTTTATTTCATGTACTGGATGACTTTCATTTCCCCTGATTTAAACAATCCTACCCACAACCTCCCCTCACTGTCCACACTCAGTCCAGTAGGAACATCTTGTCCACAATTATCCACACATCTCAGGAACTTTCCATTCTGATCTAGGATGTGTAGACACTTATTGAATTGATCAGCCACAATGATGTGACCAATGGAGTCTGTCACTATTTGACAAGGAAGAAATGATTTCCTTCCCCCTGGAGGTTTGTTGTTGTATCTGAATCTGACTTTTCCTGTCTTGTCCACCACTACCACTGCTCTAGCATTCATATCAGAGGCCACTATGTCTCCATTGTTGTTCTCCGCCACAAGTACCCCACATTTTCCTCCTTGATAGATTGGATCACCATGTTCATCTTTATCTATTTCCTGTGTCACTCTCCGTCCCTGATAACGGACTATTTTATGGTGACTAAAATCAGTACTACACATACTAACTAGGATGTCCCCTGACCTGGTACAGCACAGTCCCCCTGGATGCCAGCCCCTTGGTGTGGTGATCAGTGTCTCTGTCTTCCCATCTCTGACAATGTTCACAGTTCCATTGACATCACTGTATATCAGTTCTCCCTGTCTGGTCACTGTAATGTCATTAGGGAACTGATTACATGTAGTGGTGACAATGTCTTGTACAGCTCCTTGTATGTCCACGCAGGTTATTATTTTGTCTGTTCCATTAACCCAAGCTTTATCTAATCCTACGCAGGCCACTTTTAGAAAGTTTTTAACATTTGTTGGGATGTTTGCAATAACTTTGGCTTCTTCTAGTAATTTTTCAACAGATAAAAAGGAGACTTCATCTGTCAGACTGGAAAGTGATGTCTGTGTCAGTGTAGCCTTGTATTCTCCAAATTCTATGCTGAGTTCCTTCCCTTGGACTGTGTTTGTTTGAAGAGAGGGCAATGGTAAATCAGGTATTTGTGGAATGTTCCCGTATTCTTTCAGTTTAGATTGGTAGTTGTTGACATCAGACACTTTGTTGGACTTCAGAATTTCTTTGTTTTCTTGAACAGTTTGGATCATACTGGAATTCTGACTTTTGAGTTTGGACTGGCATGATTTTAGAGTTGAAATATGATGATCTCTGAGTGACTGGATCAGGGATTCCATTTTGTTAAAGATATTGTCCACCTCTAGGTGCCATTGTTTCCTATGATCATTGGTCTGTTTCTGTAAATCTGTATACTGGACCATGGATTTGGAAATTTTGTTTTCAGTGTCTGAATCCTGTGTTGTGGCCCTCAGAATAATACCTTCGATTTCTCCAGTTTCTTCTTTAATTTTTTCTCTTTTGGTAGCTATGATGTCTGCCATGTCCACAATGTCATGACCTTTATGTTGACCAGTGAGACATTTGATGCAGACTGGGACATCACACTGTTGACAGTGGACCTCACATCTCTGGTGGGAATGAGATGTACACTGAGGGAACACAAGCTGTACTGTACGCTTGGTGAAAGGAACAATGTCATGCTTCATGGACTTGAGGCTTTTGACATGTTTGTTGATGCAGTCTTCACACAGACCGACTTGGCAGCTGTTACAGAATTGCTGAACAGGTTTGACACAAAGGTCACACGTTATGAGTTCCTGTGCCTGGCTGGTGGCAGTGGCCATTCCTACAGTGTAGCCAAGTCTGCAAAACAATTTTATAGTGGGGTTTTTTCAATATTGCGTATAAACTACTTAGGATAAAGAAGATTCTTTTTCTCCTTTCATAAAGTCTTTTTCTAAAAAAAAGAAAAAAGAAAAAAAAGAAAAATTCCCGTTTATTTTTTGTAGTAAAATCAGTGAAGCAGTCAATCAAGACAAATCTAAAGGATTTTATTCATTAACATTTCTTCATTGACATTCATAAACTCTGCAAACACAGTTTTGTTTTTTTTATTTGGCTTTATATCACAGTGAACACATTTAAAGTTTCACAATGTCAGGGAACTTGAGTCCATACAATATAAAGCAATGTTATCAACAATGAAAAGAGTGTATATTTATTACATAAAAAATGTTTTGATGCAAATTTTAAAAAAAAGACTGATTTTAAAAAATACACGAAAGCAACATCTAAATAAAAGAAAAAATTACCGCCAGTTCTACATTTCAAGTGGAGAAATCAGAACACTAAAAGCTGTTTTTTGTTAGTTATGTTTTTTTTTCTCAATAGGAAATTTTACACCCTTGCTCACTGTTTAAACTTTATTCCATGAGCGGAGAGGAATGTATTAAGAGAAAAAGTAAATATAACAATGAAAATATCTATTTATGAATTGATTATTCATACGTACATGTTCTGCAGATTACTTTTACATCTTCTTCAAGACTTGTTTTAACTTTATTTTGATACAACTTTCGGTTTGCTTTATTCTTCCTGGTAGCTTGTCACGTGACTGGTATTTACCTGAGAGGTTTTAGATTGTTTGCTCGGCACATTGAAAATGATAACAAGATAATTTGAAAGGGTCATGGAGTAACAGTGCATAAAGATTGAATATACAAACTGGGACAAATAATTTAAAACTTATGGAAAACCTTCATTGGGGATAAGGTGGTGTCACAAAAAAGGAACAAAATTTTACAAAGATGCATAAGAAATATACATGTAGGGAAAAGTAATAGCTTACAAACGCTTAGAATGACCCTCGTATGTTTATAGTCCTATGAATGTACAGTTATTCTCAGTTAGCATAAATTCAAGTTTGTTCAAATCATGCATGACTCCTTGAGGTAAGGTGGGTCACAAAAGGGTATCATAGTATTAAATAGAATTGTGCAGGAAAATTTTTATAACTCTTTTGAAAAACAGCTAAGCCATGATTTGAAATGAGGAATCCTTTTGTAGTGTTGATTTATAGGAATGTATCGGAAAAAATCTTTCCATGTATAGCAAAATCATGTTTTGTCAGTTCGATATAAAAGCTTGTTTGTTCAAATCATGACCCCCGGGAATGAGGAGGGGCCACGATGGGGATCAAATTTTTACAAAGGAAAATCTTTAAAATCTTGCTGTATACAATAAAAACTCTACTTACAAAGACAAACGATGAAGTCAGTTAAACAATTCAATTCTCTTGAAAATTTTCTACTTGGCAGAATAACTAGCTGATTAATTTTAAGATATTCGGATTGACAATCCTAAAAGTTGTCAATTACAATATTTTCAAGATCAGTGAGCTACAGGACTGCAGCCATGGTATAAGAAAAAAACCACAACAATTATTATCGACAGATTAATTAAATAAGGACTGATTTTGAAATTTATTTTGAACTAAACATTCTGAGAAAAAAACTATTGAAGGGAATCTATAACAGATTATGGTAACAGAAACAAGGGCTTTCACATTAAAAAGTAAAGATAACAAAAAGTGACCAATCACAAATCTGTGGACAGGATATATATAATCACGGACCCTCAATATTCCCATGCTGGGATCAGGTACTCAGGGGGGGGGGAGTAAACATCTTGTTCTGTGAGTCCCATGCTGGGATCAGGTACACAGGGGGAGTAAACATCTTGTTC
>PRKT01000008.1:95002-123346 GCA_003671525.1 Saccostrea glomerata
CTTGTTCTGTGATTCTCATACTGGGATCAGGTACACAGGGGGGGGGTAAACATCTTGTTCCGTGAGTCCCATGCTGGGATCAGGTATACAGGGGGAGTAAACATCTTGTTCCGTGAGTCCCATGCTGGGATTAGGTACACAGGGGGAGTAAACATCTTGTTCCGTGAGTCCCATGCTAGGATCAGGTACACAGGGGGAGTAAACAACTTGTTCTGTGATTCTCATACTGGGATCAGGTACACAGGGGGAGTAAACAACTTGTTCCGTGAGTCCCATGCTGGGATCAGGTACACTGGGGGGGTAAACATCTTGTTCTGTGATTCTCATACTGGGATCAGGTACACAGGGGGGAGTAAACATCTTGTTCCGTGAGTCCCATGCTGGGATCAGGTACACAGGGGGAGTAAACATCTTGTTCCGTGAGTCCCATGCTGGGATCAGGTACACAGGGGGAGTAAACATCTTGTTCTGTGAGTCCCATGCTGGGATCAGGTACAAAGGGGGGTAAACATCTTGTTCTGTGAGTCCCATAATGGGATCAGGTACAGAGGGGGAGTAAACATCTTGTTCTGTGAGTCCCATGCTGGGATCAGGTAAAAAGGGGGAGTTAACATCTTGTTCTGTGAGTCCCATACTGGGATAAGGTACAAAGGGGGGAGTAAACATCTCGTTCTGTGAGTCCCATGCTGGGATCAGGTACAAAGGGGGGAGCAAATATCTTGTTCTGTGAGTCCCATGCTGGGATCAGGTACACAGGGTGAGTAAACATCTTGTTCTGTGAGTCCCATGCTGGGATCAGGTACTCGGGGGCAGTAAACATCTTGTTCCTTGAGTCCATGCTGGGATCAGGTACACAGGGGGGGTAAACATCTTGTTCTGTGAGTCCCATGCTGTGATCAGGTACACAGGGGTAGTAAACATCTTGTTCTGTGAGTCCCATGCTGTGATCAGGTACACAGGGGAGTTGTTCTAAACACAGGGAGACTCAGTCTTTTAAATGGCGAAATAACTTGATATGCATTATGAACTTCATTTCTTTTATGATTTCGGTTGAAGATTATGCCACCTACGCAAAACACGAAGAAAAAAACAACACTCTTTCAAAACTGATTACTGAAAACTAAGAAAGTAAAACCTCTAGATTTAGCGCAAAGCCACAAATGAGCACTGTAGCTAATTTATTAATAACACTTTTAATATTCATTTTTCAGTGAAATAATGTTGTGATATCCTATACCGAGGTTACGATTTTTACGAGATGACGGGCTTTTGATTTTCTCGGCAGGCGTGCTCCATGCCGTATGCAAACTTTAGAATTAACAGGTAACAGCTTTTTAAAAAGCTTGCCTGACTCAATCAAATAATATCTGCATGAGGAGCGGTTAACTTTTTAGGCAATACTTTTGTTTTTGAGAACCTTGCGTAAATAAAATCTTGAATTTATATAACTTTTAAATGATTCATTTCTACACTGCATACTAAAGAGTTGGTATACTGTGGGGATTTTCTGCAAGTGTAGTGATCGGCCCTTTGATCTAAATTGATTTTGAACTTCTTTGTAACACCTATTATAAAATCTGTTAGCAAATCATGCATTGTCACATTCTAAAAGATGGATAAAATTAAAACACATTTTGTTGGAGTGTATTTTCTCCACTGAAGTAAACACTAGTTATGTATGTTAATTTTTCTCTTAAACAGGTCGGAGAGAATACTCGAATTCGGGTATTATCCCTGAAATCGCGTATAATACTCGATATTAGGGTATCGTTGAAGCCGCGAAATCGGGTATAGGAGGTGTAATCACCTAATTACACTTAAACAATGGGATGGCGCATGTTGCCGAGTTAACTTTCATCTAGATACACATGTTTTCTAAAGATATCACTAGCCAAGTAAGAATTTGGACGTCAAGATTAATGCGCTCGGGACAACAAATACCCGTGGAGCTCAGTACATTTCATGATCTGCACACAAAAAGGCGTTCGATTTGCTTGATATTTTTCCTTATGTTGATAGTATAAGCATCTTCCTAATGGTCATTCCCAACACAACAGAATGGTAAAGTATCAGAATTCGGGAATTTATAATAATTCCACATCAACACGACAAACATAAACAATTTGTAAATAAATCAAATTATACGGAAACACATTTCACACACCAGATATGATGCCATGTATAAAGAAGGGATTGTCTATCGTATCTAATTATGCATCATTAATTACTTTCACATTCATTTTGTGCATAAAATCAAATTTATTTTTGTACAAATAAAGTAATGATAAAAATGTCTAAAATTTCGGCTAAAAGAACCTTTCTCTTTTTTTGAAAATCTTTTCGTTTTTTTATTTATCATTCAAACATATTTGCAGAATATGTCTTCAACATTTAAGCGGAGACAGTGATAGTTTCAGGAATACAGCTTACATGTATGAGAGAACATATATAACTGTTGATCGTTTAATTTCGCTAAGTCATCAATAATTTACCATTTCTTGGCGACTTCAAAAGGGGGGGGGGGGGCTAAAGGCTTCTTGACCACCTCTGACAAAACAACCTCGACTGTGTTCTACATGTGTCTAAGAGACCTCTCCTTGAATGTCACGGTCGTTTAGCTCGGTCATATATTTTTAATCGTAGGGAAGATTTATTCATCAAATAAAAATAATATACATTGTAGGTAAACAAAAAGCAACCTGTTATTTTCTAACACAATATAAGACTACAAGTAACTAGAATTCATGTTTATTTTTTAAACACATTTTTTCATTATAGATGAGTATTAGGAAAAGTTATTGCCATGAGTTATACATATCATAGATAAAATAACTAAATGAAAACTGTGACATATTGTCTAGAACCAATCAGATGGTGCGTTGTATTAGCATATTATAATGAGGCATAAGATATAGCGATATAAAAAAAAATATAGAAGGTAAAGAGGTAAAATTTACCCTGTCTATCAAATAGTATAATGAGGAAAGGAAGTGGCTACGATTTTTTATGAAATTTTAATTTCCGATGAGGAATTATATTCCCAAAAAGTAAGACAAGAGTTTCGAAGGCAATTTAACACTCCATTATTTCAGTTTGTTCATTAACATGTTCATTAACGTAAAAACTATAAGAAATGTGAAAACTTGACTATGTAATTCATATTTCAATATGACTTATCCTGACAGTAATCAAAGTAGGAAATATTATTTTTTCAACATGAATAGTAAAGAAAGTAAATTAAACTACACAAAAAAAAAAACAAGAAAATCCTGTTCATATGACTTCTCGCTCTCAATTTTCACACAAATGCATAAAATAAAGGTAAAATAGTATATTTTGTATCGATTAAAATGCAACCAAAAAAAATTACGGTGTCTTTGAATAAAAATTTCATGCTAAATTGACATAAAAAAAAGATACTCAGCTTCAATTATCTATTTTCAAACAGTTTTCCCATGGGTATTTATTTCATCTTATTTATTTTCTTCTTTATAATAACGTTGGTATTCTATTATTGCAGAGATACACAATTATGACTCGCTTATACTGTACTCTCTAACTGTTAGGAGTAATTTATATTTCACGAGAAAGGGACGCCATACATTTTTCAGTAAAAATACATAACACGGCGTTAGTCGTTTAATTTCTTTAAAATTTCACGTTTTGTGAGTAGTGCACAAATTAAAAAAATAAGTATATGTAATACTTTAATGGGAAATAAAGACAAACGAAGTGTAGTTATTTGTTTTTAGAAATTATATTGAAAAATAACAACGCCATTGTGTCCACTTTGTTACCCCAGCAGTGTTTGTCGTGTGATTTTAAATTTATTTGACAACCTTATGAATTAGGTTTAATAAAAATAAATCCACAAGATACTGATGTACAAGTAACAGTTACTGGCATAATGCGCCGTTGCTTTATTCTTTAGTTTTTATAGAAAGTTGCACGGAATACCCGATTTCGCGGATTCAACGATACACTAATATCGAGTATTTTACGCGATTTCAGGGATAATACCCGATTTCGAGTATTCTCTCCGACCTGTTTAAAGGGGGAGGGTAGTCCCACTATCATATATTGAGAGTGAAATAAGTAAATTTACTTCTTAGACCTGTGTGGAAAGAATATCCAAGATTTCGCACTTGTTTCTTATTCATTGTGTGCATCTGAACAGAGACATATAATTGATCATGCATCTGGAGACCATGACTGTTGAAACGCGTTGTTTATTATTATTTATGGAATAGACCAACTGCGGGATCGGGAAACAAATTAGAAAAAAAAATTTCTAGTGTTGCATGTATGTATACTAATATATTATACGATCGGTACTCTGTTTAAAAGAATGAGATAAAACATTCATTTGTAGACATAATTTCTGAAATATAAGGAGGTTAAAACGATATTTTCTAATTCCATGGAAATTAGAACAGCCATAAATGATTCATACAATAAAACAATCCAAAGAAAAGGCGCAAAGAAAGCAGTGACATTTGGTGAGAAAAGAGCGATTCACCCCTTTCGTAGTATATAAATGGACTGATCCAGTTGTATAGAAATGTAGGAAAATTAAAGGATACACAGACATTTTGAAACGGTGAATACATGGAATAATCGTTCCATGCAAAAAGATTAAAGGAAGTAAACACTACAATATTTTGCATTAGTAAATTAATATCATTCTTTTTTCTGAAAACTGTTTCTTTTAAAACGCAGGTAAAAAATTCCAATGTGAATCAGCTTTCATAAAATCTAGGTCTCTAGGTATGATCTATTAGTTTCGGATTTAGCAAATATCAATCCTTATATACAGCCTGACGCCGTGACGTCAGGCAATAAAAACTCCAATCTGTGCTTTTTTAATTATAAATTGTGTACCAAACCTAGAAATTATACATGTATAAACATAAAAAACACAAGTAAACAAGTTTTATTTCATTCCTTAACGAAATATTTAGAAGTCCCGAAACGTGTTAGCCCAAGTCCCAAAACGTGTAAACCCAAGTTCCGAAACGTCGGGGTCCCGAAACATCCATAATTCCTTGAATAAGGAGGGGTGTTGATAGCTAATTATCAAACTGATAAATATCTATCACAACCCCTCCAGGCAATTAATTGTCTACCGACTCCAAAGCAATACAGTTAGAGCATTGATCATTTACTGTCCTTTTTAATTGGTTTGATTATTTTATTTGTTAAAATCGGTGATCGGTTTATGACCTTTCGTATTGTGAGCGTGTGTTGATTACGACTTATTAAACAATTATTAAACACTTGTTAAATTACTTTTAGTAAACCTAATCTTATACTTATCGGCCTCTTGTTTAAATGATTGAGAGTTGACAAATGAAATATGAAATATGCTAAAACTTGCGTGTTATCATTCATTCGTGCCCTCTAGAAAATAAGATATCCGCGAAGATTCAGAGGAGGAAAACCTTAGTCCTCTTAATACTTTGATGTTTCAATTTCGTGTCCAGTTAAAGTATTGTAACATAATTTTCAGCATGATTACCCAAATAATTAGAACCAACATTAAATATGACAACTATTAAAACTTGCAACTTGCAACGATATCTTATGCTTTGTTGAAATAAAATTATTTCCCCAAAGAATACAGTTACTTATTATTTTAAAATCACTGTGTGATTAAAAAAAATAATGATCTATGGTAATACCTTTACGGAGCATTATCTTGTGCTTTGTGGAAAAAAAATGCATGAATAATTTTCTCCAGATTGTCGCAACATGGAAATTATCAATGTATTTGTTCTGTACATTTTTGACACTTCGCGCCGATTTTCGTACCAAATAACCGCAAATTTCAAAGTTACTTTGTCAATGTTCAAAACATCGCTTGGTAAAATTTTCTGTTGCGTATAGTTCATCCGAATTGCGTCCCCCCATCCTCGAGTTTCAGACTCAAAAAGGGGGTGCGTATTTTACATTAATGCGTATTATACTTGGCCAAGTACGATATTCAGATTTACAAGTGGTCTAAAAATTTATACGAAATATATCAGTAAAGGTTTGACACAATCATACGCGTCAGAGCTGGATTGACACAGTTTTAAATATTTAACCCCATTCCCCGTGTTCACATTTTTTAACTCATATACCATTACCACGCAATCACGCATTTTAACGCAGATTTCGTTTTTGACGTTTTGATAGTATGATAATAAATGATTAGATAATAAGTTTTGTAATGCCACTTTAAAGTATTTCACAAATACATTGTAAGAATATTTTCCCTCATTTTAATATTTCAGAGTCGTTCGATTTATTTGACGAAACTTTGGATGCGAGACAAATCAAGGTCTTCCTTTTGACACTTAATTAGCTCACCACTTGAACCACTGGTTTGGTGATGTGGAAGTCAACCAATCTTGTGTGAGATGGGACCCTTGATCCAGAATTAATCAAATTTAACAAATGAAGTTAACATGACTTTGTATTGAAGCGATAGTAACCAGTTTTATTACAGTCTACAGACAAGATATTTTTTTTTATTCCTTTTATCTTGCATATCCTGTATTAAAACTTTAAATAAACATAATGGAGTGTTACAATATTTTTTTCATGTTATGTACTTACTATACACACAACTCATGTGGAATAATTGCTCGATATTTTAAATATTTCATATATTGAATGATTTTCACTTCCCCTGAATCATACAGCCCTACCCACAACCTCCCCTCTCTGTCCACACTCAGTCCAGTAGGAGCATCCAGTCCACAATTGTCCACACATTTTAGGAACTGTCCGTTCTGACTCAACACGTGTAGACACTCATTGCTGCCGTCCACCACTATGATGTAACCCACAGAGTCCGTCACTATCTGTCTCGGACTAAATGGTTTCTTTCCCCCTGGGGGTTTGTTGTTGTATCTGAATCTGACTTTTCCTGTCCTGTCCACCACTACCACTGTGTCAGCATTCTGATCAGAGGCTACTACGTCTCCGTTGTTGTTCTCCACCACAAACACTGTATATTCTCCTCCTTGATAGATTGGATCCCCATGTTCATCTTTATCTATTTCCTGTGTCACTCTCTGTCCCTGATAACGGACTATTTTATGATGTTTCTTGTCAGTAGTTCTCATACTAACTAGGATGTCGCCTGACCTGGTACAGCACAGTCCTTTTGGATGCCATGCCTTTGGTGTGGTGATCAGTGTCTCTGTCTTCCCATTTCTAACAATGTTCACAGTTCTATTGACAGCACCACTGTATATCAGTTCTCCCTGTCTGGTCACTGTAATGTCACCAGGGAATCGATTACATGTACTGGTGACAGTGTCTTGTACAGCTCCATGTATGTCCACACAGGTTATCAATTTGTCTCTTCCATTACTCCAGGCTTTATCTGATCCTACACAAGCCACTTTAAGTAAGTTTTTAAGATTTGTTGAAATGTTTGCAATCACTCTGGCTTCTTCTAATAATTCCTTAGCAGATAAAAATGAAACTTCATCTGTCTGACTGGATAGTGATGTCTCTGTCAGTGTAGCCTTGTATTCTCCTAATTCTATGCTGAGATCTCTCCCTTGGATTGTGTTCGTGTGAAGAGAGGGCAATGATAAATCGGATATTTGTGGAATGTTCCTGTATTTCTTCAGTTTGGATTGGTAGTTGTTGACATCAGACACATTGTTAGACTTCAGGATTTCTTTGTTTTCTTGAACAGTTTGGATCATACTGGAATTCTGACTTCTGAGTTTGGACTGGCATGATTTTAGAGTTGTAATATGATTATCTCTGAGTGACAGGATCAGGGATTCCATTATGTTAAAGATGTTGTCCACCTTTAGGTGCCATTGTTTTCTATGATTATTGGTCTGTTTCTGTAAATCTTCATAATGAAGCAATGATATTGAAATTTTGTTTTCAGTGACTTTTTCTTGTGCTGTGTTTTTAGGAATAATGGCCTCAATTTCTTCTGTTCCTCTTTTAATTTTTTCTATCTTGGTAACTATGATATCAAACATGTCCACGATGTTATGACCTTAATGTTGACCAGTGAGACATTTGATGCAGACTGGGACATCACACTGTTGACAGTGGGCCTCACACCTCTGGTGGAAATGAGATGTACACTGAGGGAACACAAACTGTACTGTACGCTTTGTGAAAGGAACTATGTCATGCTTCATGGACTTTAAGCTCTTGACATGTCTGTTGATGCAGTCTTCACATAGACCGACTTGGCAGCTGTTACAGAATTGCTGGACATGTTTGACACAAAGGTCACAGGTTATGAGTTCCTGTGCCTTGTTCGTGGCAGTGGCCATTCCTACATGTATGTTCTCATAGGTTATGAGTTCCTGTGTCTTGTTCGTGGCAGTGGCCATTCCTACATGTATGTTCTTATAGGTTATGAGTTCCTGTACCTTGTTCGTGGCAGTGGCCATTCCTACATGTATGTTCCCATGTCTGCAAATAAAAAAAAAGAATTTAAAAAAAATCTTGCATATGAACTATATGATACGAAAAGGATTCTTTTTCTGCCATTCACTCATTTTCTCATTTTTAAAAATCTAATTTAAGTAAGTTACAAGTGTTTACAATTTACAATAAGTGTTTACACAGCAAATCAGGACGAATGTAAATGATGTTTACTTTATTGAAATTTTCCATCCACATAAATTGAACTATTTTTATAATTGGAAGAAGCAGTCAATCAATACGAATATGAAGAATTTAATTTATTCATGAATTGGTAAAAAACAATATGTCATGAATATTTTTCCACACGTTGGACTTATGTTACAGTGAACACATTAAAAGTTTAAAAATGTCTGAGGTCTTGAGTTTGTACATTTAAGCAATGTAATCCACTCGTTTAATTTTCTTTATTTTTATTGATCAATCAAATGGATTTCTTTGATGTATTTTTTTTAAATCTATAATTTCTAAAATTCTTAAAATTTATAAATGCTGACAATATTCTGCCTTTAGCTACGGAAACCTAACTCTCCGAAAAAAAAAAAATGACGGACCGAAGAGCCACAGTGTCATCCAATGAAAGGTATATAATATATTGAACACAAAATGTCTTAATACCAATTTAAAAAAAAGAAAACGCTTTTCTTAATATTATACTAAAATAATTTAATTTCACTTGTATCAAGCATTTTCATTGGCTGAATCATTCAGAGGAACATATGATATTTCGTATAAAATAACTTGCCTACGTCACAATGAGTTACGTCAAAAACGTATTACTCCGCATGACGCTACTTTTAAAACATGCTATAATTATTTGAAGCCTTTTTTAGCCTTTTTTCGGTTGAAAAATTGTCTCGTTGTCTACACTGAAATTAAATTATAAGTAATGAAGCTAATTTCAACTTATGTATACGATATAACATAACTTGGGACAGTTTACGCTTTTTTATAAACCGCGAAGCGGTTTATAAAGCGTAAACTGCCCCAAGTTATGTTATATCATATAACATAAGTTGAAACTAGTGCTAATTGTAACAGGGACCGTTACAGATGTCCCCCAAACGCTCCCCAAGTCCCTTTTGGTGCCATATTCCCTATAAGCTTCATTAAATAAGACAAACTCTATGCATTTTAGACTTTAACAACGTTTACCCAGAAGTGTACCAATTTCATTCAAATTTTAGCATTGCACGCGTGCGCATGTTAATGCACTTGCATAATGACCATATAATCTTTTCTTCACAATCTATAGATTTTAATATACTAAATATCAAAGTATTTAATCCAAAAGTATTAAAAAAATACGCTAATTCAAGTGTATTTTTTATTTTACTCATTTCACGTGCACGCACGTGCTCACATGAGCATGGCGACCATACTTTCTTGTAGAAGTCCATTACATCTATCTATGTTCTAAATCCCACCCCGTTTGGTTGAAAAAACCAAGGGAGTTATAGCTGTTCGAAGTTTCAGCCAATCAGATTGCAGCGCACGTACATGCAAGTGTATGCATGCGCATGATGACCATATCTTCTTGTAGAGGTCCATTATATCTATCCATGTTCCAAAACCCATTCTGTTTGGTTGAAAACCACGGGAGTTATAGCTATTTAAAGCATAAGCCAATCAGATTGCAGCGCACGTGCATACATGCGTTTTCATGATAATTGCTATATATCTTATTGTAGGATATCCTAATACATGCCTATGTTTAAAATTTCAAAGGATTTCGTCAAAAAACAAAAAAGATATTGAGACTTTAATTTCAGCCAATCAGAGTGAAGCGCACGTGCATGCGCGTGAGATCTTGCTTTTTTGACCATGTCATTTTGTCTATGCTTCTAATATATACTTCTAATATGAGTTTTTAAGCATATCATCGATAATTTAAATAGTTACGTCTGTATCAATTATATTGGACATTTCTCGTGTTGCACGTGCGAGCTCTTGCAAGCACATGTACATGCACATGCTTTCATGATATTTCTTTTATTACGGGCTGTAGATCTCCCCAATGTATGACTATGTTCAAAATTTCAAATGATTTTATCAAAAAAGAAGAAAGATGTTGAGACTTTAGTTTCAGCCAATCAGAGCGATCTTGCTATTTTGACTATGTCATCTTGTGCATACTACTCATATATCCTTACATTATGAGTTTCAAAACATTTCGTCTAAAAATAGAAAAGTTACGGTTATTTAAGAAATAAGGTATCATTTTTTTTAGTTTTATTGAGATGTAAAACGGGTTGGTCACGTGATCAAATCCCATAAAGCCCGAAAGGCTATATGGAAGATTTGATCATGTGCCAACTCGTTTTACATCTCAATAAAACTCAAAAAATGATACCTTATTACTTATATTTACATTTGTGACTTATTCATACTTTATATTTGCCCTTTTGTTACTTTTAACTGTGAAATGCGTTGATTTTTCAAACCCAACGGCATGCATGTAATCCACTAAACGCGCGTCGACCCTTTATGGCGTCACAGAGAAATTACGTCGAACGTTTATCTAAACGCACATCTATGACCTCTTGACCCCATACCTGTATTTATACAGTTATAAAAATGCTTGCTTTCAGTAGTGTTATATAAAGGAAAACATTTGCAAATGTAAATATCATGAAATAAATGTTTACCGCCAGTTCTACAGTACAAGTGGAGAATTCAGAACACTTCAAGCTGATTTTGTTATGACTGTTTTTTTTTCTCAATAGAGTTTTCCCCAAAATACATCCTTGCCTATTGTTTCAACTTTCATAAAAGGCAAGGAAGGTAAAAGAAAAAGTAAATATTACAATGATTGTATTTTTTTATGAATTTACTATTCATACGTACATGGTCTGGTTACTTTTACATCCTTTTCAAGACTTGTTTTAACTTCATTTTGATACAGCGGTTCTGGTGGCCTGTTGTCACGTGGTGTTTATGAGACGTTTAAAGTTGTGTTGTTCAATCGGTCTTCACTACCTGGTACACTGAGAACGATAACAAGATAAAAAGGATGTTTTCACTTTAGACTGAAACCGCCATTTTAAGACAGGAATTCCTGGCTCGATCCAATCGGCAATCCTCGACTGACTCCGCCACGCTCTATTCAAACCACAATAAAGCTACGACTATCTGCTGAACCAGTGAGTCATCCTAAACGGATGAATGTTTAAAATGTGTAATTTTCAATTAATAAATGTTGCAGTTTTCTTCAATTCAAGTAATGTAGGGTATGTAATGTGATAAGAGCTCCGCAAGCCTAATTAAAATACTTTCAGGCAAAGCGAAAGGTGTGAGTGAAATATATATAGGCCTAGGTCTCCGTTGAAATGTTAACAATCGTGTTATGTTAATACAAATTTATTGCATCAAAAACAAATGTTGAGAACTTTTTATGAGTATTAAAAACCGAAAAAAAATGTAGTCCTAGAATTTATCAAAAATTATTATATTCATGAAAGATAAAGATATAATTATAACGGCCGATGTCTCCCTCTGCACTCTGTGATCTGTTTGGGTTTCCCCGAGACATTTTAATTTCTACGTCAGCGCAAGTTTTTTTCAGCCAATGAGCGCAGCTCTTTACATTACTGGCCACTTGTCTGTATATCGAGGATCAGACAGGCAAGCCAGTCGGTTCATTCTACCTATTCCCATTTCCTGAAAATCAGGTAGGAAAAGGTAACATTTAATGAGGGAATAGGTGGAATTTTCCCATGTATTTATTTATCGTATTTTCTAAAATTCAGCTATTTTAATACATTTTTTCATAAATCTTCTCATTTTACATTTTAAATTCATGATATAATAGGGTTTGTAATCCTTCATTTTCAAATAATTTAATACATTATGTATTTTGTTATATATATATATGGAATGCATATTTCTGATTTAAATATTTTTTTTTTTTAAACTATTTATTTTCTGTCTTTACTTGTACAAAATACAGGTAAATCCAACTTGAAGACGGGATATCGATGTAATTACTTTACATTAAATTATTATAAAAACATTTATTTTTATTTGCAAGTGGGAATAGGTGGAATTGAGATTGTTAAAAAGTGGGAATAGGTAGAAGACACCAGCCAGTCTAGTATTCACCTCAACATAAGAATTGACCTATAGGAGAGAAGGATATGGAGATGACGAACAGTATTCAATCTCAAAGTCCATATCAATTTCCCTGAAAAAGTGACATTTAAAGATTAATTTTTATTAGTTGTAATCTACCGTATATATGTTTAAATTTTTCAAATTTGTATTTTATACCTAAAATTTATTATCTACAATTTTACAAAATCTCCAAAGTTGACCGAAATACCATTTTGGTCGTTAAAGCGTTGATTTTTGCATGAATTTTGGCCTAGATGTCTTTCAGGGCAGGCCTGCCCCTAAATAAAATTGTGATATTGTGATAGGTTGGGATGTAAGGAATAATCTGAGATGGGATTTTCTTAGGGGCATCCCTGCCCTAGGGTCGAAATTTACAAAAAACCTATAAAAAAATAAGGAAACCTGAATTCGATGAATGGATGGACTTAACAGGTCAGAAAAAATGCCGTAAATTGTAAATACTATAAAGAATGTTTATTTTTTTTCATCATATAAACCCCGATATCTTCATGATACGGATGTGAATCTAAAACGCTATTTTCGATATATATTAAATAAATATCGAAGGCATGGTGCCTGAAGATTTCTTGAATATCGATAGATAATAAATTCGTTTCAGTTAGGGTTTTAACTTAATACATATTATAAAGGTGGCGTCCTTACCTATCGGTTTTAGATATGTTAGATTAGATTTTGTATTAGAATCATAATTCTGTTATAAATTATTCAATGTTTGAAAAAATATAAGAAAACCTGATTTTGATAATTTGCTTCAAAGAATGGGTGGACATAACTGGTCAAAAAAATGCCGTAAATTGTAAATACTATAAAGAATGTTTATTTTTTTCATCATATGAACCCCGAAATCTTCATGATACGGATGTGAATCTAAAACGCTATTTTCGATGTATATTAAATAAAAATCGAAGGCATGGTGCCTGAAGATTTCTTGAATATCAATAGATAATAAATTTGTTTCAGTTAGGGTTCTAACTAAATACATATTAAAGTTGACGTTCTTACCTATCGTTTTAGTTATGTAAGATTATATTTCGTATTAAAATTATAATTCTGTTATAAATTATTCGGAATGTTTGAAAACAAATGCTGCACGGTCAGAAAGTGACATTTTTGTGGTTTAATGTAAATGTATGACTATTGTTTTATCGGGGCCCGTATTATCACCTGTTACTGATACTGAGCTTCTTTGGTGTGAAATACATATACAAGATGTTAAGAAAAATTTACTTATTTTAATATACCGACAAACAAATTCAACTGTCGCCCACTTTGAGCGTCTCTCTGATTCACTTGATATTTTATTAAATGAGTCCATCCCAGTATTTCTCATGGGTGACTTTAACATTGATACGTTGAGTAATGGAAACAATGTTTTTAAACAAAGTATGATACAAAGTAATTTATTGAACCTGATTAATGAACCAACAAATTTTTCGACTTCCCCTCGTACATGTATTTATTTAGTTTTCACTAATAGTCCAAGTATTGTAGATAATGTGTATGTAGCATCTCCATTCTGTAGTACTCATTCACCAGTTAGTTTTGATATAAAATACAAAACTTTCAAACAATATGCTTATAAACGCACTATAAGAAATTTTGATGATGTTAATTTTAAAAATATAGAAAATGACCTTAATAAAGCCAGTTGGGATTCCACAGTCTTTAATTCCTCAAACTAAATGAAATATATGATAATTACAAAGGTATGTTGATTTTGACTCAAGGAGATGGGTGAACATGACGAGAATTAAGCCCATAGCGCAACAAACATGAAGGTCAAAAATTAAATCTCAGTTATATCAAGATTTTCCTTAATATTTCATCTAACATTTAAGTATACTTTATGTAAAATCCATACAACTTGCACAAATCTCATGAAGATTGAAGTTATTTGCGTATGAAATATTATACAAACACGAAAGAGGACAAAACGAGTCATTTTTTCACACTATAACACTACTTTTCGCTATGAGTGGGACTACTCTCCATTGTTTTGAAAGTTAATCCTAAAAGTTTACATACAAACATACATATTTTAATTTCCAAAATTATGAAGCAACGACCCACTATACCTTATTAATATAATTTTATGACACACAACTTTCGTATCTTTTCAAGAAATACTTAAGTCCCTTAAGTCAATGGTCATATCACAAACATGATTTAAATGTCACACTTCATCAGGACTTGTGTAGCGTAGTGGTTAGCGTGATAGTCTCAATAGAGAATGCAACACAGGATTTTTATTGCCCAATGGATACCACATTATTTTTTTTAATAAAAGAACACATTTTAACAAAAAATTTTCCTCAAAACGTTTTGTTTATCATGATTTCATATAAATCAATGATGAGAACTTTACTCTAAATATTAAATTCAAAATTTGAATATGATTTTCATATATCTGAAGCTATTGGGCTTTCTGCACGCTAGGTTCACCCATCTCCTTTATCGCGCTTTGAAAAAAAATTTTTTTTTATAGTGCGTATTTTTTTCAAAGTGCGTTGCCACACAGAAGTCATGGTAGAAGAAAAGACAAAACGACCATTATGGAAAAATTGATTAAATAAGGACAGATTTATAAATTTATTTTGAACTAGACATTCTGAGAAAAAGTAGTGAGGACATTCAATGACTGGGTTTGGTAACAGAAACATAGGCTTTCACAGTGAAAAGTAAAGATAACAAAAAGTGACCGATCACAAATCTGTGTGGACAGGATATATATATATAAATCACGGACCCTCAATATCTCCATGCTGGGATCAGATACTCAGGGGGAGTAAGCCACTCCTGTCCACTGTTTACATCTGTCGTGAGCATAGGTCAGGTAGACGGAATATTCCGATATGAAATTTAGTATAAAAAAAAACACACGTCATCAGTGGGGATGTAAATATCCAAGAGACAATCATCATGAAGGGTTCTAAATACAAGTAGCCCCAGCCTCTTATTTGGCGACATACCTTCGTTCTTTCGTGGACTTCATTTCTTTAATGATTTCTGTCGAAGATTATGCCACCTACGCTAAATACAAAGGAAAACACAACAGTTTTTTTTCAGAATGGATTACCTATAGTAAGTGCTCTAAAAATATCTCAAGGAATTTAAAGAATTTTAAGAAAGTTAAAAGGCAATTTGCGAACTACTCATCAAAAAAATATAGAAAGACTACAGGAACAATATTTTATGATGATATCAGCAGAATAGGCTAACAATATCGTCTCGTCTTTTTTTTTTGTAGGGCTCATAATTTTAACTGTACTAAGAAGATTTTAATTCTACCTTTGGAAATCCAGATTATACTCAGAGTTCACGAGGATGAACTCTTGAAAATCACATTTCACTTCGTATTTTATACTTTTAACATTTCAGTCAAGAAAGGTGTTTTCTATCTACTCTACCTATATATACTGGATTTTTTCTTCCCAAAATTTTTAGTAAATACCTTAAAAAAAAAAGTGTATACCTCGTACACTACCAAGCATCTATTATTTGCACAACCTAACAATAGATTTTAATGGCTTTAAAGGAGAAACTTCAAAATACTATGCTATATCATATTGTAACAATGGTGTAAATAAGATGTGGATTATCTATTTAAGAAATAAGGTATCATTTTTAAACATTTATCAGGATATAAATACGGGTTGGTCACGAGATTAAATTCCAAAAAGCCCGAATGGCTCTATGATGAATTTAATCTCGTACCAACCCGTATTTATAGCCCGAGAGATGTTTTAAAATGATACTTTGTGACTTATATTTACATTTGTGACTTATTCATACTTTATATTTGCCTAATTGTGGCTTTTAACGTATGAAATGCTTAATTTTTTAAACCCAACGGCATGTTTGTAATCCATTAAACGCGCGTCGTCCCTTTTTGACGTCACAGAGAAATTACGTCGAACGTTTATCCATATACGCACATCTATTACCTCTTGACCCCGTACCTGTATTAATACAGTTATAGATACGCATTGCTTTCAGTAGTGTTAGATAAAGGAAAACATTTGCAAATGTAAATATAACTACTTAACTACTGCAAGGGGTGCAGAAGGAAAGGTCAAAGCTCTTTGAAATTGAGTTTGCATTGGCAAGTGAGCGAACAGAGGAAAACAGCATCAGATTCAAATAGAAACTAGGAAAGTTACACAGATACGGCAGGAATTAAGAGTCTTAAAGAAAGGTAACACAGAAGAGAGAGGGGGCCTACACCATCTTAGGAAAAACTGGCTTACAATCCATCCAAAATGAGGAAATATCAAGGAAAAGAGGAAAAGTATAAAAGGAAAAATAACAGCTTTTATGAATGACCCATATAGATTCATTTACGCAAATTTAGAAAGGAGAGTTCGGAATTTTGAGGGCAAGAAAGGAAGAGAGCAGGGAAGAGAAAGTTATTTAGATCCCATAATAAACCTCCCTTTTCAGAGATTTTCTGAACTTTCTCATTTAAATGTATAAAGAGATCAAATAGGTTTAACAACTTTGTTAATTATTACCTTTACAGTAAAGCGTGGTTATCACAAAGCACCAGGGATAGATGATATTGCTTTTTTATGAATTTTCATTATAAGCATGTCTACCACTGGGTATATGTAACCCTAACCCAAAACCTAAAGTTTAAATTTATTCCTTTAAAGTGTATGAATACACGCCGCATGACTCATTGTCTGATTCCTTTCAAATCTCCAGGACTGGACAGTGACGTACTAGCTTTTACTAAACCTCACTACGACTTCTAGTAACAGGAGGACAGTGATGTACGAGGTTTTACTAATCCTCACTACGACGTCCAGTAACAGGAGGTCAGTGATGTACGAGGTTTTACTAATCCTCACTACAACGTCCAGTTACAGGAGGACAGTAATGTACGAGGTTTTACTAATCCTCACTACGACATCCAGTAACAGGACAGTGATGTACGAAGTTTTACTAATCCTCACTACGACGTCCAGTAACAGTAGAACAGTGATGTACGAGGTTTTACTAATCCTCAATACGACGTCCACTAACAAGAGGACAGTGATGTACGAGGTTTTACTAATCCTCACTACGACGTCCAGTAACAGGACAGTGATGTACGAAGTTTTACTAATCCTCACTACGACCTCCAGTAACAATAGGACAGTGATGTCCGAGGTTTTACTAATCCTCACTACGACGTCCGGTAACAGGAGGGGAGTGATGTACAAGGTTTTACTAATCCTCACTATGACGTCCAGTTACAGGAGGACAGTGATGTACGAGGTTTTACTAATCCTCACTACGACGTCCAACAGGAGGACAGTGATGTACGAGGTTTTACTAATCCTCACTACGGAGTCCAGTAACAGGAGGACAGTGATGTACGAGGTTTTACTAATCCTCAATACGACGTCCACTAACAGGAGGACAGTGATGTACGAGGTTTTACTAATCCTCAATACGACGTCCACTAACAAGAGGACAGTGATGTACGAGGTTTTACTAATCCTCACTACGACATCCAGTAACAGGAGGACAGTGATGTACGAGGTTTTACTAATCCTCACTACGGAGTCCAGTAACAGGAGGACATTGATGTACGAGGTTTTACTAATCCTCACTACGACATCCAGTAACAGGAGGTCAGTGATGTACAAGGTTTTACTAATCCTCAATACGACGTCCAGTAACAGGACAGTGATGAACGAAGTTTTACTAATCCTCACTACGACGTCCAGTAACAGACAGTGATGTACGAGGTTTTACTAATCCTCACTACGACGTCCAGTAACAGGTGGACAGTGATGTGCGAGGTTTTACTAATCCTCACTACGACATCCAGTAACAGACAGTGATGTAAGAGGTTTTACTAATCTTCACTATGACGTCCAGTAACAGGAGGACAGTGATGTACAAGGTTTTACTAATCCTCACTACGACATCCAGTAACAGACAGTGATGTACAAGGTTTTACTAATCCTCACTACGACGTCCAGTAACAGAAGGACAGTTATGTACGAGGTTTTACTAATCCTCACTACGACGTCCAGTAACAGGAGGACAGTGATGTACGAGGTTTTACTAATCCTCTCTACGACGTCCAGTAACAGGGGGACAGTGATGTACTAGGTTTTACTTATCTTCACTACGACATCCAGTAACAGACAGTGATGTACAAGGTTTTACTAATCCTCACTACGACGTCCAGTAACAGGAGGACAGTGACGTACGAGGTTTTACTAATCCTCACTATGACGTCCAGTAACAATAGGACAGTGATGTACAAGGTTTTACTAATCTTCACTACGATGTCCAGTAAAAGGGGGACAGTGATGTACGAGGTTTTACTAATCCTCACTACGACGTCCAGTAACAATAGGACAGTGATGTACAAGGTTTTACTAATCCTCACTACGATGTCCAGTAAAAGGGGGACAGTGATGTACAAGGTTTTACTAATCCTCACTACGACGTCCAGTAATAGGAGGGCAGTGATGTACGAGGTTTTACTAATCCTCACTACGAGTCCAGTAACATGAGGACAGTGATGTACGAGGTTTAACTAATCCTCACTATGACATCCAGTTACAAGAGGACAGTGATGTAGGAGGTTTTACTAATCCTCACTACGACGTCCAGTAACAGGATGACATTGATGAACGAGGTTTTACTAATCCTCACTACGACGTCCAGTATTATTTTGTGATACCTTAGTATTGTACAATAAAATTTCAAATCGACCGAATATAAAATTGGGGAGTTGTCGAAAAAATAAATTAAAAAAATAATTCTTTTTAAATCTGACAGAGTTTTTGGTAGACCTGATCTTCAAGGATGACATGGATGCTAATGATGGACTTCAGCATCTTTTCAATATCAATTTCACAGTACCTGTTTTCGTAAATAGGGTAGTTTTTTTTAAGAATTACTACATCTTAAATATGCTGTAGCACAGCACATCTAAAGTTTCCACTTTACAGCAGCAGGCACATGGCATCAGGGGTCTGGGTAAGCCCCCTTTTTTCAGACCAAACGTTTACTAAAGTATATGATTCACTAATTGGTAAAAAATGGGCTGTTCCCTTTTTTGTAGCAGTCCAATAAAATAAGGGATTATCTTTGATTTAGAAAATAGTTCTGAGAAAAAAATTGGACCATACCTCTACCAGCTCCCCCCCCCCCCTTTCAAAAACGATACGCACCATCACTGAGTAAATCATTTTTATGAAGAGTAAAGATATCGATAATGGACTTTGTAAAGCATATGCTGGAATAGATAATTTTATATCAATAAGGAGTTTTATGAATCCAATATAGGTAATGTAGATAAAACTCATCAGTGATTGGAATGTTAAAAATATTAAACACTAAAACATGACTTTGAAGAATTTGTCTTAACCGAGCGAACTGAATATGCGTTTGGTCCCCAATTGCAGAATTTAAACCAAGTTTTCCTATAATACAGTTTTAATAATGAAACGTAAAAAAAACAAGCCTTCTCTATTAAACCCAGGCCCTAGGATCATGAAACAAACTTATACTTAAGTAAAAATTTTAATCTTCTTTAAGATTTTTATTATTTATTGAATAAATCCTAATTTTGCAAATAACAACTCTTTTGTAAATCAATATTAGGAAACAGTTTGCTTTCGACCTGTTTGACTTCAACAACATTTCAGTACAACAGAAAAAAAATTGACTTAAGCATGATTCATGATCCCAGGGCCTGAGTCGTACGGGATCTGCTACCGATTGCTACTAAAATTGAATACAAATGTTTTAATGATTTAAGAACCCTATCTACACTGCACACTTAAAAGTTCTGATTCTAAGGTATTTTTCTGCGTTAGAGTAAGCTGCCCCTTGATCTAAAAAATTTACGATATATTTCTCAATTTGTAATTAATTCAAGTATTCTTAACATTTCAAAAGGCCAAGATAAATTAACCGTACGTGTTATTTACATGTACATGTTATTTTCTCTATTGAAATAATTGACAGTGATTTCTTTTCACTGATACTGTGTTGTCTTTGATTATTTTCCCGGGGGCAAATGCCACGCACCAAAAAGTGAATATTACATAAATTAGCCAAATATTATCTCCTTTATACGATATATTTTTCTCAATGTCCAAAAAAAAATTGCACTTGTGTAGAGAGGGTCCTTAAAGTTTCCATTTCAACAACTGTAGAGTTGCTAAGTTTCTATTTAAGACATTAAGAACATCTTTACTTGGTAGACAACTACGTAAGGTTTTAAGAAGTTGGAGGAACAGAATGGGACAACCAGAAAAAAGTGACTAGCAGATAAGAGAATATGCAATGGGAATAGCATGAATAGTTTCACAAAAACTAAAAGATAATATCTTGTAGCAATGAAGTCTATCAGCAGGAAAAAATGATCCAGTAGTGCTATAAAATATTGGAGGATAGCTGCATCTGGCCTCCTAATAAAACTTCCTAATTAACAGGACCCTATTTTCCAGACATAAATGGGGGGAGGTATTTTTTTCTGATAGGAAAGAGTTATATGTAGGGGCATAAATTACATTACATAATCTTTACTATTTTCTAATGACTCTTGCAAGAAAAAAATTAAATTAAAAAATTAATCTTGATAAGAGGACTGTTTTCTAGGGATCCTTAATTTCTTACTTTTTCTTGATTCCAAAGTTATCATTATTGATGTGCATGTACGTACGTTCAATGCCATTCTTTATTTTATTCAGACATAAGCTGGATAAACACATTTTAACTTCCATGTCTCATTGCGTTCTGGGAATACAGTGTGCTTACAATAACCAATGTTATTCCAGACAAATTAAATATTGTTTTCTTATTTTCCTAATATCGTCTTTATTGCATATTGAATTGAATTAGTCCTAAATTAAAACTTGAAATAAACAATGCAAGGGTCATTATGTTTTATTCATGCAATTCACTTATAATGTACATACACAATTCATATGGAATAAATAATTGGTGGTTATTTCATGTACTGGATGACTTTCACTTCCCCTGAATTGTATAACCCTACCCACAACCTCCCCTCACTGTCCACACTCAGACCATGAGGACACTTTAGTCCACAATTATCAACACATCTCAGGAACTGTCCATTGGGTTCTAAGATGTGTAGACAGTCATTAAATCTATCAGCCACAATGATGTTACCCATGGAGTCTGTCACTATTTGACGAGGACTGAATGATTTCTTTCCCCCTGGAGGTTTGCCATTGTATCTAAATCTGACTTTTCCTGTCCTGTCCACAACTTCTACTGTATCCGCATTAAGATCAGAGGCCACTATGTCTCCATTGTTGTTCCCCACCACATACACTGCATATTTTCCTCCTTGATAGATTGGATCACCATGTTCATCTTTTTCCATTTCCAGTATCAATCTCTGTCCCTGATAACAGACTATTTTACAACGACTAAAATCAAAAGAACCCATACTAACTAGGATATCCCCTGATCTGGTACAGAATAGTCCTAAGGGATACCAGCCCTTTGGTGCAGTGATCAAGGTATCTGTTTTCCCATCTCTGACAATATTCACAGTTCTATTGTTTACATCACTGTATATCAGTTCTCCTTGTCTGCTTACTGTAATGCCATTAGGGTATTCCTTACATGTGCTTGTGATTGTGCCTTGTACAGCTCCACGTATGTCCACACAGGTTATAATTCTGTCTATTCCATTAATCCAAGCTCTATCTGATCCTACACAGGCCACTCTGTATAGCTCTTTAACATTTGTTGGAATGTTTGCAATCACTCTGGCTTTTTTCAACAATTCGTTAAGAGATGAAAAGGAGACTTCATCTGTCAGACTAGATAGTGAAGTCTGTGTCAGTGTAGCCTTGCATTCTCCTAATTCTATGCTGAGTTCTCTCCCTTGGACTGTGTTTGTTTGGAGAGAGGGTAATGGTAAATCAGGTATTTGTGGAAGGTTTCTGTATTCCTTCAGTTTGGATTGGTAGTTGTTGACTTCAGAAACTCTGTTGGACCCCAGAATTCCTTTGTTTTCTTGAACAGTTTGGATCATACTAAAATTCTGACTTTTGAGTTTGGCCTGATTTAAGAGTTGTAATATGATGATCTCTGAGTGACTGGATGAGTGATTCGAGTTTGTTAAAGATGTTATCCAACTCTAAATGCCATTGATTTCTAATAACTTTGGTCTGTTTCTGTAAATCTGCATAATGAGCCATGGATTTGGAAATTTTGTTTTCTGTACCTTTGTCTTGTGCTGTGATCTTTGAAATAATGGCATCGATTTCTTCAGTTTCTTTTTTAATGTTTTCTCTTTTTGTTGCTACGATTTCTGCCATGTCAACAATTTCATGACCTTTATGTTTAGAACGAGTTATACATTTGATGCACACCGGGACATCACACTGTTGACAGTGGGCCTCACATCTCTGGTGGGAATGAAATGTACACTGAGGGAACACAAGCTGTACCGTACGCTTTGTGAAAGGAACAATGTCATGTTTCATGGACTTGAGGCTCTTGACATGTTTGTTGATACAGTCTTCACACAGACCAAATTGGCAGCTGTTACAGAATTGCTGGACAGGTTTGACACAATGGTCACAGGTTATGAGTTCCTGTGCCTGGCTGGTGGAAGTAGCCATCCTTACAGTGTATCCATGTCTGCAATAACAAAACAACATTATCATGTTTTTTTAAATCTTGCTAATGAACTACATGGGATGAATATGATTCTGTCTTTCCTTTCATTCCATCAAGTGATTGTATTTTTCTTATGGGGTTTGTTTATTTTCATAGTAGAATCAGCCAATCGGGACAGCTGTAAATGATATTTAATATATCTAAATTCTTCATCCACAAACACAGTTTGAATATCTATTTTTTTACTGGCTTTATATCATAATGAACATTTAAAGTTTCACAATGTGAAGAGTCCTTACTTTAAAATGCGATGTTATCACATCTTTTAATCTTCTTCATTTATCGTTGCCCGCTTGGCGTAGTTGTAAGAGCGTCTGCTCTAGAGTCGCGAAGTAGGGAGGGAATCCTTACGTCACGGATTCGAATCACACGGTAGGTCATGGAGACCGATCCTTCGGATGCGAACGTATAAACCGAGGTCCCGTGTCGCAGTAGGTGCTGACACGAAAAAGATCCTTCCCTGCTTAATGGCCGTAAGTGCCGAGTATAGGACAAAATTTGCAGCTCTCCACCGGCAAGTGGTGGCGTCTTTATATGAGTGAAAGATTCTCGAGAGGGACGTTAGACAATATACAATCAATTATTCAATCTTTATTTATCATTTATCAATTAAATGGATTACTTTGATTTGAAAAATTTATTTTTTCTTTTTTCTTGAAGTCTTAATTTAATCGACAACTGTTGACAACATACAGTATTTAGCAACAGAAACTTAACACTACGAATAAAAATTTGAAAGACCGGAGAGCTACAGTGGATGTGTCATCCAATGAAAAGAATCTATATTTATTGCACACAAAATGTCTTTTTGCAAATTAAAAAAACCCTGACATTTTTTAAATATCACACCAAACAACTTCAAAGTAAAAAAAAATAGAATTTACCGTCACTTCTACAGTACAAGCGGAGAATTAAGAACAGTAAAGTTAATTTTGTTACGGGTGTTTTTTTTCTCAATAGAAAATTTTCACCAGAAGACACCTTTGCCTACTGTTGCAACTTTCAAACGGGCAGAAAGAGTAAGAGAAAAAGTAAATATAACGATGATAATATCTTTTTCATGATTTGGTTATTCATACGTACATGGACTGGTTACTTTTACACCCTCAAGACTTGTTTTAAACTCATTTATGCATGAATATCATGATACAACTTTCGGTTTGGTTTTATTCTTCCTGGTAGCTTGTTGTCATGTGACAAGTGTTTATCCAAGAAGTTTAAAGTTGTTGAATAAGTCTCCACTACCAAAGATTTCTACAGTCATGGAGTAACACTTATATATACATGAAAATGCAAACTGGGACAAAGAAATAGAAACTTATAGGATACATTAGGGATAAGGTGGGGCCACAATGGGGGATAGAAATATAAGAAATGTATTGGAAACAGTTATTCATCGTAAGAATAGGATAGGCATGGTTACTCATATTGATATGGGATCATTCTCAGGTAGTATAAATTTGTTCAATACATGGTCCCTAGGGGTATGGTGGGATCACAATGGAAGATCAAAGTTATACATGTAAATAGAAATATAGGAAAATCTTTCAAAAACCTCACAAGAACAGTAAAGCCATAATTAGTTATTTTGATATGAAGCATCCCTGGGTAGTATTGATTTAAGAAGGGCCATGATGTGGGGTTTTCATTTATAAAAAGAAATATATATATATCTATATATATATATATATATATATATATATATATATATATATATATATATATATATATATATATATATATATATATATATATATATATATATATATATATATATATATATAAATATATATATAAAATCTATGAAAAATCTTTGCGTATATGCAATAAAGATTCTATTAACATTAACAAACGATGGCGTTTCGAAATTTAACTCAAATATCAAACAATTCAATACTTTTAAAATTCTCTCACTAGACAGAACTCGTTACACCTGCCGTGAGCCCAAAGCAGTGTTCAGGTAGACGGAATATTCCGTTATCAAAAGAGACACGCCATCATGCACCAGGGATGTAAATAGCTAAAGGGTTCTAAATATAGGGAGTCCCTGAGTCTTTTATGTATTGGATATATGCCGATTACAGTTTTGTGCTAAAAAATATTAGATAGTTTGAGACCCGTTTGGGTCGAAAACTGTCCGATATTTTTTTAATTATAATAGAGAGCTGTATGAGGCTTATATCTTACTTAAAACATTGTCTTTGAGTTGCGTGAGACAGTCCGTTAATAGAACAAAAGACAAAGGTGTTAATGACCACTGTAGCAAACTTTTCATGAATGCAGGCTTAAATGAAAATTACTAAGTATTTAGGGATTTGGCCGCACAGAAGAAATTATTAGAAAGAATTTGAAAAGGTGTTGAAAAAAAAATTCTTCATTAAAACACACGGATATTAAATTAGTGCAACAAATTATCATACAGACAATCTAGTGAATGATGAATTTGGAATGGAATGGAAATCGACGATATGAAAGATATCCACAGAAAATTAAGCAGATGCTAAATTTATACTAGTTTTCACCACCCTATAATATCATTCTGTAAAGATGTACTTCATTAGATCTCTCTTTAATTCATTAAAATTTAATTTTAAGTATTCCCTATGATACAATTATCTGCTGTAATGAAATAAAATTTCTCTTCGGACAAAAATTTTGCATGGGAACTGGGACTTTATTTTGTGGCGTCAGATTAGCAAATGAGGCACCAATGTGACTTTAAACTAACAGGTCAGCTGAATGAGAACTGCATTGTAGGTTACTACGAATACTACAGGAATTTAACGTTTGATAAATTCCTTTATTCTACTATCGGTGAATACAATTGTCAGGTGGATTTTCTGGCCAACACAAGTGATCACGAGTATAGTTTAGTAAAATAAGTTAAAATGTATTATCCATTTAAATGCATACGAGAAGCTGCCCGTTTCCCTTACCCTTGAAGTGCTGCTGTTCTGAATTTGACGCCAACTGCGTATATATTTTATTAATTTCATAGTTTACAACAAATGAAAAAAACTGTGATATCTTTCATAGTTTCGAATGTTTGCATTTTGTTCATAAGAATATTTTTTGCTATTTTGCAATTCGTTAACATGATCATACAATGTAGATTGACCTGAACCACGTGTTCGAAGTAACACGTAAACATGTATTTGGCGTATTCAATCAGCAATTGGTCAGTTGCTCGCTGTAAGATCCTCTGTGCACATTAATACCAATAGCCATATAAGGAAAACAAAGGTTTGTTGGTGTAAATGATATTACACATTTTTTACCAGCGTATCTGTCGCTAGTGAGCTGTAATTTTTGCAGTAAACTATGGTAAGATATATTAATTGTTATTTACCTCCCTCCTTTTTTAGCCATTCATTTCTATTGAAAATCATCAAAGTCTTTAAGAAAGGTCTTGAAAGAAAGAAAGAAACATACTATAACAATATCATATTTACTGCCAATTTGATTAATAAAACCGGTTCTACCCTATAACCTTCGAATAGGTAAACCTAAACCACGTAATTTAAATCACAATTAATAACATTAATAGGGTGTTACAGAAAAACAAACATAATCAATAATTTTTTAAGGGAAACGTTTCAAGACCTCAAATTTCTTTCAAAATTTGTTGCAAATCTGTCAAATTAAGTATTAATGATCATATACTAGGCCCAGTTACCTTGATGTTGCATCTGGGCATTCTCCTTTTGATGAGAAAAATGAAATCAAATTGTTTGAATGCTGCTCTTTATAGTGTATAAACTTTGTGTTTTATTATGAATTTAATTTAGGGGCTTTGAAAGTTTATTTGCTTCTCTGGTGCCCCCCTCCACAGTTTGGCCACTTAAAAAAAACAGAGAAATGGGTTGAAACAATTCTCCAATTGTAATAAGTTTATCAGAAGTTGACCATTTTTTTTTTTTTTTGGGGGGGGGGGGGTTTGTTTGTTTTTATTTGCATTATCTGGTCTGTCACATGTTCTTCTTCCTGTTACAGTATATTCGGTGTATTGGAAAGTTTAATTTTTTAAAGTTTTTTTTTAATTTTGCAATTCTGTAAGATCAATGTTTCAAAAGCATCATTTTATGTGAGAATTTTAAATTGCTGTTTGTTAGATTATCACATTTTTTTTTGTTCAGTAGCAGTCCAATTTTGAAGGATAACAGTCTGATTTTACGATAAATTTCAGATTGCTCACTTATATGGACTGCCACAAGTAAATTTTTAGACTGCAAAAACAAAGGAATTACGTCAAAGCGATGTATTAATTGGCGATAGTGAACTTGATCTCTTTTATGAATTCATTTTCATGATTTCTGTTGAAGATTAAGCAACCTATGTTAAATACGAAGGAATAAAACAAACACTTTCTCAGAATGGATTACTTAGTGCACTAGAAATTACTCAAAGAATTGTGCTAGAAAGTTAAAGGGCAATCTGCGAGCTACTTATTTTTTTCTTTAAAAAAAAATAGAAAGACTTAAGGAACTATATCCTATGATAACAGCAGAAAAGGGTCGTAACAATAACGTCTTTGTTTGAATAGTTCATAATTATTATTGATGTGTTCTAAGAAAATTTCAAATTCTACCTCTGGAAATCCAGTTTATACTCACAGTTTACGAATATGATTCTCCAAAATCCAATTTTAGTTCGTATTTAATACTTTGAAAGTTACAATCAACAAAGATGGTCTCGATCTAATCTACCTATACTTGGTTTATTCTTCATATAAATTCAAAAAAAGATATTTTGTCAGGTTCAGCAAATGCACAACCGAGCATCTATCTTTTCTAACTTAACAAAAAAAATGGTTGCCAAGGAGAAACTTCAGACCTACTATGCTATATCATATTATAGAAATGGTGTTAATAAGATGTGGATTATCTAAAACTACTAAGAACTTTTATTACATTTAAAATCACCAATTTTACATCTAAACGTGTGACTTTTCTACAAATTACAAAGATTCCATATAATACATTAAAAATCTAGATTTATTGGTATCATAGACAACTGCATCTTCAATAAATATGGATCCAGATTGATTACATGCGCGGATCTAGAGGGGGGGGGGGGGCG
>PRKT01000008.1:123354-140460 GCA_003671525.1 Saccostrea glomerata
GGGGCGAGGGGGGGTTCCTGGAATTTACAAGATTAAAAAATGTATTTACTAAAGCAAGAAAAAAGTTACCTTGGACCCCCCCCCTTGGAAAACACTGACCCTCCCTGTTAGGCGTGGATATGTGTGAATAGGGTATGAAAAGTGAAAGATTTGAGGCAATAGGAGTCATAGACTCCCCGCCCCCTTCTCCCCTTTTATGCAATAATTGTTACATGTGAATGTTTGCCCTATCAATGTGATAATTTGAATAAATGATTCACACACTTTATATGGAGTAAATATCTGACGTTTATTTCACGTCACGTACTGGATGATTTTCACTTCCCCTGAATGCAATACAACCCACAACCTCCCCTCACTGTCCACACTCAGTCCATAAGGATCCTCTAGTCCACAATTATCCACACATCTCAGAAACAGTCCATTCTGATCTAGGATGTGTAGACAATTATTGAGTTGATCAGCCACAATGATGTGACCCATGGAGTCTGTCACTATTTGTCCAGGACAGAATGATTCCCTTCCCCCTGGAGGTTTGTTGTATCTGAATCTGACTTTTCCTGTCCTGTCCACCACTACCACTGTGTCAGCATTGATATCAGAGGCCACTATGTCTCCATTGTTGTTCTCCACCACATACACTCCATATTCTCCTCCTTGATAGATAGGATCCCCATCTTTATCTTTGTTTATTTCCCGTGGCACCCTCTGTCCCTGATAAGAGACTATTTTATAATGACTTCTGTTAATACTACACATACTAACTAGGATGTCTCCTGACCTGGTACAGTACAGTCCCTCTGGATGCCAGCCCCTTGGTGTGGTGATCAGTGTTTCTATCTTCCCATCTCTGATAATGTTCACAGTTCTAGTGTAAGCATCACTGTATAACAGTTCTCCCTGTCTGTTCACTGTAATGTCGCCAGGGTAGTCCTTACATGTACTGGTGACTGTGTCTTGTACAGCTCCATGTATGTCCACACAAATTATCATTTTGTCTTTTCCACTAAACCAAGCTTTATCTGATCCTACACAGACCACTCTACGCAAGTTTTTAAAATTTGCTGGAATGTTTGCAATCACTTTGGCTTCTTCTAATAATTTCTGAACAGATAAAAAAGAGACGTCATCTGTCAGACTGGATAGTGATGTTTGTGTCAGTGTAGCCTTGTATTCTCCTAATTCTATGCTGAGTTCTCTCCCTTGAACTGTGTTTGTTTGAAGAGAGGGCAATGGTAAATCAGGTATTGGTGGAATGTTCCTGTATTCCTTCAATTTGGATTGGTAGTTGTTGACATTAGACACTTTGTTCGACTTCAGGATTTCTTTGCTTTCTTGAACAATTTGGATCATACTAGAGTTCTGACTTCTGAGGTTTGACTGACATGATTTCAGAGTTGTAATATGATGATCCCTGAGTGATTGGATCAGGGATTCCATTTTGTTAAAGATGTTGTCCACCTCTAGGTGCCATTGTTTTCTATGATCATTGGTCTGTTTCTGTAAATCTGTATAATAGGCTATGGATTTGGAAATTTTGTTTTCTGTGCCTTTGTCACGTGCTGTGTTCTTGAAAATAATGCCCTCAATTTCTTCAGTTTCTCTTTTAATTTTTCCTTTCTTTGCAGCTATGATATCTAAAATGTCATGACCTTTATGGTGACCAGTGAGACATTTGATGCAGACCGGGACATCACATTGTTGACAGTGGGCCTCACATCTCTGGTGGGAATGAGATGTACACTGAGGGAACACAAGCTGTACTGTACGCTTTGTAAAGGGAACAATGTCATGCTTCATGGACTTGAGGCTCTTGGCATGTTTGTTCGTGCAGTCTTCACACAGACCGACTTGACAAATATTACAAAATTGCTGGACAGGTTTAACACAAAGGTCACAGATTATGAGTTCCTGTGCCTGGCTGGTGGCGGACGCCATTCTTATGATATAGCCATGTCTGAAAAAAAAACAGCATTACTTCTTTTGTTTTAAATCTTGCAAATGAACTCGAGGGAAGAAGAGGGTACATATACTCATTCAAGTGCTTATATCTTACATAGGGTACATTAATAACACATATACTTTTGTTACTCATTTTCTCAATTTTCAACCAGTTTAATGGTTTAAAATTTTCAAATATTCATGGTACTGGAACATACAATCAGGAAAATGACATTTAATTTATTGAAATTCTTCATTATCTGGAATTATATACTAGTATGGAAAGTCTAATCCACATTATTTGAATTGTCTATTCAAATTTTTTATCCACATTATTATTTGAATTCTTTATCTATATTATTTGAATCATCTATTGAAATTTTTTATCCACATTATTTGAATTATCTTTTTAAATTCTTCATCCACATTTTTTAGATAATCCGTTGAAATTCTTCATGCACATTATTTGAATTCAAAAATTTAATTTTTTGACAATCATAAACTATTCAACCTCACAGTTTGAATATTTTTTTTCTATAAATTGGCTTGAATAACAAGGGGTCGTACGCGTAGAGTTAAAATAATACGGGCAAAAACCCTTCATAAACAACTTCAATGAAGGATATGGAGATAACAAATAGTATTAAATATCAAGTCCGTATAACAATACAAAATAGGAGTAGAGCAAACACGGACGTCCGAAACATCAGAGGTGGGATCAGGTGCCGTGGAGGAGTGAGCATCCCCTACTGACCGGTCACACCCGCAGTATGCTCCTTGTCATGATCGGGAAATAACAAAAAAAAATGCGTCGTCAATTCAGTGTATAAAAAATGGACTAACAATTAGTATGAAAAACGTTAGTAAGCATTTGACTCAATAATAAATTGTATTTAGTGACATGTCAAGGTCATTGTATCGACCATTGAAAATTCATGAGGATCACTTTAAATGGAACTGCTGATATTAATGTTTCATCAACTTGTTTGTCAATAATTTACCTCCTTTTAGAAATTGTTTATACGTAGAACATGCCCTTGAATCAACTGAAATATATAAACTCTGTATGTAAGTGATGAAGGTATATTCCTGTACAAGTTAACTCGTACCCTGGGAAGTTGACGGTAGAAAAGTTAAATTACCATTAACGTCTTTTTCAAGTTAAATAACCATGTATGTAACAGATGTGTCAGACTCTGTGGTATCTTTTATCTCAATCTCGCGAGGAAATTACCATTGGTTATTGACAATACGTTGTCGATATATCTAAATGTCGAGTTGAGGTCTAAGCAAAAGATTTCGCACAAATTCTGCTTCATATGATAACAAAAATAGGTCTGCTAATAATGGAGCGCAGTTGGTACCCATGGAATCCAAAAGATTATTGAAAGACCTGGTCTCCAAAAACCACATACCGTAGATATTATCAACCAAGAAATAAATAAATAAAATTAAACATTAACACACCCACACACACCCTCACACATGCATCGAGTCAGAGAAACTCAAGAATTCTTGAAATTGAAAAAAAGTTGACAACATTTAGCCTGCAGAAACATAGGTCTCCGAAAACAAAAATCAGTGACAGAGTGTCATCCAATGAAAACAGCCCTCATAGTTGTATTTATTGTACAGAAAGTGGCTTGATGCCATTTCAAAAATTGGCAAAAATGATTTTTATTATTAATCTACCGAAACATTAAAGTAAAATGAGAATTTACCGCCAGTCATTCAGTACAAGTTGAGAATTCAAAACACTAAAAAGTGATTTGTTACGGTTGTTAATTTTTGTAATATAAAAAATTCCCAGATCACCACCTTGCCTTTTGATAAACGGGGAGGGAGATACATGAAAAGAGGAATAAAAAGTACATATACCAATAAAAAAAATCTTTATGAATTGATTATTCATACGTACATTGACTGGCTGCTTTTACACGTTCCTGGAGACTTATTAATATTTATTTTACACAAGTTACGGTTTGGTTTTATTCTTCCTGGTGGCCTGTTGTCACGTGATAAGTGTTTACCTGAGACGTTATTTAAACAGGTCTGTACGCTTTCCAAACATTTAAATCAAGAACGATAACAAGTACAAGACGTGCATTAGAAATACTCAGAATAAACACAATTGTCTTCTCATAAACAGTTAAACCACGTTTAGTCACATTGATATTTAAACGTCTTCACTTTAAGTAATGTGGATTCAATTTTTTTTATCAAAACATGACCCTGTTGGTAGTTTAGGGCCACAACGGGAGATCAAAATTTTTACATTGAAATTCAAAACTGCTCTTAAAAGCAGAAAAACCTCGATTGCTAATATTTATATGTAAGCGTAGTGATGATTGAAGTTTGTTGAATTTCTGACTCCCAGGGCCCAATGGAGGATCAAAGTTTCACATAGGAATATAGTGATTAAATCTTCCCACGAACAGAGAAGCCACCTTTATTTATTTTGTCTTTAAAGCATTCTCACGTAGTTAAGATGCAAGTGTATTCAAATCATGACCCCCGAGAAAAGGGAGGGATCACAATTAACCTATGCCAAGGAGCAGCATTTGTTATATTGTATATTCATATGAAAGGAACTTCAGGTGATTTAAAATTCAAGCCTTTCCTTGCCCTTTGTAATTTTTAGGATACTGAAAAAGGATATGGAGGTAACGTACAATATTCAATCTCAAAGTCCATAAAACAATACAAAATAAGAGTAGAGCAAACACGCACCCCCGAAACATCAGAGGTGGGATCAGGTGCCTAGAAGGAGTGAGCATTCCCTGCCGACCGGTCACACCCGCCGTGTGTTCCTTGTCATGATCGGGAAATAACGGGAAAATCTGTCGTCAATTCAGTGTATAAATAATGGACTAACAATTAGTATGAAAAAACGTCAGTCAGCATATGACTCAATGATAAATTGTATTTATTAACATGTCAAGGTAATTGTATCGAACATTGAAATTTCGAAAGGATCACTTTAAACGAGACTGCTGATATTCTTGTTTGTTTTATCAACTTGCTTGTCAATAATTTTCCTCGTTTTAGAAATTGCTCATACGTAGAGCATGTTCTTGTGTATCGAATCAACTGAGATATATATACTCCGTATGCAGGTGATGAAGGTATATTGCTGCATAAGTAAGGTAAGTTGACAATAGAAAAGTTTAAGTCATCAAGTGTATCATATAGTTTCGTTGTTAGATTACCATTAGCGTCTTTTTCAAGTAAAATAGTCCCGTGGGGATCCGGGTTAGAATACGTCCTCAGTACCCCCTTGCTTGTCGTAAAAAGACGCTAAATTCGGCGGTCCTTCGGATGAGACCGTATAAACCGAGAACCCGTGTCACAGCAGGTGTGGCACGATAAAGATCCCTCTCTCCAAAGGCCTTAAGTGCAGAGCATAGGCCTAAATTTGCAGCCCTTCACCGGCAATGGTGACGTCTCCATATCAGTGATATATTCTGGAGAGGGACTTTAAACAATATACAATCAATTCATCAATTATCCAAGTATTAAACATATGTGTCAGACTTTGTGGTATCTTTTATCTCAAACTCACCAGGATATCTCGTATCGACGTAGGAATGGAAATTACCATTGTTAATTGACAATACGTCGTCGATATATCTAAATGTCGAGTTGAAGGCCACAACAAGTGTTTTCTTCTTTTCACGCATAAGATTTTGCATAAATTCTGCTTCATATAGATATAAAAATAAGTCTGCTAGTAACGGAGCGCAATTTGTACCCATGGGAATTCCAATAGATTGTTGGAATACCTGGTCTCCAAAAACCACATAGATATTGTCAATCAGAAACTCAAGCATCATCTTGATGTCAACTTCAGAGTACTTATGTGTGTAATCAGAATCTGTTTTAACAAAATAATTTTGCAAATGACCAATGACGAGGTAAGTAAATTTACGAGTTCCATTTTTATTGAAGAAGCAGCTGTCAATGATATCAAAGCCTGGATTTTAATTTGTCGTGGGGAATTGTTGTGTATAAAGTTGAAAAGTCGTAAGTTTTTAAGCTGTTGATTAAGTCTTATGATTTCAAATTGTCCAAGGGTTCTTTTTTAGTATCCACATCTGATTCACACCACTTCTTGAATATATAGTTGCACAGTACTCTTGAAGTTTTTCATTCACTACTGTCAGTATCTTAGTGAGGAGTAACGAAAGAGGCTTGGTTGAACATTTACTTGAACCTGCAATGTATCTTTGTTTGTAAGGATTCTTATTAAATTTCGGAATTCAA
This sequence comes from Saccostrea glomerata, assembly GCA_003671525.1. Taxonomy (NCBI): domain Eukaryota; kingdom Metazoa; phylum Mollusca; class Bivalvia; order Ostreida; family Ostreidae; genus Saccostrea; species Saccostrea glomerata. The sequence goes on from PRKT01000008.1 coordinate 129,559, forward strand.
TATATATTAGGTAGTTGAAATGGTCCCCTTTGAACCTTAGCAGCTTGAAGCAAACCTGAACCGATGTTTGCTTTTTCCTAGCCAATGTGCTTAGTGGAGCAATGTGGCCAATGGACCTCTTGTGATATCGCAATCAACAGACCAAAATCGCATTGATGAACTTGAACAAATCTGTGAGCTTTCAAGAATTGTACTAATCCTCACTACGACGTTCACCATTCCGAAAGAGACAATGAGTGACAATCAGTTAACGAGGGAGGCAAGAATTAAACAAGATGACCTAACGGATGTTTGGTTAGACCTGGCAAATGCATACGACTATGTACCACCATCGCTCATCATAAAGGTACTACAGCTCTATCATACCTGAAATTATCCAGAAAATCATGAAGACATACATTGATGGTACCCACTTGAGATTCATTGTAGACCAATTTCATCAGAGTGGCAAAGGTTGGATTGATTGATTAATTGTATATTGTTTAACGTCCCTCTTGAGAATTTTTCACTCATATGGAGACGTCCCCGTATGCCGGTGAAGAGCTTCAAATTTAGACCTATACTCGGCATTCAGGGCCTTTGAGCAGCGAGGGTTCTTTATCGTGCCAGCGCCTACCGTGACACGGGGCCTACGTTTTTAAGGTCATATCCGAAAGACCCGTGACTTTCACTTCTGATGCCGAGCGCTTGGCGAAGAAACAGTCTCTACCTATTTTTTGGTCTTAGGTTTGACGCGGCGCCGGGATCGAGAATCGAACCCGGACCTCCCGATCACGAAGCGAACGCTCTACCACTAGGCTACCGTGAACGGTGCAAAGGTTGGAGAGAGGAATAGTAACTGTTTGCACCATTTTTCGTCTTATTTGTAATGGGAATGAATCTCATCAGCAGCAGAAGGGAAAACAGTTAATGGGTACAAAACGGTAAAAGGTTGTGTGGACGATATAACGATAACAGTAACACACGTCCAGGTAAGAAGAGTACTGGAAAATATTGGTGACACCTTGAGCTGGGCAGATATGAAGTTAGAGCTAAATTATAAAGAAGGGAAAAGTAACAAAGAAATTCAAAATGAGAGACGCGGCAAGGAGATATCATATGGTCAAGCCTTTTTTAGTGTCCTATGAAATGATTTGAAATTAGCTTGAAAGTTCAAAGAAATATCAAGCAACTAGAAGGAAAGATGAGTGATAGCTGAAAAGACCGAATTTCCAGAAAAATTTCATATTAAGCCTGAAAGTTATGATCAATGACCTTCTATGAGGTCCACATGTCAAGGGTTGTACAGTTCATCATCCAAACTTCAGCTGCCAGTATCATCCCTGATAAAAGAAACAAGGCTAGTTCACACTTAAAGAGACCATAGGATGAGAAAATTTGAAGAGCAGAAATAAAAGTAATAACAGGACGTAAATGGTCAGTCGGTAAAGCAGTCCATCGTGCCGAAAGTAGAATGAAACAAGTAGATACAATATACACAGTAGCAGATGGTAAGCAGGGGTATGGAAGCATGTCCACAAACAGAACTGGAAAAAAATGTGTCAACACTGACAAACGATCCATGTGGGTATTCGAAAAGGGGAAGAATTGAAAGAAGCAAAGGCAACGGAAATAGGAGTCCATGACACATGGACAAAATGGTCTACACTTAAGTGAAAGTTGAAATTGGGAAAACTGGCGGATAGAGCCACACTGCATCCAGTTCCTAAGATCTGTTTATAATCTGTTACCATCACCAACAAACTTGTACACGTAGGACCTTTCAGAAAACCTGAACTGCAAACTATGTGAAACGACAGAAAATCTAGAATATTTTGTCATCTAGCAATGTTGATTTTACACAAAGCAGGAACAAGTAGAGACATAATTAAGAAGAAGATATAACAGGCATTCCTGATGAGAGACGGGAGAGGATGAGGGGAAAAACAGAAACAAGAATTCATCCTTGTCTCAACAGCCTTTTGGAAGTGGGCATGGCAGCTCTGGGAATCCCGGAAAGACAGAGGAATCGGACAACAGAGATTGTTAAACACAACAGAAAAGTTATCTTTATCATTTTGGTGGAGAAGACCTTGGACCCATCTACAGATTGGTAGTGATTTGGATAATTATTGCTGACCCTCCACCCACAGAACGTTCTAGACTAGTGGTGTTGACTTCTGTAAGGAATAACAATGAAAACACATAAATGTAAGTATCATTCTATGGTCGTTATATTGATTTTGTTTACAAATAAAGCCTATCATTGGTTCGTGTATTTGCTGTTTCGTACCAATTGCCAGGGACGTTAAAAAACAACAGATTGCTTTGTCTACTTAGCCAGTACACGGGACTCACGACGGGTGTAGCTGGTACACTGGTATCCATGTTTTATGTCCTATACATAAATGTGTATTGTTTGACAATTTTGTGAAAGATTGATGTCTGTTCGTTATCTTTATTTTTTTCATAAGCACTTATCCCTAATAACGTGCGAATATCCTTACAGAAGTACTTTTTGCACGTATGTTTAAAACAGTGCACTTATACATATCTAAAAGATTTAAATAAAGTTAACAGTTTATTTATACATGTTTCACAAACCATGACTGAATATGAATGTGTATGTTATGCAAGTCAATAAAGCACACAATTGTCTTTTACGAGGTTAATAAAAGAAAAACCTTTCGCTTGTTCGAATCAATAATTCACAATTTGAAGGGATTTAAATTTTGATAGAATTGGTATTCCAGTCCTTTTACCTCATTTGTATTTGTACGGTCGGTACGCATTCCAAATCAATTAAATATGACGACTTGTACACTCTCTGACGAGAACATAAATATGGATGAATTAGAAGAAAAAATTGAAAGGGACTTTTTCCCTTTTGATGAGGAGACGACTGATGCAGTGTTACTTGTGGAGGGCAACAGGATACACGTGTCCAGGGGTGTCCTGATGAGGGCCTCTCCTGTTTTCCGCAAAATGCTGACATCCAATGGCAAAGAGAAAGAAAATGAAATAACTCTTCCGGAAATATCGTACAAAGATTTTGTTCTCTTTCTTCGATGCATTGGTCCAGACGAATATATAACACTCGACGGTTAGTTTACCTATTAATTTGTTACCCTTTACAATATTTTCAGATTTTTGTTCTCAGCGTTATTATGGTACAAAAACTAGTAAAATATTTCCATCCTTACAATGTTAATGGTCAAACTAGAAAAATGCATTTGTTTTCACTTAGTATGTATTTGTAGTTTTCATTAATTAATATTTGTAAAAAAAAAAAAAATGGAAAGATTGTCACATTTTTAATATGGATGACATGGATATCAACATAAAAATGTACATTTTGAGGAAACAGTATCATAGAAAATATGTTTAAAAATTGGTTTTGATAAGTGTGATGCTGAAATTTCCAATATATGTGCTACATTATCAAAATTTGCTTTCGTTTTGAATATCAGGGAAAATAAGAAACAAATTTTCCCCATTAGCAACACTTTTAAAGATGAATAATTGATTAAAACTATCTCTCTCTTTCTCCCTCTCTCTCTCTCTCTCTCAATACCTTTAAAAATTTAAACATGACATATCTAAGAAAGTAACAAATTCAGACTCTGCCAAACGCACAAAACATAAATATAAGGACGTTTTATTTTTTAGAAACAATAACTGCTATTATCTTACCATTGGCTAAAGAATACAACGTGAATTCGATTCTTCAGAAATGTCAGGATTGGCTGTTAACTGAGATTGAATTCATTGTTGGGAAAGTAGAGGGACACACCAAAGGAACCCAACTAGAAGTGGAATTCTTTATGAAATGTCTGCTATATGGAGCAAAGTATAATCTGGAGAGTCTATATTCCAAAGCTTTTGAATTACTTGTACCTTATAGACTCTCCAGATATCAGCATACTGAATTTTACAAGATGTTTCCAGATAAGAACAAATGGCAACTACTGGAAGCTAGGATGGTGAAGATAGAGAATTCTGATCATATAGGAGATGGCCATTTTCCACATATTGACTCCAATATCGATGATGCTGATAAAGAAGAATCTGAAGCTGAACCAAGTTTCGATTATCAGTCATCTTAGATACAAATTCCTTCTTTCACTTCAGCTGTACCTGCAACAAACCTTAAAGGAAATATGAGTAAAAGACAAACCAGAGGAGTTAAGCATTAATTTAGTCCGTCAGATAAGTTCATATAAAGTTAAATCGATGGAGGATTTGAAATAATATGAAAAGATTATAAGTATTAAAGATTTTAAAACTTGGTATTTGTGACTTGTTGTTGACAGGTTCTTGGAATCGCAAAGGAATTGCATGGTGCTAGCTCGCCTAATTATCATAGAAGTATGGCTTTAGTTTATAAAAATGATATAAGATTTTTTATGTTACTTTGTTTTTCCAACCATTTCCCTGTTAAATACCTTTTCTGTATATTCATAGCATCAAGTAAAGCCTTCATGTTATTTTGTTGTTATTGCAAGTACTTAAGTTGAACAATTCAATCTATAACAAAACCACAAGTTTCAACAATCACAATACCACATTGGTTATAAGATACATAATCATTGTTAATCAATGATTTATATTTCTCCAAGATAAAAAAGACTCATTTATATAGCACGAAAGAATTATCTAGAAATGGAAATTTCTGTAAAATTCAAGTTTATCATATATTGACGCATTCTAAAGATAAAATGCTAGAAAATACATTAAAACTTTTCACAACTTTTCACAATTCTGTAAGCATGTCTTTTCCAGGTCAGGTCTCTGACCTAGAAAAGACATGCTTACAGAATTGTAATATGAATGAATCAGTGCATATAATTTATTTTTAAAAAAATATACCCACCACTACATGATATTGTTTTAAACCGAGTTTCGATTACCCCATTTAAAGTAAGCTTTTCATAAGAGCACTAGAATTACTCAAGGAACTGTGATAGAAAGTTAAAATGTAATTTGCAAACTATTCATCTTTCTCTTTTCAAAAAAAGAATTGAAAGACTACAGGAACAATATTTTATGATGCCAACAGAATAGGCTCATAGCAAGATAGTCTTTGTTAATAAGCCTCATAATTATAACACTTCTAATAAGATTTTAATTCTGTCTCTGGAAATCCAGTTTATACTCACCGTTTACGAAGATGATGCTCTTCAAAATCACATTTCAGTTGGTATTTAAGTACTTTTAACTGTAACATTTCAGTCAGCAAAGATGGTCTCGATCTACTCTACCTATACTGGAATTTTATACTTAGTAAAATTCTTATAGAGATATATTGTCAGGTTCAGCAAACGCACTACTGTGCATCTATTTTTTTTTAAACCTAACAAAAAAAAATTAACGGCTGTAAGGGAAAACTTCAGACCTACTATGCCACATCATATTGTAGAAATGGCATAAATAAGATATGGATTATCTAAAACTACTAAGAACTTTTTGAAAATATAAAATCAATTTTACATGAAAAAGTATGACTTTTCTACACACTACAAGGATTCCTCATGATTTAAGGTTCATAAACCCTTTGCTCACTTATATGAAATTTTTCTTGAACTTTTATGATTTTCCAAAGAAAATGTATCTGCTGAATAAATTTCAAACAATTAATGCGTGGCTTGCGGGGCAAAATTTGACAAACGATTCACTTAAACTTCACAAATCTATAAAGGAATAATAGACATTTGTGTCATTTAGAGTTATCTCTCTTATCAGAGTATCAAGGTACCTTAAAAGCTATAGATCTTAATATCATACACAACTGCTTGCAATAAATATGGAACCAGTGTGATTGGGGTGCAGATCTAGAAGGAAAGGTCAAAGCTCTTTGAAATTGTTTTTGCATTTGGCAAGTGAGGGAACAGTGGAAAACATCAAATTCAACCAGAAATAAGAGAAATAATACAGAAAAGGCAGAGGTAAGAGTCTTATGGTAAGATAGCACAAAGGAGAGAGAGAGGAGTCTTTATTAACTCAGGGAAACCTTACAAACTGGCTTACAGTGAGTCCATCCTGAATGAGGAAATATCAAGAAAAAGGTCTAAAAGTATAGTAGAGAAAATAACAACCTTCATAAATGACCCATAGAGATTCATTCATTAACGCAGTTTTAGAGGAGAAAGGAAGAGATGGAGGAGCACGGAAGGGAAAGGTATTCAGATCCTATAAAAGACCTCCCACTGGGAAAGTGTTGTAGAGATAAGGAAGAAGAAGATCCAGCTTTACCATTAGACTACAAAAACCAAAATGCTCTACGTACGAACAAATTTTTGAATCGATGCAAGTTATTGACAGCAGAAGCGGATTTCAGCCCCCCCCCCCCTAAAATTGTCAAAGTTAGCGTAAATCAAATATTCTACTTGGTAAACCTCATTTTCACCCTTCAAAATCTCTAGAATCAAGGAGATTCCGGGGGCTTTGCCCCCTGGGCCCCCACCAGGGCTTTGGTAGACCTCATTTTCACCCTTCAAAATCTCTAGAATCCAGGAGCTTCCGGGGGCTCCCCCCCCCCCTGTGCCCCCACCAGGGCTTTGCCCTGGACCCACTGGGGGCCTCAAGGCGGCTCCCAGACCCTTTGCCTATTTTGGCGCCCCCTTACTCCAAATCCTGGATCCGCGCCTGGACAGGCAAGTTGATGAAACAAGGATATCAGCCGTCATCATTTCGTAAGTTCTATGGTCGATACAATGACCTTGTCAGCAAGTACTCTCATTGCTTCGAATACTTACACTGATTTTTTATACCAATAGCAGTGGCGGATCCAGAAATTTTGTAAAGGGGGGGGGGGGGGGGCGACAAGTTTGAGGTCAGGGTGGGGGCCCACAGCCACACCAAATAAACATCGATTTGTAAAATATTGTGAATTTTTGGACTCAAAAGGGGGGGGCCCGGGCCCCCTGGGCCCCCTCTAAATCCGCCACTGAATAGTTAGATTATTAATTACACACAGAATTCTCTACGGATTTTCCTGTTTACTCAAACATAAAGGACAGACAACTCGTGTGACTGATCTACTGGAGATGATCATTAACTCCATATATATATATATATATCAGTTATGTAACTAATCATGGCTTTGCTCCTCTTGAACGGAATTTTAAAGATATGATTATGTGCCGCCCTACCGTGGGTAGAGGGGGTCATGATTTAACAAACTCCAATCTACACTGCCTGTGGATGATTCCATATCAATACGAATATATTGTGACTTTGTTGTTTTTGAGAAGAACATTTGCAGAATTTGCTCACGTAAGCTAGAAAGTAAAACATTTTTAAGTAAGTAGGGCGCTGAGCGGCCTCATCGATGTATGCTCTTATATAAAGAGATAGGTTCAAATATTTAAATACATTGTATAAGTTAATTTGGCGTTCATTACGTCTTTGTATTGTTTGCTGACTTTTGGGATCGATAGCTGTTCGTTGTATTTACCTTTTTCATGACAGGTTGGCGTCGTCATTTTTGAAATTTTAACATTTTCAATCAATTTCAAATAATGGCAGCTTAAAAGAATTTAATTGATCAGGTATACAAGCTTTTTAAAAACATGCAATGTGTATGCAACGAACTTGCAAGTACTGCACGTACAGGGTACATCTCCACGGGCACTAAAATATGGCGATCTTTAGTCTATCTGTTAAAAACATTGCAGTGGCTTTTTTTCCCTTATGATGAGGAGACGACTGATGCAGTGTTGATTGTGGAGGGCCAGAGGATTCACGTGTCCAGGGGTGTTCTGATGAGGGCTTCTCCTGTTTTCCGCAAAATGCTGACATCTAATGGCAAAGAGAAAGAAAAAGAAATAACTCTTCCGGAAATATCGTACAAAGATTTTGTTCTCTTTCTCCGATGCATTGGTCCAGAGGAGTATATAAAACTACACGGTTAGGTTAACCTATTTATTTGTTACATTTACAATATTTTAGTGTTTTTTTTTTTATTTTAGCGTAATTATTGTAAACAAACCATTAAAATATTTCTATTCTGAATTTCAATGGTTCAAACTAGAAAAATACATTTGTTGTCACTTAGTATATATCTGTAGTTTTAAGTAATTAATAATTGGAAAAATTTAAAAAAAAAAAAAAAAAGAAAAAAAGATTGTCACATTTTTCAAGATGGAAGGCCTAGATATCAACATAAAATGTACATTTTGAGAAAACAATATTATAAAAAAAAATATGTATAAAAACTGGTTCATATATATAATTGTGGTGCTGAATTTTCCAAAAATATTTGCTACATTATCTAAATTTGCTTAAGTTTTGAATATCAGGGAAAATACGAAAAAATATTCCCCATTAGCAACACTTTAAAGATGTAAAATTGATAAAAACTCTCTCTCTCGAAATACTTTTTTAAAATAATTAAAACATGACAATTCTAAGAAAGTAAAAAAAAAACGCAGCCAAAAGCCAAAAACAAAATATAATTGGCTTTTTATTTTGTAGAATCAACAATTGCAGTAATCTTACCATTGGCTAAAGAATACAACGTGAATTCTATTCTTCAGAAATGCCAGGATTCATGGGATTGGCTGTTAACTGAGATTGAATTCATTGTTGGAAAAGTAGACGGACACACAAAAGGAACCCAACTAGAAGTGGAATTCTTTATGAAATGTCTGCTATATGGAGTGAAGTATAATCTGGAGAGTCTATATTCCACAGCTTTTGAATTACTTGTACCTTATAGACTCTCCAGATATCAGCATACTGAATTTTACAAGATGTTTCCTGATAAGAACAAATGGCAACTATTGGAAGCTAGGATGGTTAAGATAGAGGATTCTGACCATATAGGAGATGGCGATTTTCCAGATATTGACTCCGATATGGATGATACTGATGAAGAAAACGTTGAAGCTAAACAAGATTTTCAGTCAACTAAGATACAAAAATCTTCTTTCACTTCAGCTGTACCTGCAAGAACTGTCAGAGAAAATATGAGTAATTTAAGACAAACCAGAAAAGTTAAGCATTAACGCACGAACTTTATAATTTATTCCATCAGATAAGTTCATATAAGTGTTAAAATGTTGGAGGATTTTCCATTAGGTGAATTAATATAGAAAGATTACAAGTATTAAAGATTTTAAAGCTTGGTATTTGTGATTATTTGTTGACAGGTTCTTGAAATCGCAAGGGAATTGCAAGGTCTAGTTTGCCTAATTATCATAGGAACATGACATTAGTTTAAATAAATTATAGGAAGCTTTTTTAGTTTTATGTTATTTTGGGTTCCCAACCATTCCCCAGTAAAATACCTTTTCTGTGTATTCATAGCATCAAGTAAAGCCTTCCTTTCATTTTGTATTGCAAGTCCTTAAGTGGAACAATTCGATCTACATTGTATAACAAAGACACAAGTTTCAACAATCACAATATCACATTGCCTATAAGATATATTATTAATGTTAATCAATGATTTATATTTTTCCACGATAAAAAATACTCTCATCTACGTTTGAAAGAAATGCCCAGTAATGGAAATTTCTGTAAAATTTTAGTTTATCACATTCTGACATATTATAGAGACTTCTAGATAATTCATTCACGAAACATATAGAAAGTGTTAACTTAATCTACATATTAAATCATAATTCAAGAAAATACATTAAAATTGCGACTGTTTGCAACATTGTCAGACTTATGACCTGGAATAGACATGCTTTCAGACTTCAGTGTAACTTGAATGAATCATTGTATATAATTTATCCCCCCCCCCAAAAAAAAATATTGTCCACCTCTACATGATATTGTTCTTAACCGAGGCAACCTACTGACTGATAAGTTGGTGTAGCAGGATTTCAATAACCCCAATTTAAAGTAAGCTTTTCGCTAATTCTATGGTCGTTATCGCTAGCTATAGTGACCTTGATTTTTGTAAATGCAATCTAACCTTTAGTCGTAATTTATCTAACATGTTCAAACTATTTCTTATGTCATATATTACTTAACTAGACTTCATAGTAACATCGCCGACCGGATGAATATTTAGGCCTAAGTCAATGCTGGTGTAACCAGTCAAGCAGGGAGTCTTACTCCTCCTAAGAACCTGATTCTGCCTCTGGTTTTTCCGTGTTTTTGCTCAACGATTCGTTGTGTTTATCACCTTCTACATTTTTCAATAGATTTTATGCTCGTTTCTCTAGTTGTAAAAAGTGTGCCTTGGGAATTTTCTTTTTTTGGTGTCTACTTGTGTTGCCCGATTGTTATGACACCAGTTTCTTTTTTTTTTAATCCCCTCCCCCATTGATAATAAAATATGCTATGTCCTAAATTCCACATGGCATTGATATTGTCGGTGTTGATGCAGACTAGAACATCTCTTTTCTTCTTTCAACAGCTATTTCTGATTAACCTATTCATTGACATCAGTTGCTGATACACTGCAAAAAACGGGGCCAACAATAAAAATTGTAGCAGAGTGTTTACTGCTTTTTTGTCACCTGAGCCAAGGCTCAAGAGCTTTTCTGATCAAAATTTGTCCGTTGTCTGTCGTTGTTGTCGTCGTCGTTGTTGTAAACTTTTCACATTTTCATCTTCTTCTCAAGAACCACAGGGCCAATTTCAACCAAACTTGGCACAAAGTATTCTTGGGTTAAGGGGATTCAAGTTTGTTCAAATGAAGGGCCACGCCCTTTTCCAAGGGGAGATAATCATGAGTTTGTTAAAAATTAATGGCATTTTTAAAAAATCTTCTTCTCCAGAACCGCTGGGCCAGGAAAGATGAAACTCATGTTGAATCATCCTCAGGTAGTGTAGATTCAAGTTTGTTCAAATCATGACCCCCAGGGCAAGGGTGGGGCCAAAATGGCCGACCCTAGTTTTACATAGGAATATATAGGAAAAATCTTTAAAAATCTTCTTCTCCAGAACCACTGGGCCAGGAAAGAT
>PRKT01000008.1:141368-158584 GCA_003671525.1 Saccostrea glomerata
TGTGGAATCATCCTCAGGTAGTGTAGATTCAAGTTTGTTCAAATCATGACCCCTGGGGCAAGGGTGGGGCCAAAATGGCCGACTCAAGTTTTACATAGGAATATATAGGAAATATCTTTAAAAATCCTTCTTAATTACCACTGGGCCAGGAAAGATGAAACTCATATGGAATCATCCTCAGGTAGTGTAGATTCAAGTTTTTTCAAATCATGACCCCCGGCCCTTGGGCTAGGGTGGGGCCAAAATGGCAGACCCAAGTTTTACATAGGGATATATAGGGAAACCTTTTAAAATCTTCTTTTCAAGTACTTCAAAGCTATGATTAGTGATACCCGGGGTATTTATATGGAATCATCCTCAGGTAGTGTAGATTCTAGTTTGTTCAAATGATGAACGCCTGGAAAGGGGGGGGGGGATTAAATTCAAGCCCGATGTGCTCAGGTGAGCGCTGTGGCCCCCTGGGTCTCTTGTTTTTTTTACTACAGATGCAGACACAGGTGCTGGCTCAACATGTGAGTTATACACGTAGATAGTCGAGTAATATATCTGTACAAAAAATAAAATCAGTAGCTAGCGTCATCCCTATCACAACTATGTCAATATTTATATGACATAATGGCTGATAATCACATCACTCGAATATTTCTGAACTAGGTAGGTACAAATGTAAATACATCACAGCTCATGACGGGTAGGTATTCATATATATATGAAAAATTCTCTAAACATTAGGGAGGTTTGACTGAGAAGGTTTATTTTTCCACCTCGATGTAAATGGATATGGATCTTCCATCCAGCTGTCGTTCGTGTACAAGTGTAATGAGGCGTTTATAGCAGTCAATCTAATATACTTGTTCTCACCAGAGACGCTGGATATTAATTCAGTTATACATCTCTATTTTAAAAAAGTCCGAATTTCCTTATGTCAAAACCGAAAATGGGCAATAAATGTTGGTAAGTATGTTCTTGAAAAATTGTTACTAGTATTTCTGTACCTTAGTCTTTGGTTTAATATGAACGAAAAAAGTAAACAAGCAGCGACATCTGATGTCAAAACACTTTAATATACAGATATTCACAATCAATATGAAAGCAATTTTGTGTTATTGAACTCTGAAATCATAATTGTCTATCTAGAAGTATCCCCTTTATCCGATATCCAGTGTTCGTATCAAATAGTGGAAACACACAATAAAATCAAACATTTTCTTTCGTAATGAAGAAGGTAACGGTGAATTGGGACCAAAACCTCATTTACGATGAAAACAATGCGAAAATGAACAGGGGACCCTGAAACACCAGAGGTTGGACCAGGTGCCTGGATAAGAAACTATTCCCCTGCCACACGCGGAATGCGCTTTCCGGATTGATCGAAGAAATGGAGAAATTTGTAGTTCAAACGAGTTTAAATTTAAAAAAAAAAAAGCCGAACAGTTGGAATTAATGAAAGATATATCATTTAAAATAGGACCAATCAAATCTTGTACTAGTATTTGCAATCAAGGTAAAAATTACGACCATTGAATTTCCGAGCGCGAATGGTTTACTTGAACGATGTCGTAATAAGCCCTGTATGATACATTCTTTTGTCAGTAGCCTGCTTCGGTTTAAAAACCGCTCGTTCTCAGAACATGTTCTTATGCATCGAATCTGGCAGATAGCGTAATAATAAAGATCATGTTCATGTGATAGTAGAATAAATGTTACTAGATTCTAAATATGTAAAGTGAAAGATGGAAATATTTCAAATTCTAGGTTACGTCATTCTTCATTACTATATGTGTTTATTCATTTGCAGTCTTTACATCCAAGATTACTGGAATATATCGAGTCAAATCTTCAATTAGTTTTTTTTAGAGGACTCTCCATTGTATTTGTTTTGTTCGAATCGTATGAATTGTTCTCGATTGTTAAGTTATCTCCTGCTCCAAAACTTTGATACTTCTAGAGAATATGTGATGGTTAAGCAAAGACTCTTTGATGTTTATAGTCAAGAAATCCTTCACAGTATTAAGATGTCTACCAAAGGAAAGTTGTATCAAAATTTTATAGACCATTTTTGTTTACAGAATTATTTATCAAAACCTATTAAACATGCATATAAAAAATGTATCACAAGCTTTAGACTGTCTAGTCATAAATTACGGGTTGAAGAAGGTAGATATGTTAATGAAAATAGGAATAACAGAAAATGCTTATTATGTGACTTAAATGATGTAGAAGATGAGTTCCATTTTATATTAAAATGTCCTATATATCAAGATCTCAGAATCCAATATATCAAACAGTATTATGTTAAAAAACTTAGTGTCTTTAAATTAATACAATTAATATAAAGTGTTCAAAATGTCAAAGAAATGTCTGAATTGGGAAAAATTTTGTTCAGTGCTTTACAACGAAGAAAAGATTTATTAAATTGTTCATAGCTTATGATATGCATGTAAACATTTATTATATAATAGAAAGATCTGAATGTATGTATACCTTGTTAATAATACATGTAATTGTCTGATGTGCCATTTGGCATAAGGAAATGAAGAATTGAATTGATTGTTAAAAACGTGTCCGCTTTTCTAGCCCTTTTCAATTTCACAATGGAAATGAGGAAATTTACCTATTCTGCCCTGGTGGCCTCTTCAATGACTATAATGTTGTTAAATCTAACCAGAGCGCATACAGGATGTTTTTTTTTTATAATTAAGCTAGATTACTATAATCGTTATTCTTTTGGGGAGACTCTTCCTTGACATAAAGCAAGGGACAAACAAACAAACAAAACAAAGAACTGTGAGTGCGTGCTTATACGAGGGTTGATCCAAAATTGATGTCAAAGTGTCCATATCTTTCGTAATTGGTATCATATTATCAAATACAATATGCACATATACAAATCTTATTAATTAACATCGAAACTTTTGTCTAATAATATTAAGTTAAATTAATTTTAAAGATGTTTAAAACATCAAGCGTAAGGGGGGGGGGGGGGGGGGGGGGGGGGGGGGGGGGGGGGGGGGTCGTCGCCTCTAATCTAAACGTCACATTTTAAAGGATATTTAAGGGTGAGAAAGACCAACACATTAAAAACGTGTCTTATGGCCCAAACAATATAAAATAACAAAAGTAACTTGCATGTTATTCTAATACAGTTAAGTTTAGATGGCGTAATTGTTATTTATTTTTTATTTTAAAAAATGTGCATTGAACAAATTAAGAAAGTCAAAATGGTGAGGGGGAACGAGCTGTTATCAGAATTTATCCAAAAGAAGAAAACACTTGCTATGCCCTAAACATTTAGATATATCTATAACGTACATGACTGTATTGTCATGACGTTTTTTTTTTTTAGTCTTAATATGTTGTTACGATATATCGCGGTGAGCTTGAAATAAAAGATACTATAGAGTCTGACACATCTGTTTCACATATGGAAATTATGGTTTATGATAAACTTAATCACTTTAACTTATCAATTGACAGCTTCCTTTACTTACAGTATGCAGCAATATGCCTTCTTCGCCTGCATACGGGGTTTATATCTCTCAGTTGATTCGATACGCAAGAGCATGTTCTACGGATGAACAACATGAATAGTGTCTAAAACGCTTGACAGCAAATGCAATTTATTATTAACTCAAATACTTGCTTTTGTTTTTATTCTTTATACTAATTGTCAGGCCTTAATTTACACACTGAATTGTAAATGAAATTTTCTTATATTTTTCCGATCATGCAAGGAGCACACGCCGCGGGTGTGACCGGTCGGTAGGGGATGCTCACTTCTCCATCGCACCTGATCCCATGTAGGATATTCTACAGGTCAGAGACGGCGCTGCTCCAAATTTGTATTGATTAAAGGACTTTTGAGCTTAAATACTGTTCATTATCTCCACATATTTCATTCTTAAACATTGTCGTGTATAGAATTGATCCCCATGCAGTTGTGGTCCCATAAAGCTACCGTGGGGTCATGCTTTGAACAAACTTGAATCTACAGTATGTAATGAAGATTTTATGTTTAATCTTTTCTGCCCAATGGTTTGGTTTCTAAGAAATGAAATTTAATAGATATAATTATATTTATACCTTCTTATTCATCTCGCCTTGGAAGAAAGGGAGATAATATGAAATTCCTTAACCCAAGGTTGAAACCCCCTTAACTCAGTGATGTTTTGTGGTAAGTCTGGCTTATTCTTTAGAAGAATCGACGACGACGACGGTAAAAGACATCTAAATAACACCAGGAAACAAGATGTGTTTGTGAAACACTATGCGCCCGGCGGCAACAAAGTTCCACAACAATATTTAAGCTTAAAGTTCATAGTCAAGGTCACAAGGTCATTGACCTTGGTGTAATTTGAACGAACTTAAATAGTAAAGTATGCACACCAAATATAAAGTCTTTATCTCCAATGGTTCAATAATTATGGTGAAAGTTCGAGAAAACTATTTTTAGCATAATATAGGTCACAGTCAAGGTTTCAAAGTCATTGACCTTGATGTCATTTAAAAGAACTTAATTAGTGAAGTATGCATACCTTTCCGTTGAATTGATTATTTTGGGTATTTTCACTACAGTTGTGCTTGAAAGGTATTTTTCGAAGAGTAGCAACCGAAAATAATGTTCTACCGCACGGTATCTGCACGGGAAACAGATTGAGAAAAATAGGTCGAAAATACAATACGGTCGAAAATAGGATACGAGACGATAACTGTGCTCCAATGATCGCACACTGATTGACAACTCAAGTTTAATATTTCTAATACCTGTTTTGAAGACGTTTTGGTTAAAAAAAAACTTTACGGCAGATATATTCAAGAAAGAAATGGAGCCACAAAATCGGATTTCCATGTCCATAAAACGGGTGTCAAAAAAGGACTTGTAGCAGTCATAATTTTATGTTTAAAAAATCTGAAAGTATTGCCAGTAGTTACACAAAGGACTCTTACAATATAATAGTTGTGAAAAGTTAATTTGAAATGAAATTTGACATTAAAATACCAATAATTTCTCATTTAAAATATTTTAAATGTAAAATTTTAGTTTTAAGCTTTTGTAGTTTTTTACTGAGTTGAAATATTAAAAAAATTTCTTCACAATTCTCTTCTTTTGTTTTTTATGAAAAATAAGTTGTGTAGATTGTTATCAGGAAATTCAGTTATAAATTGGTGATAATTAAGATAATCTACAGCATATGCAATTTGAGAGAAATTTATAAATCAGCGTGGCACAGTCAGCGGCTGGAGCTCCTTATCAGCTCGGCACTCAGAGATGCTGTTATCTGTAGAATCCCTGGCAGGACAAGGGTTAAGGTTGACATCAGCTCTAGAATACAGTCAAACCTCTTTATCTCAAACTCTGTGGGACCAAGAAAAAACTTCAAGATACCTGAAGGTTTCAGATATTGAGGTTTCAAATACATTAAGAATATAGTGGTAGGGACTTTCAAATCATTTTGATTTATCTGTAGTATTTGAGGTATCAGAGTTTGAGATAGTGAAGTTTAACTGTCTTTTATAAGTCGAGATCTATATGATTGACTGGACGGGAGGCTGTGGAATCTGAACATATATGGCTGACTGGTCACCAGGCTTGAAACATTGAGTGAACGTCTATAACTTGAGAAATCTAGCTGTGGAACATTAAATGTCTTCATCAGAATCCATACCATCAGGAACCTTCCATGGCTTCTCTGGGAAAAGTCTGGCAGCTGTAGAGAGAGAAAAGAGATGTTTGAAGAGTACCTAGACAGTGGAGTAACATTAAATGATATACATCTAACCCACCACCTCAATATGGAAAACCCCCAAGGGGATCCGGGTTAGAATAGGTCCTCAGTAGCCTCTTGCTTGTCATAAAGGCGACTAAATGGGGGGGTCCTTCGGATGAGACCCTATAAACCGAGGCCTCGTGTCACAGCAGGTGTGGCACGATAAATATCCCTCCCTGCTCAAAGGCCGTAAGTGCCGAGCATGGGCCTAAATTTGCAGCCCTTCACTGGCAAAGGTTAATGGGGCGCAATTGGTCCCCATGGGAATCCCAACAGATTGTAAGAAGACCACGTCCTAAAACAACATACATGTAGATATTGTCAATCAGAAACTCATGCATCTTTATGATTATTAACTTCAGAGTACTTGAGTGAACAATTAGAGTGTTTTTAAAAAATAATTTAAAAATCTTCTGTAGAATAGTTGAAAGCCTTGATAAATCATGCATACAAATGCATCCTTAGATAGTGTAGATTCGATATTTTGAATTATTTTCACATTAAAAACAGCGGGATAGTGAGGACCACAACGGGGGATCAAAGTTATACATAGAGTATTCAGAAAAGATCTCTCACAACAAAGCCGATGATTCCTTTTTTCTGACCAGCGCACTCAGCTGAGAGAAGGGTCTCTCTGATTTTTCTTATACTCAGTATATAGAGGAATTTCCTCTTGTCCTCTTATGTATATGTATTATACTCTGTACATTTATGTAGCACAAAATATCGATAGTGAAACATGTGTATCTATAAGGTTACTCACCTATATGTATTCTATTATAAAAGTGATGAAAAAATCGAACTCACTTTCATACTAAGCCTCCTTATAATTATCCTGCTCAGTATATATATAATATTGATGATCTCTGTATAAGTTTGTGTGCGGCATATTATTTCAGGATGTTGGAGAGGGAGAGGCCTAGGGTCATCAAAGTTTTTTGCATTTAATTTATTGTTGATAATATTTCTCCAATTTCAGTAAATGTACAACGGCTAAAGATGATTCATCTGAAAAAACGGGGCCGGAGCCAAACCCGATCGATTACGAGAAGCTCTATTTCAAGGCCGAATTCACGGCCATGGACAAAGAAAACCGCGGGAAACTGACCACGGCAGAGTTCGTCAAACTGATGATGTTTCTGGGGTACGGAGAAAGATGGAAAGTGGAGGTCAGTATAAAATCTAATTAAAACTAGATCCACATCCACTCACCTCAATAGACGTGGTTCAATGTAGCGAGTACTCACTGTATCGTGTCTAACATCATTGAAATTAGTATATACCATTAAAGTTTATCGTAAAGTATATAGGGGATCTTGCAAGAATCTAGCAAACTCACTCAATAATATACTTTTACCGATACAAAAGTTTTAAAAAAATTAGAGGATAACAGATTACTGCAGAGATTAGCTTTCGGAGCGGGGATTAGCTCACTTGACTAACGCTCGGGAATTAGTCCATTAACATACGGTGTATTTTACCGATTATTAAGTATTTTATATCAAAGTCCATAAACAATACAAAATAGGAGCAAAGCAAAATCGGACCTCCAAAACATCAGAGGTGAGATCAGGTGACATGGATATTAACTATCGCTTTATTAAATTGATACATGAAATGTTAATACTTTGTTTATAATTTGTCGCCGATAAATAATTTAACGTGAGCGTCTCGTCAGCTGTTGATGTATCGATCAAACATATGAACATGTCAGACAGATTATTTCTATTTTTATTACTTACGATCAGAGATAAAGCTACAAACTTCATATTGACAGAAATGCAATTCAGTTCTGGTGTCGTCAATTTAAGAGCAAATACACAAAATATCTGTCATATAGTTATAGGACTGTGCTGAATAACAGAAAAAAAAAGATATGGAATTAATGAGGAAAAATCATAAGGGCAAGTCGAAACATTGTCCTTTTCCGATTGTTGACTGGTATAATGATATCATGGATTGATACAGAAGTGGTGTGTGCGTTAGATTGTTACGGTGTGAAGCGAGGCGAAGCAGCCCGAGTTCGCTGCTAGAGGGAGACAGCTGTATGACTTTTTACTATATATGGGGGGACTGTCACCATGGGAGGAAAGAAATCTAAATATCAGAGCATGGAGGGGTAGGTAACGCACGCGCGCTTCAAAGCACGCACATAATTGCGCGGTATTTCTTTAGGATAATAATGCATTTATAATGTTTATTTTCTGTAAGGAATATGCATGAGTTTATAGCTGCAATACTATTTTTTCTATTACTTAAAGGTAGGGACCTGACCAAAATCTGATGCTTTTACTTGTACCTGTAGGTGTTGATTGTTCTAACATTTAATTTTTTTCCTTAGTTTGTGAAACTTTGAAGTAATTACTAGTATATAGATACTCTAGAATTATTATCATCTGCACAATTAAAGCAGAGCATTGATGGATTTCATACATGTATTAATTATTTGCATGCATCAAAGCAGAAATCGATGGCATCTAGTTAAGATTTTTTTTCTTTCTGCATAACATGATTTGATGTTACGAATATCTGCTTAAAAGGAAAGGGAATACGAACAGTATAGCCGTAATTTAATAACGAAGAGAAATGACTTCAGTGTTGTTTTTGGCTTTAGGCGCCCATTTAAAGTTAAAGAAACCCTTCAGAATCCTCGTGATTTATCATACAAGCAGAGGAGTTCTTTTTTATGTCTAATTTAGATACGTACAAAAGAGCTGACTGGTTTCGTGGCGCTTGGAAAGAACTTGAAATCCTTTATAACTCAAGTAATCCAGTGGTTCATTCTTATGTGCCTGGATCGATAAATCCGAGGTGTATATTGTTTTGTTCTGTCTGTTTATCTGTTTGTCTGTCTGTATGTTGTCAACTTTAACCTTCGCCATAACTTTTGAACCATGGGAGATAGAGAATCCATATTTGGTATGCATAATCCACTAATTAAGCTCTTTCAAATGTTACCAACGTCAATGACCTTGTGACCTTGACTGTGACCTATGTGCTAAAATATTAGCTTTTTCGAACTTTCGCCATAACTTTTGAACCATGACAGATAAGGACTTAATATTTGGTATGCATACTTCACTAATTAAGTTCTTTTAAATGACATCAAGGTCAATGACTTTGAAACCTTGACTGTGACCTATATTTAGGGGGGGGGGGGGTTGGAGAAAATACTTTGTAATTGATTGATTTATTTGAAGTTACTTTGTATTAGGCAAATTTTTTCTTCTGACTCGATCCTTTTTATTTAGAGTCAGACAGATTGATACACATTTTGGGTTGAATTTAGTGTCAAATGTTGAATATGCTGTAAGATAGAAAAGATAAATGTCATAATATTCACGTCAATTCATACTCAATAGGTAAGCTGGTATTGGAAGACCCTGTCCGAGACAGACTCTTTATGGATGCCTAAATGTCTACGATTTGGTTGGTTTCTGCCATTTACCCCAAGTCCATACGAAGTTGGTGTGTGGAAAAGAAATTACATAGAAAATATCAAGTACATCCATGTTCTTAGACCCAGGGTAAGAACATAAGTACATCTACCTATCAAGGTCCATCTGTTTCTCAGTCAAAAATGATTAAGAAGAAATCAAGGAAAACATTGAAGTTATCTAATATACTTAGTAATGTAAATATAGTTACTGAAATATGAAATTAATGTAAATATTTAATTTTATTTAAAAAAACAAAACAAATAACTTTCTTATTGTTTCATGAGTCAGAGTAAATTAAATTTGATTGTTGATGATTTTTCATATAGGACCCAACACTGATGTTAGAGAACCTACAGCTGGAAACGGAGAGAAAGCGAGCCAAGTCAGCGAGGACCAGTAAAGACAAACAGAAAGTGACGCCCTGGAGGGGGTCAGACCCCCACCCCAAGGACATATGGAGGAACAACATACTGGAAAACGATGATTATATTGATAGCGTTAAAAAGAGGTGTGTTACCGTAACAGTGTTTTAATAAGAAAGTACAAGTAAGAATATGCATACCAAGAACTTAATCTATGAAAAGCTACGTGTCATTGACATCTTTTAACATTTTTGTTTGTAAGAGCATTGTTATTAGAGTTTTGATATTTTTAATTTTTGTAAAAGAGATTTGGACTATAATGAGAACTAGAATTACATTATACATGTACTGTTTTGTTGTAGGAGAGAGCGGGGTTACTATGGATACGAAGCTGAGGAGATTACTAGGCAAGCCAAGAGTAAAGTGAAGACAGGAACCAATGTTCTGAACCAGAGCAGGAAATCCCAATCCCTGTCGGTAAGGTTTTGTTTAACTCTCATCAGTAAATACTTGAAATTTCGGAGAATAAACACAGGATAAAATTGAACGAAGATAATAATAAAGATTTATGTATGGTGTTTGCTTCTCTTGCCTTGCTAAAATATCGCTTACTCAGTTGGAATTTTTTTTGTAGCTGTTAAATTATTCGGAGGATGCTATGTCCAATCAGAGGCCTCAGTGGGCGACCATGAACTCCCCCTACGTGTCATTTGAGGCCAAGGTCGTAGATAAAAACAAACGCAACATCAGTCCAACTCGCAATACTGGCAATTCTTCACAGACGTTTTCACCCATCAAGCCGGGGTCACGACCCGTAACAGCCAGATCAGAAAGAGACCCACCTAGTGAGTTTATTGTAATGATTCGTGATTATAAAGATACAACATTTCATTCGTTACTTACAGTAACCTATTTAATTTATACCTAGTACTGTAAACAAAACAATTTATCAGCACTTTCTACCTGATTCAAATGTAAATAGCAGCAGCTCTCATCTTTTTATATCATATTCTATACTGTACTATTTTTTTTATTTTAATTTTGAAATTTTTTTTGAAAGCTTTAGTACTGTATGTATTTCATCACAAACTGTTTTTATTATTTGACCTTTTTCATCATTTCTGAAGTAAGAGGGTGGAAATTAAATCATTTACATCTACAAAACAACGCATGCATTACAATTATCTTTATTGAGTAACAAAATGGAAGGTTCCTAAAAATCTGTGTAACATAAAAAAGTGTCCATGGAAATTTTTGGCCAATTTTTCTGCTTGATCTTGATAAATGATTTTTTTCTATATAATTTACATATAAACTTATACATGTATTATGGTTAAATTGTTAAATTTTTAAGACACTGGGCAATTAGACGAGTAGCAAGATGTCCTATAATTTTCCATATTGATTGATTGTATACTGTTTAACGTCCCTCTCCAGAATATTTCACTGATATGGAGACATCACCTTTGCCAGTGAAGGGCTGCAATCAATGGTTTTGTACTGTACCCTAATTGTAACCTTATTAGTAAAGGATAAATAGACGTGTACCCTAGGGTACAAAAGTATCACCTAAAAACACAGTACCAATTTCTTGTCATATATGGTAATATCAGGTAAGTAAAACAAAGTTCTAGCTTTTATATTAGATTCTAAATCAAACAGAATTTCAATTTGTTTCTCCCTCAGTGCTAGGGATAGCTCTTTTTTCTGTTGCCCTCTGATGTTGGGTCTGGATAATAGAATACAATGATCTAGCTGCTCCCAGCACCCCAGTCATTTTACTCCAGTCTACTGCCAATGAAGTATATTTCCCAAAAAATAATAAATGTCCTTAGTTATAGTCAACATTTTGATTCTTCCACTGCATTGACAATTTACCCACCAATGTTCTTTGAAACATAACCAACTCATTTGAGGTTTTAAGTCATTAGATATAGACATAGCCAAAAATATGTTTGGATTATATATGTCACCAGATGGGTTTATATGTCTCTGATGTCACTTACTACTTTTGTAGATATTTGAAGAAAGATCTTCCCTGTTAGGAAAATGGGTGAGTATTCTGACAGATTTTTAATTTATTATAATGATGTACATTACACTCAGCTGATAAAGAAAAGTTAAATAAATTAAGTACCATTAATCAGCGTTTATACTGATAAATTTCATTATTTTTCAATTGACAGTGCTGTTGAAAATGGATCTTTCTTCAAACTTTAGATATCTGTAAACTTGTATTTTTATATTTATAAAGCACATTTTTTACATTCTGTGTGTACTATTTGCTTTATTCTTTTTCTGACAGTATGATAAGTGGACAGATGAACAGAGAAGAAAAGTTTTAGAAGACCTGATGAATAGGTCCAAAATAAAACAATTAAAATTTGTGCAAGAGATTGTGAACGAAAAAGTCCCCTGTATACGTGAGGATTTTACCAGAGAACTGCCCAAAATTTTATCTATTTACATTTTTTCATTCCTGGATCCTAGAAGTCTAAGTCGATGTGCAAGGGTAAGATAGCAATTTATTTGGAAGCCAAACCAATCATCAAATGGTTTGTTTCCTTCATTTTATGAATAGACTATTTTTTTAAACCATAAAGGTCAGTATATGTATGTATGAAGTGAGGACTGCCTGGGTTTTTTTTTTTTGAAGGGGGGGGGGGGGGTAGCATTTGACTCAATGATAAATTGTATTTGCTTACAAAGTCATTGTATCGACCATAGAATTTTCGAAAAACGTAAAATCTAGAGGAATACGGATAACTGGGAATTAGCTTCCGAAGCAGGGATTAGCTCATTTGACTAACAAAAAGAAACTAGTCCAATTACAGTGATTTCTAGGGAATAATTCATATTTAACGATGTAATTTTCATACAAGGAAAAAACAGCACAGGTATAATAAACTGAAATAAATGCAAGAATTGTTTCTGTTGTTGAACTTTTTGTGACTTATCAACTCACCTGTCCGCCTGTCTGTCTATCAACAGTTTCAGATGTGACGCAATAACAGAGTGCCTGGTCAGTTTTCTTGTTTATATGAAGTTTTGCTCCAGATTGACTTTATTATTATTTATGGACTTGTAGGAGCTTCTAAAGTCAATCAATACGGAGGGCGATGGGTTTATAACTATTGACGAGTTCTATGACGCCATGGGCCGCCCAGGGGTAAAGGAAGGGTGAGTTACATGTACAACTTATAGATACAGTGGTACTTATACACAGCTGTATATCTATGTATATCTACACATATATATTTACACCATGGACAAGTAAAAGACAGATGGAATTTACAGCCAATATTACAATTGCATTACAAATGGATTTTTAGGCCCCTTGTACGCTTTAAAATTTATTCTAGGCCCGACCCAATACAATCTTTTTAGGTTTGACTGTACATATTGTAAGCTCTTTGCTTCGATCATGTCTTTTCAATTTGGGTAAAATAATTTGTGACATCAATCAAAAGATGCCATAAAACAGTCGATACATGCACTCCTACTTTGTTTTGGTAATTTCAGAACATCAAGGTTACGCAATATCTTCTTTAAGTTTGATGATAATAAAGACGGGCGCGCGACAAAGGAACAAATACTTCAGGGGTTCACGGACATGGGGGTCGAGGTCGACGACGAAATTAAGGGCAAGGTCAACAAACTGGATACCAACAACGACGGGAAAGTGGCTTACCAGGACTTCGTACAGAGTCAGCTGGTGACGAAAGGTGTGCTCCACTAGCGGCCGAAATCTACACTAGGGGGAGACAATCAGCTTCTGGCAGGCAGTTTTGTGTTCAGTTATTACATTGGTGGTTACGGGAAGGTGAGCTCTACTGAGGACTAGTCATTTGTTGGATTTTTATGAAGAACAAATAAGATAAAACAATGCTGGGATAACTGAGTTGATGTATTTGTTTATTATATCATATTACTTTACTTTATTTATTGATTTTTATCTTCTTGAGAGAGTTTTTTTTTTCTATTGATTGATTTCAGTATTTAACAGCTTTAAGGAATAAGATGTGCAAGTTTTATCTATTCCATATTATGTATTGTGTTTATTCATGTGCAAAATGAAAATAAATTTTTAAACTATTTACCATTTATTGTTTTTTTACAATACTGAAAAATTGTCACAACAATACTCATAGCATAATATCACTGTATAGTACATAACTATCAAGTAAATATCCTATAAACATCTTCAAATAAAAAAAAAAAAAACATGTTCATCAAAAAATCAGCTCTTAGTGTTTGACATTTGAATTATTTTCTGACAATTGATAAACATGAAAATTTGTGTATACTTAAAAATTTTCTCATTTCTGGTTTGTACATAAAAACAAAAAAGTAAAAAAAAAATCTATCAAGAAGTTTTGATTAAATAATCTGCTAAAGATCATTGTCCCCAAAATCTCATTTAAATCTAAAAACAAAATACATTAAATATTCAAATACAAAGTAAAATCAATAATTTTATCTGTATAAAATCTATAAGAACAATGGTTATAATGTAAAATATTCTACAAAGATTTCCCTGTAAAGTATCATCCCAAATAAATAAATAATGGACGGCATGATCTCAACACAGTACACAATGCCAGTAATAGAATAACATCTAATACAAAACAAAGGTCCTGGAATAATAAATACTGTAAAACTAAAATCACTACATAAATAGTCAAAATATTACTGTTACTTGTTAAAATAAGACTAAAATTTAGCAATCACATTTTCAAAAGTTACATGTACAAATGTTTCTAAATTCTAATTACAGTATATAATTTTCTCAAGTCAAAAATATTCTAAAATCCCCTTCAGAGCACAATATCTTACCAACAACAGAAATACATTTATTTGATATCAAAGACCAAAAAAAAAAATTGTGGATTGAGACAGTGATGTTAATGATGGACACTTAAGGTTGACATCAGCTCTAGAATACAGTCAAACCTCTTTATCTCAAACTCTGTGGGACCAAGAAAAAACTTCAAGATACCTGAAGGTTTCAGATATTGAGGTTTCAAATACATTAAGAATATAGTGGTAGGGACTTTCAAATCATTTTGATTTATCTGTAGTATTTGAGGTATCAGAGTTTGAGATAGTGAAGTTTAACTGTCTTTTATAAGTCGAGATCTATATGATTGACTGGACGGGAGGCTGTGGAATCTGAACATATATGGCTGACTGGTCACCAGGCTTGAAACATTGAGTGGACGTCTATAACTTGAGACATCTAGCTATGGAATATTAAATGTCTTCATCAGAATCCATACCATCAGGAACCTTCCAGGGCTTCTCTGGGAAAAGTCTGGCAGCTGTAGAGAGAGAAAAGAGATGTTTGAAGAGTACCTAGACAGTGGAGTAACATTAAATGATATACATCTAACCCACCACCTCAATATGGAAAACCCCCATGGGGATCCGGGTTAGAATAGGTCCTCAGTAGCCTCTTGCTTGTCATAAAGGCGACTAAATGGGGGGGTCCTTCGGATGAGACCCTATAAACCGAGGCCCCGTGTCACAGCAGGTGTGGCACGATAAATATCCCTCCCTGCTCAAAGGCCGTAAGTGCCGAGCATGGGCCTAAATTTGCAGCCCTTCACTGGCAAAGGTGATGTCTCCATATCAGTGAAATATTCTGGAGAGGGACGTTAAACAGTATACAATCAATCAATATGGAAAATTATATGACATCTTGCTACTCGTCTAATTGCCCAGTGTCTTAAAAATTTAACAATTTAACCATAATACATGTATAAGTTTATATGTAAATTATATAGAAAAAAATCATTTATCAAGATCAAGCAGAAAAATTGGCCAAAAATTTCCATGGACACTTTTTTATGTTACACAGATTTTTAGGAACCTTCCATTTTGTTACTCAATAAAGATAATTGTAATGCATGCGTTGTTTTGTAGATGTAAATGATTTAATTTCCACCCTCTTACTTCAGAAATGATGAAAAAGGTCAAATAATAAAAACAGTTTGTGATGAAATACATACAGTACTAAAGCTTTCAAAAAAAATTTCAAAATTAAAATAAAAAAAATAGTACAGTATAGAATATGATATAAAAAGATGAGAGCTGCTGCTATTTACATTTGAATCAGGTAGAAAGTGCTGATAAATTGTTTTGTTTACAGTACTAGGTATAAATTAAATAGGTTACTGTAAGTAACGAATGAAATGTTGTATCTTTATAATCACGAATCATTACAATAAACTCACTAGGTGGGTCTCTTTCTGATCTGGCTGTTACGGGTCGTGACCCCGGCTTGATGGGTGAAAACGTCTGTGAAGAATTGCCAGTATTGCGAGTTGGACTGATGTTGCGTTTGTTTTTATCTACGACCTTGGCCTCAAATGACACGTAGGGGGAGTTCATGGTCGCCCACTGAGGCCTCTGATTGGACATAGCATCCTCCGAATAATTTAACAGCTACAAAAAAAATTCCAACTGAGTAAGCGATATTTTAGCAAGGCAAGAGAAGCAAACACCATACATAAATCTTTATTATTATCTTCGTTCAATTTTATCCTGTGTTTATTCTCCGAAATTTCAAGTATTTACTGATGAGAGTTAAACAAAACCTTACCGACAGGGATTGGGATTTCCTGCTCTGGTTCAGAACATTGGTTCCTGTCTTCACTTTACTCTTGGCTTGCCTAGTAATCTCCTCAGCTTCGTATCCATAGTAACCCCGCTCTCTCCTACAACAAAACAGTACATGTATAATGTAATTCTAGTTCTCATTATAGTCCAAATCTCTTTTACAAAAATTAAAAATATCAAAACTCTAATAACAATGCTCTTACAAACAAAAATGTTAAAAGATGTCAATGACACGTAGCTTTTCATAGATTAAGTTCTTGGTATGCATATTCTTACTTGTACTTTCTTATTAAAACACTGTTACGGTAACACACCTCTTTTTAACGCTATCAATATAATCATCGTTTTCCAGTATGTTGTTCCTCCATATGTCCTTGGGGTGGGGGTCTGACCCCCTCCAGGGCGTCACTTTCTGTTTGTCTTTACTGGTCCTCGCTGACTTGGCTCGCTTTCTCTCCGTTTCCAGCTGTAGGTTCTCTAACATCAGTGTTGGGTCCTATATGAAAAATCATCAACAATCAAATTTAATTTACTCTGACTCATGAAACAATAAGAAAGTTATTTGTTTTGTTTTTTTAAATAAAATTAAATATTTACATTAATTTCATATTTCAGTAACTATATTTACATTACTAAGTATATTAGATAACTTCAATGTTTTCCTTGATTTCTTCTTAATCATTTTTGACTGAGAAATAGATGGACCTTGATAGGTAGATGTACTTATGTTCTTACCCTGGGTCTAAGAACATGGATGTACTTGATATTTTCTATGTAATTTCTTTTCCACACACCAACTTCGTATGGACTTGGGGTAAATGGCAGAAACCAACCAAATCGTAGACATTTAGGCATCCATAAAGAGTCTGTCTCGGACAGGGTCTTCCAATACCAGCTTACCTATTGAGTATGAATTGACGTGAATATTATGACATTTATCTTTTCTATCTTACAGCATATTCAACATTTGACACTAAATTCAACCCAAAATGTGTATCAATCTGTCTGACTCTAAATAAAAAGGA
>PRKT01000008.1:175321-191236 GCA_003671525.1 Saccostrea glomerata
TTTTTTATCGTCTGCTGGTACACTTGTCCCTCCCGGATTAAGAGGTGTAAATCTAGGGACAATCACTGCCCTTTCCTCGGATGGGTGTGTGTCTATTCCATGTTGATCAAAGCCATGACTAGATCCACACTCATCCGAGCGGGGGGATACAACTGCAAAGTTTGCAAAAACGCTGAGTGGCTTGAGAGAGAGTGTGTGTGTACTGTCATTTTGAATGAATAAAGCTGACACAAATTATAATATTGTTTGAAAAGAATTAACATAAATTGCTTTTTAGTACTACGCGGTTATTTACAGCTTAACAATGGGAATAAATCTTGATTTTATTTCCCAACAATGACTTTCACAAACTCATTTATTTTTAACAATAGGATTTTCCCTACGGTAGCGAGTTATATAAGAATTGCGCAACCCCCTACGGGACCCCTACAATTGTGAAGTGGATAGCCATTGATTTTCTGCGTGTAAATACCTTAGATAAATATCTCAGACCAAATACTTTCGCCGTGAAGTAAACTTTCATGTTTTATGGTCACTAACTGCATTTTATTATTAGGTCCAGTTCCTTCGACTGTCAAAATCTGCATGCTTAATATAAGTTTAGGACCAGGTCATGACACCTGAGAAATTGAGATGGATATGTATATTCATGATAATCCATAACATATATAGTTGTTTTGTAAGTGCGGAGTTACTAAATCATGGGACATTTTAATGTATTTTAAAAAAAATAGGAAATCGATATTTCAAAGAAAAAAAACTTTCAGTTTTAAAGTGAGTAATTTCTAAAAGCAAAGATCGAGTCCTGTTAAGGAGTGGAATTTATAATCGATTTATAAAAAAGTTTGTGATTAGTGGATCGAAACAAAATTTATGGAATATAAAAAAATGAATATATATGCATTCCCTTTAAAGGGCCCCCTTTGAAACGTAAAAGGGGGTGTTTTGATCGTTGTTGACCAGGTAAATGCAATGACTTTACGGTTGACAAACTCTGAAAAGAATGCAATGAAATTTAATATAAAGGCAAGGAGAAAATATATTCCCAAAAAGTAGAGATACTTTATATATACCCTAACAAAGGCGCTGTGTGACGGCATTTCAATGGAATTATGTTTAAACGAGATAGCAAAAGAAGAATTTAAAACTTTTTTTTCTTTTTTTATTTAAAAGAAATACTACGCTAAGATGTCTCATTGATTTTGACAGCTTCCATTTGCACAAATATTACTCCTTGTTAAAAAAAAAGAAGTAAAGATCAAAAATATTCTTTAAGAGTAATTTTATTTTCTGGATGTGAAGGAAACTCAAAGAAATATTTAAATTGTCGGTTTTCTAAGGACTCTTAGCTTTTTTTAGCGATGTACTAAGATTACCATCACGGATGGTGATCAGGCACAATGCCTACCCCAGATATCAGCCGGGCTCGGCATGCAACGCTGATCAGGAGAGAGATCTGAAAAGGAAAAGAGGTGTTTTATTTCTTCATAAGAACTAAGCCGCTTGTCTGGGTTGCATGACGGGTAGTCCCCACTTAGAGGACGCGCCCTAGATGCGCATTCAATCAGCAGACGACAAATCCCCTCTCGTCATTCTATTGGGCCGTGACCTTGAACGGTCATTGGGCCAAGACTATTTGTCCATTACAGGTGATCGGTCCGCTACGAGCGTTTTAATAGAACCACCGTACAGAGGATATCGATCGCAGAGTTAAACACAAACCTATTACAGTATTTACACAAAACTTTGTCACCATGAAGTTGTCTAGTTTCTCAAGAGGAAGTATTGAGAATTATGTATTTTAGAAAATTGCCATTTTAAGAAATGGATACAGGCGAAGTTTCTTTAATTCGATTGACAACTGCAAAGGTTCTTCACTTGAATGTTATAAGGAGTTATCTTTAACAACTTTCAATAGGTTTTTTTTTCAACATAATTGATTATTTCCAAGAATTTTGTCAATACAGAATTGGACTGGTAGAGTACCTTGATTAGTGAATAAACATATACTATATATAGAAGAGATTTTGTTAAGCGATGTTTGAAATTAAGCGATATGATTTAAAGTACCATTCGATTTTATAAGACACCTGGCAAAAAATGAAATTAAATAAAGCTCAAATTGTAGATAATAAAATCTGAGGAATATTTGTAAATGACGACTGGTATTTCCATCAACTGCAAAAAGTTTGATAATAATTTTTGAGGTAAAAATCTATAACTGCATGAAAAATTATATTTTCAAAACACGTGTCTAATAAAAAGTAAGTAGCCAGCACTGTTCTGCAATCTTGCGTTTCCCTCGGGCACCCCTTTCCCGAGGTATATTCAAAACCATTGACGTGTATCCTGCTACCGGGTTGCTGCCTTTAATGACGCTAATAATGCAGCGGTTTGTTAAAAGAAAATTCAAGACATTTTTTCTGCCTGCGGATTTGTAAGGAGATAGGGTTCAACTACACATTTGTTAAATAGCACGTGGGATCAGATAGAAAAAAAGTGGCAGCATGTCTTATCTTTATACGTGTATTTTAATTTCTTTCCAAATATGGCATTTCTTTTTATTATCTCTTGAAGAAACTGCATAGATCGGGTAAATAAAAAGTGTTTTACAATCATTGGAACAGCTTTTATGGAATTCTTTTTTTTTCATGGGGATATTTCGCTCCATTTACGCATGCAATTTTGCATAATTTCAGTGGAATTAAAGTTATATAGATCTTAAGATTAGACTTGTTCCCCTTCTTTTAAAAGGATAATTTCCACTTGCAGAAAAACAAAACAGAGCGGATCCAGATCTAAGAGTAAGAGAGAAGAGATTTGACATTGGAGTGGAAAATTTATGAATAAAATAAAAACCTTTTTTAAACCATCAACAGACAAGTAAGGGTACACAATGTATGTGGAACATCTGTATATAAATGATTGTCAAAAGTACAATTTACAAGATTTATAAAAATATGCTGGATCCCATGTTTTCTACATGTAATGGATACCTCACAGTTTACTCAAAATAATAGGATTTTAACTCCAATGAATGTTTTATTTTGCTGTACTAAGGCACAATGACGCCATGTAGTCCTGAATACGCGGCAGCACAAAGCAGTGACATTGCATCATACGAGTAGACACATACCCGGTATATAAATGAGAAAGCCAGACGGAAAAGGATCTAATGTAAAAACGATGTCAATAGTTGAACCACAATGAAATGAATGTGACTCATTCATGAGGACGGACTACCCCTACCCACATAAACATTGCATCCGACTAACTACCCCTGCCCACACAAATATACCCCGACTACCCTTACCCACAAAAAAAAACATCCCATAGGACTCGCTACATCTACCAGCACAAATAGCCCCACTTGGCTGTCTATCATTACCCACACAAACACCCCTACAGGAAATTAAGGCGATGACTAAAATGTACACAAATAAACTTTAAAATAGTTGCGAGTTGACCTGAAATTCAATCTTTTTTAATAAAAAAGAATTTAAAATGTAACTTGTACCAATTGACTTGTCCACTCGACTACTCTTTATTTCAAAGCATCCTTTAGCAAATCAAGACATAATATCTGGAAGGTATTCTCTTTCTTACATCACAAGAAACTATTTGAATTGCATGCAAACCTTTATAATCAATAGACCAATGAAAATGTCACTTTTCAATTTCGCCCTCATCCAAATTAAATGGATTCTTTTCATTCTTTGAGATTTTCTAAATGCAAAAACACACAGTTACTATGGTTTGTTAGGGGGAGATACCAGATATATCTGCTCTTCTCCATCGTATGGAATAGACACACACCCATCCGAGGAAAGGGCAGTGATTGTCCCTAGATTTACACCTCTTAATCCGGGAGGGACAAGTGTACCAGCAGACGATAAAAAAAGACTCCGTCAGCACGTGCCTCCTCACTAAATTTAGGGGTTTCCCGCCTTTTTTGAACACACTGTGCCCCCTTCGTTGGCCTCTTCAAATGCTATAAGCAGGTCACAATATCAATTTTACACAAGGATTTGACGATTTAATCCATACCGGGTTATATATTTATACTGAAACGAAGCATTCTCCTTTAACACCGCTGTTAACTGTTCGATACAGATTCACTGACAGATTAAAAACGGGGAAAAAAACAGTCATTCCTTTTGGTATGCCAAGCGTGAACGAAATGGAACTTATATATTTTTGACAAGTCATATAGCCTCAAATGAAAAAAAAAACTGAAAGGCCAAATAGCATAAACTGTTATAAATTCTACCGTCCCAAATTCCCTTCTCGTCCATAACGCAGGCCTAACTGTCAATGCTCGCGCTTCAGGTGGGACCGCTCGCGTCCAGGTGTGGGCCTTACCTGTATAAATATACAGAGGAAACTATCCACAGTAAAAACAGGCTAACGGACGGAACGTACAAACGAGGAAATGGCATGGTCTTCCATGGTTGCCGGAACTTCGACGACTAATCGGTTTTTATGAACCGTGCGGGCTCGGGGACGCGCATTCCACTGCTCACAGCCCTGGCATAATAACTTTTGAATTCATTCGAACAATGTACGGTGAATGGATTTAGATTGTCACCTGTGCGCATGCGCCTAGAGGATATATACTGTGAAATTTTATCCTTACTTCATTCCGAAGAGAAAATTATTATTTAAAAGAAATTGTCTGCGAATAAAAATAATTTTTTTTTCAAATTCTGAAAAAAAATTCACTGTTATTTAAAAAAAAAATGGATTTTATCAGAAAAAGGAAAAAGTACAGGGTCACGACAAGTGCGACGCGTTAGAACGGCTCGGTCACTAGTTGAACCCATAACAAAAGACTACTCTTCTATAAATACACTCTGAATAAGCG
Organism: Saccostrea glomerata; assembly: GCA_003671525.1. NCBI lineage: Eukaryota > Metazoa > Mollusca > Bivalvia > Ostreida > Ostreidae > Saccostrea > Saccostrea glomerata. Next base: position 180,186 of record PRKT01000008.1, read on the forward strand.
ACCGCTTTTAAAAATCAGGTTTAGAAAAGATTCGCTTGGCTTGGCTTTAATACTACGGTTTCTGAACTCCAACAAAAGCCTGCATATTTATACAAAGGATTCTTCTGTGTTTGCTCAAGTCTTGATATTTAAAACTCGAGGATAAATGCTCTTTTTAAAATTAGGAATGTCTTATCCCTTTTGAAACGAAAGCAATTATTTAGAAAACTGTAATTCGAAAGATTTTAAAAGAAATGAAAAGAGTTAAAACGCCAATAGTTATTTTTCGCGAAATAATTTGATAGAAAAAAACATGAATTGTGCTAAAATTTCTTTAATTTTTACGCAAATCTATGAGCGATAAAAAATAAGGGACCAAAAAATAACCTGCAAAGTTTGCAAAATCACTGGTACCGTCTCTCTATCTTTTCCTCTCTTTTTCTTCCTCTTTTTCTTTCTCCTTTTCTCTCTCTCATTCACAGATTGTATATACATATTAAAATCATAGCGCCATCCCCCGTGCGTGGGGCCCCAATAAAGTGTTTGCAATAAATTTTAAAATTCTTTCTGCGTTTTTCAAAGCCGGATATTGATTTTTTTTGTCGTTTCAATGAAGCCGAGGTGAGGTGCTTCAAAAGAATTAGAGTTATCTCGCTTGACCTATCCTGAGCACATTTCTGCGGATGGTGGCATTCCAAATCAGGACATACATAGTGAGACCACGATACACGAAATACAGGCATGCTCTCGTGTACCTTTTATTTTCCTAAAAAGGCATCTTGATCAAAATTATTTGGAACAGCGTGTCCTTTACATTAGAGTTAATTAGGAATCAGATGTCGTCCTCACGCCATTGGGTGCCGGGCCTATCCTCACGGTCACGCCTGTCCCCTGACATTATTAGGAGGGGCACAGAGATATAGTTAACTTTATTAACATTCCAGAGGGCCTTAAATAAAATTATCAAGTTCCTTGAATATGGATTTTTTTAAACATATAAATCGCAAATGATTGCATCAAGTGACATAAAAAATATCATGAAATGAATGTTTGTACCTAGCTCCTGCTACGTTGTAATACAGTAAAATCTAAATGTAGTAACGAACTCTTATCTTTGTAGATATTTATCACAAAATTTATGTATAAACTCTCCCATTAAATTTTACCAAGTTTATTTTTTTTTATACTTTCGCTGCTTCTACCAGATGTGTTGTAATATTGAACAAAACTCTCCCGATATTCTGGGATAAACACTAAAAATTAATTTTATTTTAAACTTCCACTGTAAGCATACTCTAAGATTAAAAATATATCTGAAATATTTATTGGAAAAGATAAATAAACAAAATGTATTCCCCTGTTTTTTTTCGTACGTTTTTACAGTTGACATTACAAAGGTTCACCGATACTCTGATAAGAGAGATAACTCTTAATGACATAAATGTCTATTATTCCGGTCCTTTATAAAATGTTGTCAAGTTGAAGTTTTTTTGGTCAAATTTTGCCCCACAAGGTATTCTATAACTTTTTTGTATTTTACTTAACAAATACAGTTCTTTTGGACAATCATGAGACTTAACATTTTGATACAGTGAGCAGAGGGTTTATGGACCTTAATAATTTTCTATTTCTGAACGAATTTTAAATTTGACTTTTTTCAAGATAATGTTGCACATTTCGTTCCCCTGTGTGTGTTCAAACCTCATGGAACACGATAGACTAAGATAAAATCATGATAGACTAAGATAAAATCATGATAGGCTAAGATAAAATCACGATAGACTAAGATAAAATCATGATAGGCTAAGATAAAATCATGATAGGCTAAGATAAAATCACGATAGACTAAGATAAAATCACGATAGGCTAACTCTGTCCCCTGAAGAAGAATAATCATCAGAAAAGTATAACTCAGGTGTCAAGTCCAAATCAAAACACATCGGAACATGCTTGAAATTTTAGATCTACTAATGTTATGACCATCACTAGAAATCTAGAGTGGGCATCATATGTTTATATAGTTAAAAACAGCTACAGAATTTAAAATTAAATTCTCATTTAAACACATAAAGGCAAGGAAAGACATGCTACATCTATATCGAACACGTCCCAATGTTTAAAAAATATTGTACAAAAAGTTTAGAAGAGGTCCAACAGACCATCCCACCCATCTGCCAAATGGGATTTAGAAATTTGGGGGGAGGGGGGTTAGGCCCCCTACACTTTGAAAAAACGATGCTTTAGGCCTATATACAGTTCTTGAAGTGATAACTATAATAAAGTCGTTGTGACTCTTAAATTGTTCATTCTACATTGTTTATAAAATACATATTAGTTTTTAAAATGTTTCTGTTCGTTGGAGAAATTAGTAATTACTCTGTTGATCTGAAACATCTTCATTGGAACATACACTTTGCGAACAGTTAACAAAGGAAGCAAAGTCGATTGAATTGAATTGTTAAAAATATAACATGCACTGATAGACTTATCTATAGGTCTCTGACTATTAATTAATATGGAAGATCAGATAGACCCCCAGCTAGCATAAATAGGGGATCACTTACACGTTCACTTTATATTAATTCAGTTGTAGTTGTATGGAATAGTTGATCATTTTTTCTAACATTGTTAAATATCATTTATGATGGTAATTTACATAAAAGATGAGACAGAGCTGGAAGTGAAGTTGATGCGCATATGCTGAGAAATCATCTTCCTCCAAGTCGTCCATACTGACAATTAATAAAAGGAATTTCTTACTAAAATTAAGTTAAATAAGCCCAAAACACGAAACACGCTTTTTTTTCAACCATCCACAATCATTTAAGAAATGTAAATATAAGTAAAAAAGAATATAATGTTTTCCCATACACATACATGTAAAATCGGGGCGAGGGGTACTTGTTGCCCTGTCGCTTTTCTCTCGGAAAATAATCACTTGCTGTTTATTTCAAATGGACTTAATAGGTTTAAGCCTCCCCTGTAAATTCCCCTAAAATGACCACCCACTCATCTAACTGTTGTTGGGTAACACGGAACATACCCCTAAAATTAACACCCACTCATCAAACTGTTCTTGGGGTACACGGAACATACCCCTAAAATGACCACCCACTCATCTAACTGTTGTTGGGGTACATGGAACATACCTCTAAAATTTACACCCACTCATCTAATTGTTGTTGGGGTACACGGAACATACCTCTAAAATTTACACCCACTCATCTAACTGTTGTTGGGGTACATGGAACATACCTCTAAAATTTACACCCACTCATCTAACTGTTGTTGGGGTACACGGAACATACCTCTAAAATTTACACCCACTCATCTAACTGTTGTTGGGGTACACGGAACATACCCCTAAAATTTACACCCACTCATCCTCCGCTCAAAATAGATCTTTTTTTATTTGTCAGTTATATTTTTCTTGTTAATTGCCCCCCTTCCGAAAAACAATACTATGTGCCTTTTTCTAATTCCATGCTAAAATAACTAAAGATTTAGATATTCTTTGTCTGTCTGACTGTCTCTTTCTCTCTAAGTTCCAAAAGAGACACATTCTAAACAGCGACATAACGAAGTTTTTGCTCACATTCTCTCACACATTCACATTTCCCCTTTGGAAGGGGAACTCTATCTCTCTCTCTCCCATGTCTGATCCACGGTGTCTTAAGCTTTGTAATATACCGGGTAGTGAAATTGTAGACCTACTTTTAATGCTTCCTGCTACATAGGACCCTTGTTCGTCTATTTTAGAGAATTTTTAATAGAGAAAGAGAAAAGCAACACTTTCTTGGGACAAACAGATTTGTTTTATTTCAATAAAATTTGGTTTTAAGGTTCTGAGCGCGTCGAGACTTGGTATTCGGAGTTTAGTTCACATTATATGCTATATTTTATAAATCTCAATATTTTTTTGGGTAAAGAAGGTGGGCGATCAAGACGCAAAAATGCCCAAAGCGTTAAATGTTTAAAAGCCGTAATCAATTGGTAAATTAAGCATTCATAGTAAAGTTAATAATAAAAGGTATGGAATTATAACAAACAAAGTATTTTCTACGGAAAATTCATTTAGAAAAAAAATCAATAATTTAAAAATAGGCTAGGTGGTATTTCCTGGGGTTCGAAACCAAGCAATAAAATTTCTGTGTATCTTTTTTTTCTTGAAGGCTAACACGCTAAGGACTACGCTACACAACTCAGTCACGTCAAATAACCGCATTTAAATCACGTTTGTAAAATGACCACCGACTAAATAGACTTAATTTTTTCTCGGAAAGATTTATTAATATATTTAATTTTTTTGGTATAGTGTGTCCTTGCTCTTTCTTACTAAACTGACCAAACCATGAAAAGTTTACACGCTATGCATAATCTTTTTCTTTTGAATTAGCAAAGTCCAAAAGAAAAAGAAAAGAAAGGGTTTGACTTAATAAAAAAATGGATCATTTTTGCCATATTATCTGAGTTACTGCTATTAGTATTTGAATAATTTCAATTTTTTGACGTTGTTTCAAATTAAGGAGATTTTACATAAAAGTATACATTAACCTTAAACAAAATAAAAAGCTAAGAAAAGTAAAACAAAATTGAGATTAAAATTTTCATTTTATTGTTTTTTTTAAAGGTATTTTGCTAGCCTTGTTTGCCCATTTTTTTTATATAAACCTAAAATGTAGGATACATTTTTGCTGTTCTTGTACATCTGTAACTGTTAAAATCTCAAGATTTAGTTTGTAAATTTAGAACTGTAAATTACTAATTGAACACAGGTGTAATTCCCGGTGAATGAACCACGGCAATTAGTTTTACACCATGGAATACATTTATGCCCAATTTTTTTTTTAATTCATGTTTCCCAGGTAGTCTTGCAGAACAATAACAAGAGGCCCAGGGGCCACATCGCTCACCTGAGCAATTTGCTATGAAAAAGCACATATCAAATCAGAACTGAAAGTTTACTGAGTTAAGAGGGGGGCTTGAATTTTAACCTCCCAGGGAGTCATGGTTTGAACAAACTAGAATCTACACTACCTGAGGATGATTCAATATAAATATCACTAAGCATGGATTTGAAGTACTTGAAAACGGGATTTAAAAGGTTTCCCTATATGTTCCTATGTAAAACTTTGATCGGCCATTTTGGCCCCACCCTAACCCCGGGGATCATGATTTGAACAAACTTGAATCTACACTACCTGAAGATGATTCCACATGAGTTTCATTTTTCCTGGCCCAGTGGTTCCTGAGAAGAAGATTTTTAAAGATTTTTCCCATATATTCCAATGTAAAACTTTGATCGGCCATTTTGGCCCCACCCTACCCCCGGGGGTCATGATTTGAACAAACTTGAATCTACACTACCTGAGGATGATTCCACATGAGTTTCATCTTTCCTGGCCCAGTGGTTCTTGAGAAGAAGATTTTTAAATATTTTTTTCCATATATTCCTATGTAAAACTTTGATCGGCCATTTTGGCATCACCCTAACCCCGGGGGTTATGATTTGAACAAACTTGAATCTACACTACCTTAGGATGATTCCACATGAGTTTCATCTTTCCTGGTCCAATGGTTTTTGAGAAGAAGAATTTTTAAATTGCCATTAATTTTTCACTAATTCATATCTATCTCCCCTTGGAAGGGGGCGTTGCCCTTCATTTGAACAAACTTGAATCCCCTTCACCCAAGGATACTTTGTGCTAAGTTTGGTTGAAATTGGCCCAGTGATTCTTGAGAAGAAGATGAAAATGTGAAAAGTTTACGACGACAACGACAACAACGACAGACAACGGACAAATTTTGATCAGAAAAGCTCACTTGAGCCTTCGGCTCAGGTGAGCTAAAAATCGAAGTGAAAAATCGAAGGAATTACAATAGTAAGAACTGTTGCTGTCTCTTTTGTCTATAAAAAATCTTTTTCAGAGAAATGCATTTCTGCAACTAGCATTTTAGGTAATGCAAATTTTTCACTATAGAAAAAGGGAAATTAGTTTAAAGCTGCTGTTCAGAAAAAATTGAGATTGGAACAGGGTATAAACAGCTGATAAACCTCGGAAACAGCGAACATATGGTTAAAAACAAGGAACAGTGATGGAACAGGGGATAAAATGGAACAGGGGGATATAACCTCAGAAACAATGAACATAGAGGTGGACACTAGGAACAGTGATCACTGATCAATGTAAAAAAAATCTAACGATAAAATCTGTAAACAGAGCATAAGATACGGCCCCCTGGGAATTCAGGCGGTGGGATCAGGTGTCGCGGAGGAGTAAGCATCTCCTGTCGTGTCATAATGACTTTTTAGGCTAACGACTTCGTTAGTGTACGGACATACACGTATTTTGACATTCTTGGAGCAAAAGGATATTATATTTTGTTTAAAAATTTACGAAATAAAATGATACTTAGTACAAAATATCTTTTTTAACTCTGTTCTAAAATTTTAATTTTTTCTTCAAATACATATACCAGATAAATAATTGTAAGAACTTACCTTTTAGTTGCTGTCTTTATAGCCTTCAATCACAATATTGCTAAGAAAAACAAATTATCCCCCAGAATGGCAAATAATACGCAAGTTTCGAGATTATCTTCCTTGGCGCGCTCTTTTGTTGAGGAGGGGAATTTCGTTGCTGCATAAATTAACAGACAGGTGGGGCAGTTATTTATTGCATCATCGATATACTGGTTTATCATAACTGATGTACTTTACAACTCGGGTATAACCAATTTAATGTAAAGGTGTATTTTTTTAAAGCAAAGAAATCGTAACAAAAAAGAATTCAGTTGATGTGAGACTTTTCAGACGAGGGAACAGATATGGTAATGCATCTAATCATTCAACGTCGGCAATCTAAATGACACATTGATTCTTTTCCTTAATAGAACTTTAAAAAACACTAGTAAATTTTTAAGAAAATAGTTGTACAATCAAGAAAATCAGTTGCTTTTTATGTAAAGACTACGACGTTTCGTTTTCAAGAACCCTATTATTGAAAGTATATTTGTAAATATGCATTGTTGAGCTTGATAAAATCATCAAATGCTTCACTGTTTAACATTATTATATTTATATAACATTTAGTAAATTTTATAAGCCATAAATAACGTTCATTTATTTATTCACGTTTGTATACGGAAACAACTAGTCCAAAATATCTTACATTTTCCAGGCTTTTTTACGATTTTTATAATTTACATGCCAGGAAAACGTCAGAACCGGCGCCATTACGAAAACTGGGAATTCGCCGCCTCCAACCGGAGTTGATTTTCAATACTTGCGAACCGAACTAAAGACCGAAATTTGAATTTATCAATTGCACAATGTCTCTAGTACTCACCTATATCGATAAAAAGAGAAGATCACTCCACATTTTGTTACAGGACTTGCAAGATTTTAAAATGCACGAAATGGAAACAAATCTCGACAGTTTGATAAAATGTTTTCATCAGAATGTATATTCAATAAATGAACCATAAAAACGATATTGGTAAGTACTAAAAGTATTGTACTATTGATAACTTCTGAGTTTGACATTTAATTCGGTTTACAAGTATCTATAAACAACATGAGAATGCCGCCTCCGGTTGGAGGCGGCGAATTCCCAGTTTTCGTAATGGCGCCGGTTCTGACGTTTTCCTGGGACCAGTTTTACAGAAGAACTTACGACTAAGACCAAAACCTTCATATGACTGTAAAATTTTGCAAAATTGATAATTCTCTTAAAAATTATTTATGTAAAAACATCTTCAATACCACATTTCTTTTAAAAAGATTAAAATAATTTTGATATAATGTTTATTAAAAAGTTATATGAAGAATTAAATTTGGTCTTAAGTACGTAAAAAATCAAAATCATAAAAAAAGCCAGGAAAACGTCAGTAATTTCGGACTATGAAACCTGTCCCACCTCCATGCAGAAATAGATACTTTTCGCGCCTCTGTCGTAGGAGAGTTACAATCTCGAAACTCACGTATTACAATAGTCTGTATCATCTCAGAAAAAATTGATTAAATTAAAGTTTTCTCACATTAAATCTTCAAAATCAATACTCAATAGGGAAAAGGGACTTGCTAAAAACAATTCTAATACTTCTTTAAAAATACAGTATTATATACCAGTTTTTGAAAAGGTGTTCAACTAGAAAAAAAATTGAAAAAAAAACATAATCAAAATCGATATTAATATTAATGTTTGTACATATATGTGGAATAGCTAGACAGACAGTGGTTACAATTATGCAATAGATAAGATATGTTTATAAAAACATATTCTGTGATTTAGATTCTTTTCTACTACACAACGACAGACATGCACATCATAACGACAGACATGCATATCATAACGACAGACATGCATATCATAACGACAGACATGCATATCATAACGACAGACATGCATATCATAACGACAGACATGCATATCATAACGACAGACATGCACATCATAACGACAGACATGCACATCATAACAGACATGCACATCATAACGACAGACATGCACATCATAACGACAGACATGCACATCATAACGACAGACATGCATATCACAACGACAGACATGCACATCATAACGACAGACATGCACATCATAACGACAGACATGCACATCATAACGACAGACATGCACATCATAACGACAGACATGCATATCACAACGACAGACATGCACATCATAACGACAGATATGCATATCACAACGACAGACATGCATATCACAACGACAGACATGCATATCACAACGACAGACATGCATATCATGTTTATATATCAGAAAGATTTCCAAAATACAAAGGCAAACATTGGAAAAGACACATTTTCTTCAACTGAAATGATTCTAGCTTTCCTGTCGCCCACGCGGTGCAGTGGTTACAGCGTCTACTCTAGAGTCGCGAAGTAAGGAGTCATTCCTTACGTCGCGGGTTCGAATCCCATTGTGGGACGTGAAGACCGGTCCTTCAGACGATACCGTATAAACCGAGATCCCGTGTCGCAGTAGGTGCTGGCACGAAAAAGTTCCCTCACTGCTCAATGGCCCCGAGTGCCAAGTAAAGGACAAAATTTGTAGCTCTCCACCGGCAAGTGGTGGCGTCTCCATATGAATGAACAATTCTCGAGAGGGACGTTAACCAACATACAATAAATCAATCAACCATCACTTTCCTGAATAATGTATCACACAAGTACACAGTATAGACGTACCTCACTATCTGTCAGGGGCGGCGGCCACCAGCTACATGTACCCTACTCGTTAGTCTCTGGCAATCTTCAGACAATGTCTGTAACACAATGAAAAGGACATTTTAAATTGAGATTAACTAATTTGAATTGTATTTTAATGTTAACATATATAATACAGGCACGAGGTATCGTTTTTTTAAAGCACGTGGATGGCGTGGGTTGAGGGGCAACTACAGAAAAAAAATGACCACTTTAATACCAGAAAAAAGTGTGTTTAATGAGCGGAGGAGGCACCCCTGATACCAGGTGCCCGTAACGCAATTTAAAAAAAGTGTCCCATAATTCCTTCACTGACATGTATTGAAACAATGAGTTTTGGTAAATTTCGCATTTATAATCTATAAACCCGGTATTATGCGTAATATACATTATAAGCAAAGGACAGACGACGATATCAATTAAACACAATGGTTTTCTTAACGAAATGTATTTCATAAGTAAAAGACAATTTTTGCACAGTTACGGGTAAAATTAGACGATCAAAAAGGTCATTTGAACTTTATACAGATTTATAAAGGAATAACATATTTTCCCCTTTCAAGAGTTACCTTCCCTATCAGAGTATCAATGAACCTTAATTTCCTTTTCCTGGAGTAATAAACAGAAAATCTCCTCACTTAGCTGATGTAATTATTGAGTGATAATTTTATTTCAAGGAAAAGTAGCCCAGGGAAAAACCGTGACATTTGGAATGTTTACAGTCTTGCACACTTTTTAATAAGAAGGCGATCTGGTAGACTCTATACCTGAATATCTCAGTGTATTTCACTTGAGTAGAGAGATCTGAATATAAACTTGCAATAAGGATAGCCATGATTGTCCAAACGTAAAAAAAATGGATGTTAAGTACATATTTACACTACATGATACAATCTGACGTCTTTTATAAACACCAGCATGTATACGCAGTACAATGTACTCTATATACTTAGTACACTTTGACGTCATTTAAGAGCACCATATTTATAATCTATCATTTAGTGCCGAATAATGACCGGCGCCTAAATTCGTTAGGCCCTTAATTTCAAACTGATTGATTGTGGATTTTTTTCCTTTACCCTATCTTGACAAAGAGCATTATAACAGGTACATGTCAGACAAGTCTACGAGAGGTGCTCCCTCCTCCATGGCATCTGATCCCACTTCTGGTGTTTTAGGAGGTCAGTCGCATTTGCATTGCTCCTAATTTGTAGTTCGCCCCGTTATTAGCAGACGTAATTTTGTTTTCATATGAAGCAGAATTTGTTAAAAATCTTTTATATGTAAAGAACAAAACAATTGCTGTGGCCTTCAACTCGACATTTAGATATGCCGACGTATTGTCAATTAATTAACAATTCTTTTCCATTCTTATGTCGATAAGACTAGCATCCCGTTGAGTTAAAAAAATAAGTTACCACAGAGTGTGAAACATCTGTTTCATATACTAAAAAAGGACGTTAATGGTTATCTACAAAACTTTATGATAAACATGAAGACCAACTTTTCTATCGCCAACTCTCCTTACTTGTGCAGAAATATACCTTTGTCACCTGCACACGGAGTTTACATATATCTCTTAGTTGATTCGATACGGAAGAGCAAGTTCTACGATGAACAATGTCTAAAATGAGGTAAGTTATTGACAAACAAATTGAAGAAGGAAGAATATCTGCAGTATCTTTTAAAGTCATCATTTCCTAAGTTCTAGATGGTCGAAAAAATGACCTTGTCAGCAAATACAATTTATCATTAAGTCAAAGGGTAACTGACTCTTTCATACTGATTATCAGTTCATTATTTACAAAAAGTGAATTGACTACGGATTTTTCCTGCCCCCCCC